>JACDJE010000700.1:1004739-1131166 GCA_016647715.1 Pavo muticus | reverse complement strand
CTGCAATTAAGCCCAGTTCCTGGAGCTCTAGAACAAAGATTATCACAGCAGAAACACTGACACCTGATTACTGAGAAAAATAACACAAACACTAGGCTCTCTTACACCAGCAAATGTATTTTACACTTGCTGGCTCACACATTAAATGAAATCACAAACCAGGGTACAAAACCAGACACTGACAGTAGTTCAGCCTTCCTCATCATGGTACTGTCTCCTGCCTGATGTCTTTCCATGTACCTTGTAGGATTCACATTTTACTTGCTGGGTGGAAATGCTGAAGCGTGGTATGTAAGCATGGACACTTCTGACAAAGTGTAGAAATTCTGCAAGAAACCTTTCTATAAAGCACTTCTGGAGAGGATGCAAAACTGCAGAGCCAATGAGAACTCCTTTATGAAGAAGATGGACATTGTGTGGCCATGGAACAGTCAGGGAAACTGAGTAGCTCCGCTTTCAGGGGATGTTAAATGTAGTGTTTTGCTGCCACAGGTTCTGCTGCAGTAAATGCTAAGTACATCTAGCTCACATTCACTTACTACATCCTGCTTCCAGGTCAGCCACTTGACTGCCCTGATAATCTTAGAGAATTTACTTATCTCTCTCTCTTTGCCTCACTTTTTCATAAAACTGTCATAGACTTGAGTTAGTCACTTTAGGACCTACCCACCTACATGAAGACTTGGCCGCTAGGAACACATTAGGGAGCTGTGTGGATATAGCACTGTGGGACATGGTTGGTGAGCATGGCAGTGATGGATTGATGGTTGGACTGGATGATCTTAAAAGTCTTTTCCAACCTTAATGATTCTATGATTATAACAGTGTGCTTTCCTCCATTTTCTGTTGCAACAGTACCTAACCGATACTATTTCTGGGCTCACAGACACTTCCAGTTTTTGAAAAAAAAGCAGAAAATTCTGGTTTGAAGCAGAAGAAACACCCCACATTAAAGAATATGAATAAAAGTGAGACATTTTGGGAAAGTGAAAGAAAAAAAAATTACTATTTAACAAAAGACAGCTGAAAACAAAAGCTGACAGTACAAGAGTCCTTAGGGAACATCAATTTTGTTATACTTAAAATACTTCTGCAAATTTACTCCAGTGGTGGCATTTTAAACATAGAACAGTCATTTTCTGAGGAGTCCTAGAAAGGAGAGTGTTCCCTGAGGCTGTAATTTGTCTTAGATGAGGAAGACACACTAAACAAAACCACAGGACAGTATCTTCAACCAGAAGTCAGCAAGGCAAGCAAAATTCAACCTTGTTACTCTAACGCTCTCTGCCATCATGTGAATATTATTCTTCCCGTGTTCTTTTGAGACCAAAGTGTGAAATTACAGCAATGTTGTTATGCCCACATAGCTGTACTCATAAAACTAAACTGTAGGTTTCTGAACTGACTTTGTTTACTCCATTTGAAATGAATTATTAGACAAGACTGTATCCAAGAAAACATTGTTTCTTCAACTTAAATTTTGTTCAGAAGGGTATTTTTAGCTTGTATCATTAGCTTTTTCACACAGCATCCCTGAGATGAATCTGCATCAAATCTTGATTCTGCAATGAAGATTCATCACAGGGACATGTCTTCCTAAAGGAGGTTTTCCACGTGAACTCTGAGCACACTGGAAAATTGTATTCTTGCCTCCTGCCAAACTTCAAGAGAATATCTTTGCCAACTTCTTAAGCCCAACACTGACGGACATCTTGCAGCTCACTCATCGACTCCAAATGAGACTGTATAAGATGTCTGAAGATAAATGCTATCAGTGCTTAGCTACAGCTCGCCACCAGAAATCAGACACACAGAGGACAAGTGGCAAGGAACAGCCAGGTCTCCTCTAGTAAAAAATATCTTCCAGAGCAGACCGCCTGTCCACAGCCATCTACTGGGAAACCTCTCCAACACTCTCAAGTGCCAGTGCATGCCAGGCACTGCCCCACCACTGCTGTGCCATGGGACTGCCTAAAACCACAACAAAGGATCCCGTTCCAGCACCTAGAAGCATTACTGGACACACTTCTATCTGTTGGTACACAACACACCAGCCTGAGGGCACCTGTGCCAGTCATTAGCAATTAAAACAGTCATCTGGTGACAGTACGTAGATATCCCTGACTGCTGACAGCTATTGCAGAACCACATCCCACTGGCAAGAAGAAAGGTACACGCCAAACTTGGCTCACGTGTATGTATATATGTCACTCCTGAAATCAGGTCACTGTCTCCTTGCTCCTTCTAAGAGCATTTCAGGCATTTCCAGTGCAGCAGAGAACAGGGGAGCCAAAAGAACAGGTGGTATGGAACAATGGCAAGGAGTTGCCCTGACCAGACTATACCACATCCCACACCATCACACGGCCTGGTGCCCCTTAGTACCATGCCACAGGGAAGGTCAGACACTACAGCACCTCCACACAGAGGACCCCACAACCATCACAAACCACACCGCCTCATGAAGGATCATGCACAACATCACCACAGAGGATCACACTATCACACCACCACTAAATGGAGGTTTACACCACATCACCTCCACACAGAGGATCACACAGTGTGCCACCTCTGAGGACCACACAACAGACCACGTGAAGCCTCAAATCACACTGAATCACCACACTACCATCAGAGAGACACACACCAGACCCTTGCCACACAGAAGATCCTTCCAGCATCTAAAGGAAAGCTGTACAAAAGACAGGGACAGGCTCACGAGCAAGGTCTGTTGTGGTAGGACAAGGGGAAATGGTTTCAAACTAAAAGAGAGCAGCTTCAGATTGGATATAATGAAGAAAAGAGTGGTGAAGCACTGGAACAGATTGTCCAGAGATCGAGTGGCTGCCCCGTGCTTGGAGACAGTAAGGTCAGGCTGGACTGGTCTCTGAGCACCTGATAGAGCTGTACATGTCCCTGTTTGTCACGGGGAGTTGGACTAGATGGCCTTTGGGGTCCCTTCCAACTCCAGCGACTCTGTGAGTATATGATCACTCCACCACTATCTCCACACACACCCCACAAACACCAAACGCGGGTTCATACACTGCCACCTCCACAAAAAGGACCACATATCATACGAAGGACCGCACAATACACCCCCTCACGAAGGACCGACCCCTCACACCACACCACCTCCGCACGGAGGACCAACCCACCCCCCCTTTCCTCCAGCACAGGGGCCCAAAGCCCGACCCCTCGCCACACGACAGCTCGCACCCACGACGCCCGCACGCAGCCGCCCGTCGCACGCCGTTCCGCGCTCACCGCCGCCTGCTGGAAGGCGCCCTTGGTGTAGGTGCCGCCGCCGCGGTACGCGATGGCGGGGATCTCGCGGCCCAGAAGCGCGCACTTGTGCTGCTGCGGCCGCCGCCGCGAGATGTAATCCACGCGCGGCACCACGTTGCTGCGCGAGGAGAAGGTGACGATGGCGACGCGCGTGGCCGCGGGCACCACGGGGAAGTCGGAGAGCAGCTTCTTGACGAAGCGCAGCTCGCTGAGGAAGTTGGCCGGCCCCACGCTCGACGACTCGTCCACCAGGAAGACCAGCTCCAGCCGCCCGCTGCGCGCCCGCAGCCGCCGCACCTGGCGCTTGAAGGCGCGGCCCAGCTTCTCCACTTTGCTCTCCGTCGTGTCGGGCAGCGGTGGCGCCGGGGCGGGCGAGGCGAGGGCGGGCGAAGCGAGGGCCGCCGCCCGGCCCTGCGGCTCCGACAGCGCCAGGGACAGCGGTAGGGACAGTCCCCCCCAGCAACACAGAGCCACCAGGGGCCACATCGCGGGCCGGCGGGCGAGGGCGAACGGCGGCGGCTGTCGGCTGCTCCTCGCCCCCTGGTGCCCCACCTCCTGCCTCCGCGCTCCTCGCCGGGGCGGCCTCCCTGCCGCCGGCCCCCGCAGGTACCCGCGCCCTTTAATCCCCCCCGGGCCGTGCCGCAGACGCCTCCCCCGCGGCGGAGGTGCCCGCCCCGCTCTCGGCCCCTCGCCGCTCGGGAGCGACACCCCCGGCTCCCTCCCCGCCCCGCTGGCCCTCCCCCGCCGCCCCGGCCCGCCCCGATGGGTCCCGGCGGCGGGGCCGGGGGGACGGGAGTCTCGGGGGTGGCCGGCAACCCGCGGCTCCGAGGCAGAGCCCCTTCTGCCCGCCGCCGCGCAGGTTCTGTTATCTAAGCTGTTACCGCTCATTTCACTCGCTAACTTGTTATTAACCATCACTCTAGCTGGTCAGCTCCGTTTCAAGCAGTAACTCAGTCTCAGGAAAATCCACTTGGAGCGCGCCGATCATCCAGGTAAACCTGTTGATTGCAGCTCCCTTCAGTATTTCTCCATTCATTTCCCAGCCCTTCTCTTTGCTGTTGTTTACTTTTGTTGCCATTTAGCAGTGCCATGGTATGCCCACGCTGGTACATTTGCAAGTCAAACCCCACATTTATATTTAATGGAATTACTTAGTCCTTCTTCACTGCTGATGGAAAATCCAGTGCTGCTCCTATGACTTTCGAGGAGTACTCAAATTCCACTGCAGCTGACAAGGGACTATGGGAGAGGAGATGCCATTTAATTATGGAAACGATGCATGTGATGTGTGGTTCCAACATATACAAAGTACTTTGCAAAAATACGATTCTCAGGTGAGCTTTTGCCACACTGTGCTTGAAACAGAGATAGCATTCGGACACTCTCAGAGAGGTGTGTGCGGAGTGGAGTTCTGGTACTGAGGCTCGTGCTGATGAGTTGAATCAGTTCATCTCGCTTGATTTATGTCACAGTGAAACATTGCAGCATTGGGCTACTTGGCTTTGCCTCGGTAGTGACAGGCAACATTTTGCCTTGAAAGGGGCAGTTGGGAGCTTCTACAACACCCACCTCCCCCAGCAAATTGATTTGCTCCATTAGCCTTTGAGGGATGAAAGAAGTGATGCCTCAGTTGCATTCACTGCAGGCTGAGTAACGACACTGCTGTACCTTGAAGCACTCTTCATCTGCAGTATACCAGGCTAGAGAGCATACCAATCTTTGCAGAACCCAGTATGGGAAGTTATAGCCAAGAAGAGGAGGTGAAAGTAGATGAAATGAGTGGTTTCTACAAAGTGTTCCTAGGGGAAAGTGAATTGTTGCAGTTATGACGTGTTCCCATTACTCTGAATGTTGAGGTCACAATTAAGATGTAATTTTCTTTAGGCCAGTTTGGTTTGTTGGCAAGGGAACTGGCAGTTGCTTGTTTTCCCCCATGTCTTTGTAACACTACGCAGATTCAAATTTTTAATAAATTGTAGGACACAGAAGAAAAGGAAAGGAGGATGAACTGGAAACATTTTCAGCAAAGGAAGAACAATTCGTGTTGGTGGCCTGTGCACCATCTGTAGTGCTAGCGTGAGAGACTGCAACCAGGTAGGACTAACTTTGAAAATACTGCAATTAGTTTTAGTATCAGCGATCTAATCAGTACTGAAAACCCCCCAAAGAACAGGGTAGTTATAAATTAGCGCTTGATACACACATAATTTGTGAAAACACTTGTTCTCATAGGTCTCACAAGCCCTGCATCTTGTACTGAGGCTCTTACTTATTCAGCTGAAAGCTGAATATGCTGTATGAGATGTCCTTATATGTAAGGGCAGCAAAGTGAAGTCATCAGTTAAAGATGTAAACACATTAGTCACATAGTCAGTTCAAAGCAAAAATGAGTAAATAGGTGAACTGCAAAGCTCTGGCTGGATGCAAGACTGAGACCCTCTCATGGTATTGATGCAAAAATTGAAATGGTGAGTGTAAGTATCCTTTAGATTTGTGGATAATTAAATTGTGAAAGATTTCAAAAGGAATGAGTGACCTGTAATGGGTAAAAAATCTTTGCTTTTGTGTTCTCCCAGATGTATGGCGCAGGTAACTCCCTTTAAAATCATTGGGACTCAACCTTGCAATGCAGAGAGGAGACACTAAATAAAGCATTATGTGATACTGTGAAGCATTAGCATTTGTGATAAACACAATCTGGGTGTATGGGGGAGAGAGTGCGGACAGTGTCCAAAGTATTCCAATGTGTTCATACTGTGATTTGAGCTGAGAGAACTAGAGAATAATTTCTGGAATAAACTGGATTTTAAAAATCTTAGATGCAGCCTGTGAAATCCTCAGGAAGGCATTTTATCCAGAGGATTGTGCTTGCAAAATAAAAGGTTGTCTTGTCAGTGATAGAGGAGGAGGTTGTGTGCATGTGAGCAGTAGAATTGTGCTCACTGTGTGTTCACTAAGCTTTTCTGAAAGCACAGTTTCCAGTGGAAATCTCTGTTGTAATGAAATTGCCTTCTCCAAGCCTGTCTGCCAGTTCTTTACAAATCCTTTCCATGTTGATATGCTTAAGCCCTCTGCTTTTGATGATCTTTTCCCTGTTGTATTCATGCATATTATTTGTGCTTTGGTTCATGCTGATCTGTAGCAGATGGGGAAGTAGAGAGCAGAAGGAATTTTTTCCCACTTTGAGTGTCCCTGAAGGTCAAAATATCTGCCTTGGGCTTCACTACTTGAGCAGATAATACCAATTTCACATGACTTGTGGTGACAGTGTGCACAAGAAGGCAGTGTTGGGCTGTGGCTCTATTCCATTTCAAAACAGCAGGTAACAAAAAAACACTAGATCTTGTGGATAAAGTGCCGTTGTCATGTGATAAAAGAGAGCTGACTTCCTGACAGGGGTTGTTTAAGAGCAGAACTTCAGCTACTTTTACAATCACATTCCCTATCTCTTTAATTATCTTATTAAAATCCACAGACTTCACAAATTCCAGTAATTCTTTGCTGTCTCCCCTCTAGATCATATGGTCATTTAACACCACCCTGCTTACTAAACAAAAGGGAAATCTATACCCCCCAGTTAAAAGCCCTTCTGCAAACAAACAGTCTGAGGACTGCTGTCCTTTAGCCAAATAGCTTTTTGGTTAAATTACTCAATGAAACATGGCCAACCATCTTTCCAAATATGGAGAAGGAAAGCATTGTATTCCTCCCCCTTCATGTTCCCCCAAATGCAGCTGGATGAAATACATCCCTGTGCTCAACCCACGCAGAATTTATGCCTGCAGAGGCAACGCTGCAGTATTGCATACCCTACAATTTTTGGAAGAATGCAGGTCAGTTTTGTTTCTGCTGTGAGGATGTTCTGTTACTGACTTTGTACCATGGCGGAAACTCAACTGCAACTGAAGCATTACGTCCTTTGAAGGAACTTTGCTGTGTTCTAAATTGTATCTAAGCTAGAGATAAAATGACAGTTTTTAAAAAGAAATAAGAACCTGATGTTACTTAAGCTTATTCTGAGTCTCTCTTTGTACTCACCAGAGCATCCATCTGGGGAAACCTCACAATACAGAGCTAGCAGAGCCAGACATCCTTCCTTAAGGATGAAAAGCCATAGGCAGGGCACTGGATTAACCTGCACTGGCCGCTTCCCTTGTGGATGTCAGGCAGTGTTTCATCTGGGAGTGCTGAAAATTCTGCATGAGGAGCAAAGCTAGCACAAATAGACTTTAAGAAATGAGAACTACTTGCATTCTGAGAAAATGACCTTTGAAATCTGCCTACTGGGGATCCATTAACACTGTAATAGGGAAGAAGTGCCCTGAGGGCAGTCACTGGTAGGTGGCATCCAAAGTCTTCCTGGAAAGGAGGTGGAAGAGGAAGTAGGAGCTATGGGAAGTCACTTCTTCCTTCTTCCTCCTGGAGCTTTGAGAGGAAGGGCAGAGAGGACAGGTTGAGCTCCTGAGTGCTGGAGGGTGAATTTTCTCCTCAGCCCTAAAATATTCTCCTCCCAGAGCAGCACTGCTGCCAGTGGCTTACCTACCTACAGCCTGCTGTCTCCAAACTATGACAAAGAGCAGGATCTACCCTTGAGAGCTCTCTGCAGTGGGTTGTATTGCTGGAACAGTTTCTAATCACTGGATATTTTTTTTTTTTTTAGCAGCAGTGGTGAAAGGAGTACGAAGAAGAGATCAAGATGTGTTTTACATTTAAAACTGAGGTATTGAAGCTAGGCAATACTTGTCACAGTAATAGAAATTGAGTGATTTTTTTTTTTACTTTTAAGCATTGGCCTTTCTTGGCTCAAGCAGAATATGAAGCAACTTGCTTGGAGGAAATTAACAATTCTTCTGTGAAAGTAATAGTGCTCTTAAAAAAACCCAGAGATTAATCTGTTAAATTATCACTTATTTTATCATTAAAAAGTTAGAATAGATACATACTTTGGAATTCTTTCAAATACCAAAAATTCATTGGCTTTAATTATTTTAAGATGAATTGTTCAGGACTAGAAACTTGAAGTTCAGACTTCCCACATAAATTGTTTAAACACACACAAATTGAGAGCAATCAGTTTTGATTTATGCATGTAAATCCCATTGACACCTCTGGGAGTTCTGACACAGACTGAAGAGAGTACATGGCCCTTAAATGAGGGCAAAGTGTCTGTCCACATGACTTTGGAAAAAGATTATTACGTAGGAGGAGAAGAGTCAGTCTGCCAAAAGTTTCTGCTCTCAGGCAGAGGTCTGTAAAGGGGATGGGTGTTTCAGTCTTCAGCAGAGCAAACAAGCACTTGAACGATCCAGGCAATGGGTTATTAGTTCAAGCTATAAAAAAAAGAAAAACAAGATTCATATTGCTTTGCAGTATTCAGACAATGAATTTCATCTTCACTTGTAGAATAGCCCAGTGCACACTAAGAATCTAATATGACTAGCTTCCAAGATGAAAAAAAAAAGGTAGGCAAAATTAAAACATCTGCTAGTCTTTGTCTGCACAGCAGATGTTGAATACACTTTTAGGCTAAGCTCATGAGAGTTCACAAAACATACTTTGCCTGTTAAGCACAAAGTCAGGACATTTTAGCAAATTCTATACCCCAAAGTATGTGTTGCATGATTTTTGTAAAGGTCCAGGCAGATACTAAATAAGAGAAAACTATGAAAGGCATCTTTGGTCATAAAGGACAGGCTCAGATGCAGGGAAAACAGGAGGCTTTGAAAGCTCTAGTGTAGCGGGGCAGAAGATCCAGGCAAAGTCTGTAGGATTAAGTCTATTCAGGAGTTTTATTTTTTTTCCAAAATAAGTTAACACCTTTAAAATGCAGTTTTGGTAGACAGGCTCTTCCGGGTTGCTTTTTCTTGCTGCAAAATATAATCTTGAAACACAAAAGCACTGGCAAACTTATGCTCTACTTACTTAAAGTGCACAGTTACTGCTTGACTGCTTCACGTGGTATTTATTCTCCACTAACCCAGTAAGGTAGGACTTTGCTGTAAAAGAATCAGAATACATTTCTAGTTTCTCGTGTCTGAAGGAAGATTTACATTCTGTTATTTCCAGCAGTGCCAAAGATTGAGAGTCAAGGAGAAAAGGTTTGGAGTGTGTGGAGAAGTCCTTTTCTACCAAAACTGAAGCTCACAGGTTGAGAACTGTAACTTTTCTCTGTGGGTAAGAAAGGACTCAAGTCTCCATGGCTATGGCTTCCTCATTAAAGTTTGTGTGACTTTCATCATTACCCAGGAAGATCAAAGTTGTTATGATGTTGTTATATTCTTAAAAATGCCTCTCTCAGACAGGAAGTGATTCTAGCCTGGAAAAGTGATTAACTGAAAAGTGATATGATGATAGGCAAAAGAATATGGTAGATAGGAAGTCATGGGAAAAACAGAGACAATGAATATGAAGCAATTCCACTATTGCTTCCAATGCAAAGATTAAGTGTCATTATGTGAAAATGTCAAGGATATGATTCAGAAGGAGATGCTACACACAACAACGTGTACCTAAGCAACTAAACTCCAAGCCATGTAATGCAGCGGACACCAAAATTTTATGTTTAGAAGAGCAGTAATTTAAATAATTTAAGGTATAAAATTTAATTATTATTTAATTATTTAAAGTTTTATTAATGGAATAAAAATCTATCCAAAGCTTTACAATTGTGCAAATATATCACTTTCATGTCTGAAATCTTAGAATTGCGTATCCCAGATTTTGAGAGAGTGTTAATTATGCATGCTGGGATTCAAATTGCTTCCTAAAATGTGGCATTTGAAGAGAGGATTCAAAAGTAGGCAGAACCTTAGTTCAGCCTGGCATGGTTCATGCTGCATTAATTGCACCCCCCTTTCCCTCAGAATGAGATTTTGTATGCATATCACTCAAAATATTATTTTGAAATCAAGCCAGACCAAGGCTGAAGACATGAAAGTAGAAATTAGGGTGAAGAGCCCTCAAAACCACAGTGCCAGGAGTGGGAAAATAACAAGGCTGAAAAGGGAATGTGAGTCTACAAAAAAAAAAAAAAAAAGTGTGAGTAATCAACACTGAAGCTCAGTATACTAAAGAGGGAGCAGGAAAATACTGAAATGAGAGCCAGAGCAGTGGCAAAGTCCAATTTCCTCTTCCTTTATGTGTTGGTGGAGACAGTATTGGGACATCCCAGCCAGCATTTATGTCACAACACTGAGACAGCTGGGAGAGCATCCGCCTCCCTTCTCTCCTCTTCTAGACATCTGCTTCATCCTCTCTGTCCTAACAGGAGGTACTCCTCACTCCTCAAGAGTTTACAAAACCTTGATTGAACTTACACAGTCTGCATTCAGCAGCCTATCAGGAGTAAAGACAAACAGAAAGGAGGGCACATTGTGTGTTGGGTTGAGCTCACTCGCCCACTTGAAATCGCACTTAGAAGGTATATGTGTCTGTGGCAGTTAAACCAGAAAGGTAGGTGAATTTAGTGCTTGTTTTAGAAGCCTGATCCGTTTGGTTCATGTGACTTTTTTTCTGGTTGAAGTGACATTTAGGGTACGTCCTCTTATTGTTAACTGTTCTGAGTGTCTCTTCTGTCTGATTAACAAAAGCTAAAAAACAAAACAAAACAACCAACAAGAAAAACAACCAACAAACATCATCAGGATGTTCAAACTGAGGCTGAATGTTCTGGACTTAATCTTTCCATCCATATTCAGGCATAACTCCCAGCTATTACTGATGGGAGTTTTGCCAGATCAAGAGCTAAGGAAGAGAGACCCCTACATTTGATTTTTTTTCTGGAAATCAGTGAAACCAATGGAAACTTGACAGTTCATGCCATTTCAGAATTTCAAATTTGAATCTGAAGAAAATTGTGTAAATATTACAGCTGTTTTCTGTTAAGTGAGTAATGATCCTTTTGTTTTCATATAGACGTGTACATGTAGCTGATGGCCCTAAGGTGTGTGAAGACACATCAGCACTGTGGCAAAATGTTTGGTTTGTGTGCTGCCTCTCTCTTTGGACTCTGTAAATAATCATGTTTGCTCTGTATCCTGCTATTTACCTTTTCTGTAGTCTTGTATTTTGTCTCCTTATCACCAAGATTTACTTGCAGTTGTGTCATTGACCACAGAGGAGATGGAATTTACAAAGAAGCAGAGAATCTCATAATCATGTAGGTCTGAAGACACCTCTGGAGATCATATAATCTAATACCCCTGCTAAAGCAGGTTCCCTATACTGGGAAACTGTAAGCAAACAACCTTCTGTGATACAAACAGTTGGCATAAAAAGCAACCCTGACTTAGAGATTGCCACCAATTTATATAGCATCCAAACCAGAACAGGCAAAAGTGTGTCTTCAGAAAGTCAGAACAATTCATGGAAGATGGATTATTGTGGAGTTAGTAAACGTGCAATTTCTGTTTCCCAACTATATCACCATTGCAAAGGAAAATCAATGAATGATGGGGAGTAACAAAAGCCCAGGCTGTTGCCTGAATACATGTGATGATGTATTGTGAGGTCCAAGGGGTAATGACATCAGTGAGAGGTGGCTGTGACCTTGCTAACCCTTGCACAGAGCAGCCTGGACTGCACAAACTAGCTCATGCCTGGACTCCATTTGGATATATCTGTGAGTCTTGGACCACTGGATGGGGATTTGGTTACGCTGTGCTGTGGGGCTGCTGGCAGCTGCTCTCAGTACCCATCCACACAGCACCACCTGTGTTTCCCCAGCCCTGCAGCAACGGCCCTGTGAGGAACACTCACAGCATCAGAGGTGAGTGGTGTGGGGTTGGCTGGGTCCCTCGGTGCAGCTTGTGGAGAGCAGGGGACAGGTGGGCTTCCTGTTGAGAGACTGGGTCATGGCTACTTCCAGCCCTGTGACTGTGGCCTATCTCTCTTGTGTACTTTGTGTCAAGCTCTGCTAGCTGGAGCACCAGTGCAGGGGAACAGCTTTATGAGCTTGGCTCTCTCAAACCCACGACACAGCCTGGGGTCATGGAGGTGATGGTGGACTGGACTTGCCCCATCTGTGGGCACAGTCAGGACAGTGTCGCCTGTGTGACCTCTTGTCTCCATAGCTACAGCTATGTGCTCTTGTGGGCGAGGAAGAAGCTGAGTTATGCCCTGTGAGGGGGACAACATAGAGACCATCCAATACTTGGTGAGATCAGACAAAGATAATCTGAATTGTTCTGTCCTGCAGCCAGCAGAACACTCAGATGATGGCCTGCAGGATGAACAGGGGCCTGCAGAGCCAGTGCTCATGGCTTCTGAGCACAACTTCCCACTCGAGATCTGGGCTGCCTTTTTCCAAGAATGTCCAGAAGATTTCAAATCAGTGCTCCAGTGGTTCCAACAAGAGATTAAGGGTCTCTCCAGCAAGGAGTGGTGGGAGGTGCTTGTGCTTGTGGGGCAGGGCACTGCTGTGGGCTTCCGGTGTGTGTACATTGCTGCAGGTGTGTAGCCAGTGTGAGGAGGCTCATAAAAATCCTTATAGCTCTGTATGGCCCTGAGTTCTGCTGGCTGCAGGACTACTGGAATGCCCATGCTGCAGTAGTGCAGGAAGACAGCCCCGTGGCCACCCTCAGCCCTGCTGTGTCCTATTAGGGGCCTTCTGCCTCTGGCCTGGGATGCTCCACCAGCCTTGCAGGCCCTGGCACTGAGAGCTCCCTGGCATTCTTTGTAGGCGTCCTGGGTACCCCACCGCAGCCCCTGTGTCCTCACTGGAGCCACAGGTGGTGGCAGTTAGACAAACATAGTTCAATTGACTTGTGCTCTCATTGCTTTTACATTTGATGTTGGATGAACTCTCTCAAGAGATAAAGCATGATTTTCAGCTGAAATAAGAAGCTGATCAGTGTTTTTGTTTTATGCATTTCTATATTCTATTGAAAACGTGTACATTTAAAAATATTTTATTACCAGCTTTTTCATGAACTCTTGAATAATTTGGAAATTAATTTGTAAGGAGATTATGACTTACAGTTTAATAAAAAAGATAAAGGGAAAGGACTCCTACAGGACTGTATTTCCAGCCTTCAGAGAAATGTGTTAATGTTTATTATTATTAGTATACCGCCATACCTCTGTTTCTCATAATATTCATTAAGTGACATTCAGGTTTTTCTTCTTCTATGCCCTCCAACTTTTCCTTATGCAAGAAGTAGACTTCATCCTTTCTTGTGAAATGATGCAAGGATAGTTATGTTTGGAAAAGCAAACAAGTTAATTGCTACATCTTTATGTGTTGTGTATGGTACAAGATTATCTGTGCAGTTTTCATCAGTGGACACTTTGCACTAAAAGCTGAACTACTAGTATGAAACTAAAAAACTTTACAGTGCTGACACTGCCCCTAGATGAAACTTAGGAAAAAGACATCAGACAAATATGGTCGATATATTCTACTGTATCCTATACATAATCTGTTTTTGTAATCAGTGGGAATTAATCAATTTTTTTCCTCCTAAAATTGCTCAAGGCATGCAAATGTTAAGTCGTGTTGGAGGGTCATGTCCATCCAACTCAATTCTAGTACTCCTCCATTTTGTAAAGCTGTTCTACTTATGTGTACTTGGTGTTCTGTTCTTACGACAGGCATACTAAACTGAAACTATTGTTTTAGGAAACAGTGATTTCATTTTGGCTGTCAGCCCTATGTTCACTGAAATTTATGCAAATTCCAACCATGTTTTCCTTTGCATTAGACTCCAGGCTTTGGAATGTATTTGGGATATATTTGTTGAAGGTTTTCTGTACTCTTACTGTATTGTGTTCTTTGTCATTAGTAAAGACAAAGGCTGTCTCTGCATTGAGCACTGTGGAAAAGTAGAGAGGCTTGGGAAGGGAAGAGCTTTGAATGATGGCAGCCAGTAGAGCAAACCTTCATTATGCTTGAACAGTTTTTCACTCTTGGCCATGTTAGATTACAGAGCTGTTATCAGGGCTATGTGCTAAATAAATACAGCCTCATGACCAAGCTCGGCTCCAACTAGAACATACTGCTGCTTGCAGCTTTGTGATGTTCATCATCAGTTTAAGCCCCATTTTCTACATGACTTTTAATAGCCTGGTGGATTCTTATAGAAGTCTCATAGGCTTTTTAAAGAATCTATCAGCTTCAAGTTAACCTAGATCAAGCCCCTTAATATCACAGAAGTGAAGCTTTAAGCACCTGTTTTTACTAGAAACAGGGGATGGAATCACTTAGTATAGCGTGGAGATGTTTTTTATATCCAGCAAGGTACAAATAGAGTTCATAAATACCTACTCAAACACTGCAGGGGAAACACCAGGGCCCAGTAGTCACAAGGTAGAGACCAAAGGCCCTGAATCATACACTCTGTGGAAAGAGGTACTTTGGCTCTCTTTTGCTATTTTCTTTTCCACTCATTTTTGGTTTCGGTTCTCCTCCCATACTTAATGTTTAGATTTTCCTTCTTCATAATTTATACACAAAACATATGCTCTTAATTTTGCCCTTCTTTTAAGCATATCAGTTTAATACCTTGATATCAGTACACACTAACCAGATGTCATCCAGCCCTTTCAAAGAGCTTCTTCAAGTCGCAAGAAATCAGGAGGCATCTGCACAGGCTTCTACTCAAGAGTAGACGCAGGTTGTACTCATAGTACAGCAAACAATGTGACAATTTATGGATAGGTCTTTAAGATGCTGTGATTTACAGAATTGCTTGTTGGATACAATCCCTAAAACATCATCCTCAACATGCCAGAAGAAAACATAATTAGTTTGAAACCTCTTTTTGTGAATCAAAACAGTGTCTTACTTCATAGAATCATAATATGGCTTAGGTTGGAGGGGACCTTAAAGATCATCCCATTCCAACCCCCTTGCTGCAGGCAGGGTTGCCACTCACTAGATCAGGCTACCCAGGACCCCATTCAACCTGGCATTGAGCGCCTCCAGAGATGGGGAGTCCATAACTTCTCTGGGCAGCCTTTACCAGGGCCTCACCATCCTCTGAGTAAAGAATTTCTTCCTAACATCTAGCATAAATCTTTTTTTAGGTTAAAGTCACTCCCCCTTGTCCTATCACTATCAGACTGAATAAAAAGTTGGTCCCACACCTGCTTGTAGCTCCCCTCAAGTGCTGGAAGACCACAACGAGGTTTCCCCAGAGCCTTCTCTTCCCCAAGCTAAACTAGCTCAACTTGTTAAACCTTTCTTTGTAGAAGTTATCCAGCCCTTTGGTCATCTTTTTGGCCCTCCTCTGGACACGTTCCAACAGCTCTGTACTCCTTCTCTACTGGGGACCCCAGGTTGGGACACAGTACTCCAGATGAGGCCTCTCAAGGGCAGAGCAGAGGGGGACAATCCCCTCCCTCTTCCTGTTGACCCCCCCCCTTGTGTTGATGCAGCCCAGAATACTGTTGACCTTCTGGACTGCAAACACACACTGCTGGCTCATGTCCAGCTTTTCATCCACCAGAACCTCAAGTTCTTCTCCACAGGGCTGCTTTCAATGAGTTCTTCTCTCAGTCTGTGCTCGTCTGGGGCTGCCCTGACCCAAGTGAAACACCTTGCACTTGGCCTTATTAAACCTCATTAGGTTCTCATCTGCCTGTCCATGTTCCTCTGGATGAAATCCTTTTCTTCTGTTGTATCAACTGCATCACTCAGCTTGGTATCAACAATACACTTGCTGAGGGGGCACTTGATCCCAATATCTGTGTCATTGATAAAGATTTTGAAGAACACCTGTCCCAAGACAGACCCCTGGGGAGAACTACTTGTGGATAGCCTCCACCTAGACATAGATCCATTGACAACAACCTTCTGGTTATGACTATCCAATCAATTATTTATCCACCAAATAGTCCAGCCTTCAAATCTACATCTCTCCAATTTTGAGATAAGGATGGGATGTGGGCCTGTATCAAAGGCCATGCACAAGTACAGGTAGACAATGAGAGTTGCCTTTCCTTTGTCCACCAATGCCATCACTCCATCATAGAAGGCCACCAGATTGGTCAGGCACGATCTGCCCTTGGTGAAGCTATGCTGGATGTCTTGGATAATCTCACCCCAGTTTAAATTTGTCCTTTGCACTGAAAGCTATGTAAATACTTTTCCTATTTGTGTACTATTAATTGCAGATAATTGCAAAATTATTCCACAAAGAATGTGTTTATTAGTTTTGGTTTTTTTTCCTACATTTTATTGTTTGTGCATATACAAGTGCCAGCCCATGAGCTACTCTTGATTGATATATCTGGTTAAGGTGTTTGCAGTGTGTATCACAGCATAAGGTTTCAACTGGAACGATTTCAGAAATAATGATTTTATTACTTAATCCATAGTCTGTGAGGGGCGTATACAGTCTTCAATGTCTTTATGTTAGAAAATGGATACATTTACAGTAGTGACAGTCTTAGATAGCAAATTAACATGGAATATTAATTGACTTGAGTTGGTACCCATAGTATCTAGCCATGCGTATAAACATGGGGCACACCAGGTTTGCTAGGATATCATAGTTGCAAAATGGTGTTTTTTTACTACGTATAAGTTCACTTTTTTTCTCAGCTTCCGTGGGCTGGAGCCATGCTAGTAGAAGTTTAGTTTCCTTCTCTTTTTCTCTCTCTCTTCACAGTTGATGAGCATTTGAACTTCCAAGGAAACAAGGTGATTTGGATAAAAAAATAGTCAGAACAAATCCCACTTGATTGGAATGACAGGAACAAAGAAATGACAAGTGAGCACCAAACTATTTGCAGATCACTTACACAATCCTAGAAAAGAATCTGTCTCTCCCTAAAGATTTCTTCCAATGAAGTGCTAAGCTCAAAGTCTTTTGTTCTACCTTTGTAATTTTCCAATTTCCATTACTTTTGCAGGTTTTCCTGTTCTATTTGCAGGAATAAACTGATTAGCTAGGTACTACTCTGGTATTTAAAAAAATACAAGGGAAAGGAAAAGGAGTACAATGTAACACAAATGTAAAATTTTTATTATAGCCTGAGAAATGTTAAATGTTAAAAACAGAAGTACAATGTACATTCACATACTTTTTAAAGAGTTCTGTGAACTTGTAAAGCTCTGAAGAAAGAGTTTTATGGACAAGAGGGAAGAGGAAGAGAGTCTAATGTCCTATGAACTCTATCAACAAGTTTTACTGCAGTGGTGTCCTTAAAAAAAAAAAAAAAGTTATGGTACTGCACATTTTTAAAACATATGGTGATTTATAAACACCAAAATTTTCAATTTACCTACTTTTCTTCATTTGATCTTATGCAATCTTGAATTGACAGATAAGAGAGTTGCCAGCATGCCCACAGAAAGTAATGTAGGAATTGTTATGCATACACTCACTTAATGCTCCAGTTCAGATATGTAAACCTGCATGGTCAGGAAAGACCTGTGTGATAAAAATGCTCCTTTGAATCAAAGCGAAGTTCAGTGACAGCTTAGATTCTCACTGAGGTCTTAAAAAGTTGGATTTAGAAAAAGAGTGAAAAGTTCCAATTTTGTGAAAAAAAGGTTGCAGAACTAGAGGGGAGGTAAAAGTAGAAACTGCTTTTTGTCCTTAAAGGGTGAAGAATTACAAAAATGCTGTTTTCTGCAAAGCAGTTAGTTTGAGATTTAAAACTTGCTGATATCATATACTGATGTTTATGAATTTGTCTCAGGTTGCATATGTTTTAGACCAGCAAGCAAGAGCCTTTCAAAGCAGCAAATGTAGCTATGTTCTCATTAAGCACTCGTATTCTTTTCTTTCTCCATTAAATAACAATAGGAACATGCGATTTATTGTTTCATCCTTTCCTTCACCTTCACTATTTACTTCTGTTCTTTTCTGCTGCTAGAATGATAATGTTCTGGGGGAAAACTCCGAAGAGAACATCTCAGAGAAACACAGAAAAAAGATGATGAGCTCCTGCAAGAGGGTGAAGGGGTAAGGGAAACAGCTGCCTTGAGATGTAGAGTCTAGTTTCTTCGCTCATAATGATGGGAAGGAAGGAGGCTACTTTTCTGGTTTTAAAGTCTAGGACCAACTGTCCTTTTTGGTGCTGAATATACCAGTATGTATGGATATGATTACTGCTCTTGAACTATCCTATAAAAAGAGCAGGTTTGGAGGTACTTTCTAATGTAAATACAGGGAAGGAAGAAAATGAACTGAAATATTTTTTTTTACGAAGAAAGTACTGTAGCATTTCAAGTCACATTCATAATCTTCCTGTGTCTTTGGCACGACTTACTGTCTCAAGTCATCTCTCCTTGCACAATTGGAGTGAAATGGGCTGTCCATTCTATTTGTGTGAGAAGAGTGTGGTTTCCTGCCATCTAACCATTGCCTCACCCTTTAACATTAGGGTGAAGAAGGACCTGTTGGTGGTTTGATGGATTTTGGTTTTTAACAATGGCCAAGTATGAAGGCCACTAAGATCAGAAACAATGGTTAAGATAAAGAGCTTGAAGACAACTGGAAAACAGAAAGGGCAAAGAATTCCTTTATTTCAACAATGTAAACCTAACTGTGGAGGCTACAGAGGTGAAAAAACACTCCACTATGCTAAGCTTAAAAAAAACCAGATCAGTTGCAAATAAAGACAGATGAACTTTATCTGAACAAAACAAGGAGGGATTTGAAGCTTATCTAGATAAATGGGATTTCGATGTTAAAGCATGCCTTTTCTCATGGGCATCATTTATTTTAATTATCCTACTGAGGGAAAAGATTATACTTCGGACAGAAGGAATTTTGCTTCGACATCTTGACCTAATTAAGAGTTCATTGACATCTTATATTTGAATTTTGTCACTAACATGCACATGACCTTGGAAAATCATACTGGTTATTGTTTCATAAAACAATCTCAAACAGTCATATGAAACATAACGGGAAAGAGCATTTATTTTTCTGGGCTCTGAGTATGGAAGGATTTGTCCACTTACAGGCTATAATGCTAAAAACGCTGCACAAACTGCCTAATAAAATTTAACTTCCTGGGCTTGGATTGCTAAATAGTCTGCATAGTTGTGGCAAAAGGTTAAATGGCAAAACACTTACTTCACCAGCAGAGGTTCTGGCATGTCACGTATGAACATACAGAACATACAAAATGCACTGTGCTCCTTCACTTCAACAACCAATACAGGCAGCATGAACAGTGTGTGTC
Source organism: Pavo muticus (assembly GCA_016647715.1). Lineage (NCBI taxonomy): Eukaryota > Metazoa > Chordata > Aves > Galliformes > Phasianidae > Pavo > Pavo muticus. The sequence continues at coordinate 1,111,738 of JACDJE010000700.1, read as the reverse complement.
TTTCTGAAAAGCCTATAGGTCTGCTCTTTTGACATGACTTTTCTACACGCTGGGGTAGGGAGCAAGGGGAGCGGGAAGGGTTATATTCAGGCTACCTTCAGAAGGTAAGAGTAGGAATTTAATAGAAGAAAAAAATTCATAGCCTAGAAAAGTGATAATGAGTGTTGCTATTATCATCTTGGGCTTTGAGTCAAGGCTTGTGTGGTGGATCATTCAGCTTCTTTGTCACAAGGTCATAAAGTTCAGAGCTGATAGGTCTACTAGGCTTACCCGAGGGTTTTCAAAATGGGAAAAATTCCATCCTCATTTAATAAAACATATTTTTTGAGAAAATCTTAGATAAAATTCAAGAGGATTCTTGAAATGAATGTGACAAATTTGCTGCTAAGAGGTAGAAAGTGTCCACCATGGACTTCTTTGTCTTGGGAGGGCCATTTGTTGTGATTAAACTTCCTGAAAGCATTGGAAGAGATTTGTTTTTCCTCTCTCACACACTGAAAACAAGTTTTGAAACCTTAAGAGCTGTTGTGAAACAATCATCTGGCAGGCTCTGCTACTTTTTCCTTCCAAATATTTTTAAATTTATATTGTGTCTAACACACCATTTTTCCAGAGAGTTACTGGAGACATGCAGTCTCTGTCTGCTACCTTAATTCTATATTTAAAAGTGCTTGAAGAGTTTGAGGGATCCATTCAGGTTGCAAAAGCTCTGAAGGTAGGAAATAACATGGCTGAGGAGTTTGACCCTTTAGACACAGCTGCTCTCTCTGAGCAAGGCAGCAGTATCATGAATAAGGTATGCTGAATCAGGCTTACTGTCTTAGAGGCAAATCTGAAACACACTGGACTAAGTGAGTATTTACTATTCATTTCAAAAAGTGTCAGACTTCCGCGCCAAATTAAAGAACAGATCAGTTTTTTTTGCTGTGTTGTTGATTTGAACAGAAAATCCAGCAGGTATAGAGGACACATAGGGAAGAAGCACCTCATTGCCATTCTACAAATTCATGAATTTTCAGTCATTACTGCATACAGGTGCATACATAATGCTGTATGCTGCTCAGATAAGCTCCAGAAGAGAAGTACTTCACAAGAAGTCACGTGCCCTTCCGTGCAGCTCTCTGTGCCTTCAGCAGAAAGAGGACAGTGTTCAGCACCTGAAAGCATGACTTTCACTTCTACATGTTTATGCCAAATGCAATTCTGGTGTGCACCAGAAAAGCAAGTTTTCATGTGGCACTGCCCGCAATTTATTTACAGTAGAAGTTCTGATGCTGGAGCCCAAGTAGAACAACCTCTGAGCATGGTCTGACACCCACATACATCCAAATTCTTGGATCTCTGCTGGTATTCTCAATTTTGTTGCAGGTTGAAAACATGAAATAGCACTCACTGACTCACTGAGCTGACATAGCTCTTGCAGAGTGTTTGTTTTATGGCGGTAGCTCTGGATTTGGCTGAGCTGGTTGTCTTTTCTCTGCTCTCTTAGAAGCCTCATGAGCCCACTGACTCCAGAGAGACAACGCAGGAAATTGTTTGGGTCAGTTTATTATTCTGAGATGTTTGTTTAGTTATGTGGAGCTCTCACTATCTGGCATGCCAGAGCAGCCTAGCTTTGAGGACCATGCTGACGCTGCTTAGCAAATAGGTGAATCAAGCTGTCTGTTCTGCTCCCTCTTTTTTGTTTGAAATGCATCTGAAAGAATCAAGACAAGGTGAAGTAAATGCCATCCAGATTAGAATCCAGCAGTTACTCATTAATAATGAGTTTTGAAAGCTAACGAACCAGCAAATCTATCAAGGCTTTGCTAGCAGGGTGCAGTCAGTTTTGTGGGATTTAGAACCGGACTGGCTGCAACATACATTGAAGGCAGCATTCCTGTAGGTATAAGCAAAGAACTGAGACTGAGCTGGAGGAGAAATAAGAATCCAGAAAACTACCAGATGTGTGTTTTTACATACAGTTTAATTTTCACTAGTCTTCCACTATTGTGGTCCAGATGGACTCAATCTAAATGAAGAGATATCAGAGCCCACTATACATTGTGTTGTGAGAATACTCTTACACTTCATGAGTTTCAAATCCCTGTATATGCTGAAAAAAAAGAAAAAAGGAATCCTTTCAGCTTCCACTTATAGATACAGATAGAGAGCAGAATAAAAAGCACTGCAAACATATATACATATATAAAGCTCTCATGTAGCCGCTTCACTGTTATCATATATCCTATTTCTTGCCTCATCTCAAAGTCAAACTACACAAAGTAATAGAAAAGGCACTAAATTCATGGAATAACTCTTGCTCTTGGGAGCTCTGGTTGCTCTTTGAGCACCCTGATGTTGCTGCATGTGTCCCTGTTCATTGCAGGGGAGCTGAACTAGAATCTTCCTTCCCACTCAAAGGTTTCTATGACTATCAAAGAGTTGACGGAGAACAGAACTATACAGAGCTTAAGCATGGAGGATGGAGAAAACACTGTTGTTAATAAATTAAGGGGTAAGAGACATTAAATTTGAGGCAGCCAATTTCTAAAATAAGACAAAAACTCTCCTTTTTTTTTGCTATCCTCTTCACTACATGCACTGTGGAAAACAAACTGGAACTCAAGTAGCATGGACTGTTTTAGAGGACGGTAATATCACTGGGTTCAAATAGGGTCAGTAGATTCAGAGGAGAGAACTAAGTATGGCTATTGAACACTAATGAATACTTCAGGTATACACTTCAGGTTTACACTTTACTAAAAGTTCTTATGCTGTTGGATTATGGAAACTGAGACATTTTACCAGGAGATATTTTATCTCGTACAGTTGCACGGCTTTCTTAAGCTGTCGCTGGTGGTCAATGTTAGAAGTGAGCTGCTTCTCAAAGCGGCATGTGGCCTCACCCACTATGGGGTGGTTCTTACATCCTATGGATATGCATTCTCTAACTGGTCATTGGATTTCTTCTCAAACATTTTGCCAGGCATTATAAGTATGCAGTGAAACCCCTTATTTCAGTGGTTGGCAGCTCGTGATAGTGAAGCAACCAGTTTGTGTGCTTGGAGACAGAAATAGGAACATCATGCACAGATGTTGCAGACCAGGCTAAAGCCAGCTTACTTGAGGAATGCTGGAGAAGAAATATTTCCCATCTGTTTACATAGCTGGAATGTTTCCCCCACTTGTCAGCAGGTCAGTGCTTTTATCATGGCTGTTCAGCAGGGCCAGGATGGAAAATCGTGTTTCCTTCAGGTGCCTCAAAGTACAACAAACACATGATAGAGCAGCTTTGCAGCTTTGTTTATCAAAGAACAAGGCGCTTGCTAATGCAGCAGGACATGCTCTGCTGTAAGCCCTGCCTGCTTGTCACTGTGGGAGCTGTGTCCCTGAGTGTGTTTGTGCATCATGCAAACCTGGACAGAGTCAGCGGGAACAGAGCGCTGTGCATATCTGAGAGCTGGATGTCTGTTTCTCCCCCATCTTAAAGACAGACTGAGAAGGAGAGCTCACTCCCAGAGGTGTTGTCTAAACATAACCATGTTTAGGTCAGAGCCTTGGAACAGCAGACAAACCTAGTGATACCACCCAGGAGATGGGATAGCCTGAAAGCCCTGTACAGTGTGCAACAGAAGTCTAGAAATGTCTGACAGAGGAGGAACCCCACCCAGCTTCCAAAAGTAATGCAGTGCAAACCTCAGGATGCAGACTTGTGAAAGTTTTGTACAGACTGCATACAAGTTCACAGTAATCGGAACAGGCATTGTTCATATTTGCAGGGGCATTTCTTAATCTCTTTTCCTCCACTCTTAGTTCATTGATTGCAAAACACTTTTTTAAGAGTAGCTTTCTATTAAGGATGAACAACAATGAAAAGTACATGCAAAGAGGATATTCAACATCCTTTTGAAGGATGCACTGCATTTCTGTTATGATAGCTCTTAATTGTGCAACTGCTTGCATCTGATAAGACAATGCATGTACTTAAGAGCGCACATTCATGCTAAATGCTTGACGAGATCACAGCCATGCGGCCTGACTTAGAGACTTTGAGGTGCCAGAGAACAAACAGATTTTCACCATTCTAGTGTCAGTTAAATCAGAAAGTATCTTTGCATAGAATTAGCTCTTTCTGTCAAGCTGACAAGGATTTTGTAGAGAAAGCATTAGCAGCATGAAGGCAGAGGATGGCTGTGCAAAATCCTGTAGATTTCTAAAACCATGGTTCAGTTAATACCCAAGATGAGAATCAAGGGCTACCAGGCTGCAGTGTGTTCAGCCCCCTTCATTTGCAACCCAAGCGAGGCAGCTGGTGCGCCAATTGCTTTCTTTGGCTGTAAGAACAATTTAGAGTCTCCTGCAAACCTCTCCTCAAATCACAACAATTTTTATCAATTTCAGGCAGGGAAAACATCAGGTTTAGTGGGACTGCTAACCCAATGTCAAGGCTTTATGTTAAAAAGTTTCACTAGTAATCAGATGATTTCACTTCTGTGTACTTCCCATGTCCCACCTCAGGCTACAGCAAAATGCTAAGCTCTCCTGTGTAGACTTGACTGCTGCAAAACAGAATTGAAGTCAGACCAGGTTGATTTCACATACACAGATTTTATGGCTGTTGCAGCTGAACCAAACTCTGGTTGTTAGCAGGTCAATAATTAATTATAATGTGTTTATCACCTTTTCAGCATCCAGAAACTAAGTGCAGGTGGATGCACAATGTATGCTTCCCATATAGACTTTGAACCTGAGAAAGAATTGCAACCCTTCATCACAGTATGAGAGAACAGATACTGAGCTATTGTATGCTTCCTGGGAACAGGCAGACATTGCAGGGAGGCACACTGTAGTAGGGAAAGTCAGATGTACAAGCTTAACCTTTACTGGACATCAGAGAAACCAAATTATACAATAGGAACCTCCTGCAACAGAAAGTGCAAGGTGTTGGAAATGGGCATTTCCCCTGGGGAAATACGGAGCATGGGGATGGGTGCTCTTCAGCTCATGAAGCATCTCACTGTATGAAGTGTGGCAATACTGCTAACCAGAGCTACAAATCACCAGTGTGTAAAATCAGTGTCATGAAGGGTGTGATTTAATTCACTCTAGGCAGATACATGAAGATATTTATTTCTGTTTGCTCTAGCCTGTAGGAATTCCCATGTGACAGGTGTACATGGTCTTGCTGATTGTAAGGACAAAGCTGGGGCACAGGAATTTTCTGCTTTAATACATTGGTTTATGACGTTTCCTTGCTCCTTCTTTTAAAGAAGGGATTCAGACTGGTGGAGAAGGAGCAGAACAGAAACAGTGGTTTCCTTCCCCTTGGTATAAAGTGGAGAAAGGCTGGCACAAAATTTTTCTTTCCTACCATTCATCCATCCACAGACGTCTGTCCATTAGCAAGCACAGAGGGAAGATTGGATGGTGTTATTTATTTGAGACATACTTAACGCACTTTGGAGGCCAACAGCTTTCCATGCATCACTTTGGCCCAACACATGGAGGCACCTGAGCTCATCTAGCAATGCTAAACTTTTCCTGTTATATTCATAGCTTTAAAATACTATTTTCCCTTTCCATTTGTCATCAGTTTATCCAGGAATGGTTAGTTCAAAGGAGATACTTCTATTTGAGCTCTTTACTTTTTGCAGCTGTGTAACAGCTGCACTGAGAACTCACTTATTTTGATCAAGGTCAGGGAGTCCGTGTTTTATCAATTATGGTGAGCCAAAGGAAAAACCAGACATCTTATTATTCTCAGATGCCTTGAAGAGAGAAAAAACAAAACAAAACGAAACAAAAAACAACAAAGCCTGTTCTTCAGAGGGCAGTTTGGGAGTTAAGTGTGTGTGATAAAATATATTCCTGATAGCGAAGGCAGAATAAATACCACCAATACAAACTGATCAGTGATCAGATCACTGTAGAGAAAGGAGGCAGTCACAGGATGTGAGACTGTGGACTGCTTTTCCAAGAGCCCATGAACACTGTGCATGAAAGCCTCTAACACGTTTCATGATGCTGGAAGTGACCATGATTAATGTAATCTGGTGTACCACTCATTCATATTTTTCTAGTCTGCCTACTGTCTAGCTTCATGTGTCCCCCACATCTTCATATTTATTGCCATTCAGGTCTGATTTCTCCCAGTCTTAAGCAGTGTCTAGCCAAGATGGGCTGAAATAAGATTTTTGCCTTATTTCTCTCCACAGATGAAAAGCCATCATATAAGTCTATAAAGCAAACCTTTCCCCATGCTACAGCCATGTTACTGCACCTAGGCACCCATGGGAGGGCAGTAGGAGAGGAGACCATGGAGTAAGATGGAGTCTTGGCACAGTATCTTTTATTTTTGGGAAGTTGTACTGAATTGGTCTGCCTGATGGAGCCATTGGCAGGCTGTTTCTCACACTTGGTCTATGTGTCACTCAGCAAGCAGAGAAGTAGTCTCACTTTTAAGTCAAGTTGCTTGTGATTAATTCAGATGCTTAATAGCAAAAATAAGCAGCATTTGTCAGAACCCGCTCTTAATGAGAGTGTCATTAAGAAACTGACTCCGCAGAGGATGTGCGCACAACATTCCTTTCTCATTTTTCTCTGAACCGCTACATTATAAAATACCACAGTTTCTGTTTGTTTTCCAGAAATTATGGTCCCCATTGCTACCACATCACTGATTTATCAGAAAAGGAATTTCAGCTTCAAGCAGGAATTTTGGACACCTGCCCTGCTTGGCTGCTGGAAATAGACCACCAAAGTCTGATGTTGGGATATCCTAGATAATGTCCCATGCAGAAGAAGGGAGGAGACAGAGGAAGGCTGGAACTGCAGGAAAGCTCTGGGAGTCTGGTATCTCCCAGGCTTGATTATTCCCAGTATTAAGCAGCTGGGTGGTCACCTAGGCTAAAATCCCTGTTGTCGTGCATGGAAAATACCTTGTTAGGAGTCCTCTTAGTATAGTACTGAAAAGTAGGACTAGAGGATGAACTGATGAGCAGAAACAGTGCTCTGCTTAAATATGCAGTTAAAACGAAGGATAGATTTTTTTACAGCCTCTGTTCCTTGTAGTTGCTATAGCATCATCTAGTGGAAGTGTACTGAAACTATTCAGCTCATGGTTCTATGATCCAGCTGTTAAACATCAGTTTGTGCCTACACCAATTTTTCTTCTATTTTTTTTTTTTTTTGAATGAGGCTTACACTGTTGTCCATTTCCTCCAGTGAGAAAAGGTTTCTGAGGAAGAACAGCAGGATCAAGAACTTGGCTCAGCCAAGCCAGACACAGCTGAGTACAGTAGCTGCTATACTATCTGTGTATTTTCAATTGAAGCTATCCTGTCTTTCCACGGAGTACTCTCTGCAGGATGCTTCCAGTACACTCCCAAATGAAGCCTGAAAGGCAGCAGTGAAGAAAACCCATGCCACTGCACCTACCAACTTTGCTTTTGTCTTTCACTTTGCCAAAGATCAGAAAGTGTTTTAAAGTGCACCTGCGAGACACATGCAGCTCTCTTTTGCTCACTTCCTTCTCAGAAGCATTTTGGTCTTAGCTTGGAGGTCCCCAGAGATCATCACTGCCAAGAGGAAAACAATTCTGATGCATGAACTCAGGGACCTACACCAACTCATATTCAAGAATTAACTGTGCAAAGCAGGGGCAAAACACATCCTGTAAACTAACTTTTTATCAATTACTTTCCATGCAAGCAACAGTGAAAAGTGTAGAAGAGAAGATCCTATTTCGGTTTCTATTTCTTGAAGCTAGAATATCAGAAAACAGTAACTGGTATTGCTAGTGCATAAGAAGAGTGAACCCAGTGTTTTCACTAAATCTGAGCAGTGCTGAATATCTCCCGCACAAGAAAGAGCACTAAGGTTCATATGATGGGGATTTTAGCCCCATGTTGTCTTTCAAAAGAATAAGGACAGTAAATTAATATCGCCCACGGATCGAGAGAACGAATGCAGGGCACAGGAAGTCTGTCCAGCTGCTGCAGCACTCGCCGGGAGCACCAGCTAGAACGAAGCTTCCTGCTGTCCTCTAGTGACGCTCTGCTGAAACTGCAGGCATATCGCAGGAAGCGGTGGTTTGATTCACAAACACAGCTGATTCCTGAAACCAGGAACAAAACCTGAAAAAGTCCAGTTTTTTTTTTTTTTTTTTTTTTTTTTTTGGTTTTTTTTGGTCAGACATCTGGTTCTATTGAACAGGACATGCTTGAAACTGTAGAAGTTTGATTAAGGAGTGACTCAGAGCTATGCTTTGCAATATACCTGCAAAAAGGGCATTTTTCAGATATGCACGTTGGATCCAAGAAGGTCAGCAATAAAATTATTCAGGCTACATATGTTTACCTATTTCAGATGTGCTGACGTTCGAAATTGCTCTGGTGCCCAAAGTGTCTGAGCAGAATCTGAGCATCTCTGAGTTACAGAGGCGTTCCAGGAATTTTCTTCCACCAAGAAGTAATTTGAAATAAGCAACACAAAGAAGGAGGTCAGTAAGCCAAGCAGCCATGCACTTCTGCCTGCAAGCACAGACTCACATCCTCCTGTCATTTGGGATTTAGGAAAGAGCCCCGCACTGACAAGTAATCAACCCAGAGTGGTGTTTTTCTGACAAAGCCTTTTCTAGAGACTGCAAGGAGTTAGGTGGTATAGCGCAGCCTCCTCAGAAATGCCCGTTGTTAGCAGTATCAAGCTGTTTTATCTCCAACACTTTTAAAATTACATTTATCCAAATGGATTACAACTCCATAAATACTCACTTCTGTTTGAATATCAATGAAATCTTGTTTCTATTTCAGTCTGATATTACTGTTTTTCAGAAGTTCAAGATTTTTTCTCTCTGTTTCAGGATGTCAGGAGTGTAAACTGATCGTGAACTGGATGCAATATTGTGCCTACATCTTTTCTCATCTTCTCATCTGACTGTCAAGTTCCAGGACCCATGATCACTTGCGTCACATCTAAGCCATGGAGGCGGCCCAGCCTTGATCCCTGAAGGCCTCTGAGGTCACCCAGAGTGCATTACAGAGGTGAGGAGAGCACCTAAGGGATCTGAGGGAGGCAGAACTTGCAGGGCCTCCTCCTTGCCCAGCTATGTACCAGCTCCCCACAGGGCTTCTTTCGGCCGGGGCTGACAGCTTGACATTTGCTTATTGCTCCCTCTGTCACAAAATATGCCTTTCACTCAGATCAAAGGGGCCCACCCATGGCCACCTTTCTGTGGGTGGCCGCGTGTCCTGCCAAGGCCTCCCCTGTGTGGGCACCATTAAGGTTTGGCCAGACTGAGGAGGAGAACTGGGAGGGGGGGGTGATGCGGATTTTATGACAAGTACAAATGCAGACTGTAAACAGTGAAGTCTCACACGGTTTTGACAGAAACCTCCCTGTCCTCCAAGTGCTGCTCACATCTTCTCTCCAAGCCTGTGAGTTCTTGTGCTCTTAGGAAAACCTGTCAAAAAATACTTAAAATTCAGCAGATGCAGTGTGACATGTGGCATTGCACAGCCCTAGCTGAGGTCTATGCCATGGGCCTTCTTTGGAGAGCTCTTCACAGCTTCTGAAAGGCTGGAGCTGGGGGAAGTACAGCCAGCATGTTATCAGGAAAGACCAGAAGTACAATGTCCAGCTTTTTCTTTGCAATAAAAGTGTTGAGCTTTTAAACCTTGAAAAAGCTCAACAGTTCTTGTGAGGCCCCATCTGGAGTACTGTGTCCAGGCCTGGGGCCCCCAGTACAGGAAAGACGTGGAACTCTTGGAGCGGGTCCAGAGGAGGGCCACCAAGATTATGAGAGGGCTGGAGCACCTCTACTATGAGGAAAGGTTGAGGGAACTGGGATTGTTCAGCTTGGAGAAGAGAAGGCTCCGGGGAGACTTCATTGCAGCCTTCCGGTACTTGAAGGGAGCATTTAAACAGGAAGGGGAATGGCTGTTTACGAGAGTGGATAGTGGTAGGACAAGGGGGAATGGTTTTAAACTGAGACAGGAGAGGTTTAGGTTAGATATTAGGAGGAAGTTTTTCACCTAGAGGGTGGTGACACACTGGAACAGGTTGCCCAAGGAAGTTGTGGATGCCCCATCCCTGGAGGCATTCAAGACCAGGCTGGATGTGGCTCTGGGCAGCCTGGCCTAGTGGTTGGTGACCCTGCACATAGCAGGGGGGTTGAAACTAGATGATCATTGCGGTCCTTTTCAACCCAGGCCATTTATGATTCATTCTATGATCCTGTGAAAAATTAATTTTATATCTGCCCTGCTGGAATCCGCTTTTCTGGAAGGGTCATAATGTCTTCTAACTAATGAAAGATGTAACAGTCCTTTCTCTCTGGGACAATTTAAGCTACACTGTAATAGATGTTACTGCAGGGAGCTGAGTGACAATTATAGCCTGAGTCCCAGACCTGTTCTCACCTCTAACTAACTATGAAGGCCAGCTTGGCCTTAGACAAAGAGTTCCTGTGAGTTTTGACAAATGGGAATAAATACGCTGTTCGACACCAGTTTTTGTCTGATAACCAATGTGCTGTTCATAGGGGGCTTGAAACATATTGCAGACCTTGAACAGTGTTTACACACTGCATTTTTAAAATATAGGTACTGAAGTATCCTGTGAGCCTGCTCTCTGGCCCTCCAATTACCTTCCCCCTGTGTCAAGCAAGAGAGAAGATTTAGAAATATCTGTCTGTCCCTAGATAAACCCTTTCTGGGTTTATGTATTTCAAATGCCTTTTCTCTGGAGTGCCAGTGATGGAGGCTGGCCAGAGACAAGGTCTCAGAGACAAGGCCAGAGAGCACTGTGGCTGTCTGTGTGTCACCGTGACCCATGATGTAGTCACTGTGCACCATGGTGGGTGGCTGGAGGCTCCTCAGGCTTGGCCTTCAGCCACAGCAGCTCATCAGGTGTCCAGACATACCAATTGTTGTTAAAAGGTTGTAGAATCATAGGATCATAGAATAGTCCAGGTTGGAAGGGACTTCAAAAGATCAGGTCCAACCTTTTGTGGTAAAAGGTAACCTAGATGACGCTATCTAGTACTGTGTCAAAAAGCATCTTGAAAACCTCCAATAATGGGGTTTCTCCCATGTTCCTGTGGAGGTTGTTTGAGTAAAAAATTGTTCTTGCTCTGAAACCTTTCTTGTATCAAGATGAAGCCTCTCCCACTGTCTCTCTCCATGTGACTCCTCACGAAATGAGAGCCTCCGTCCTCTTCATAGCCACCCATTAAATACTGGGATACTGTGATGAGGTCCCCTCTAAGACTGCTCCAGGGTAAGAAGTCTTAACTCGATTAGTCTTTCCTCACAAGGCAGATTCTCCTACCCTTTGATTACCTTTGTGGCAGAACTTTGGATTTTCTTCAGTCTGTCCTTTTTCCTAATTTTGTGGACCAGAACTAGGCAAAGTGCCACGCGTGGACTGACAATCGCTGAGAAGAGTGGAAAGATCATCTCTCTCTCTGTTAGCAATGTCCCTGAAGATGCAGCTCAGGATCCTACTTGCCTGCATTACTGCAGCAGTGCACCATTAAATCATGTTCAGATTGTTGTTCACAAGCAACCCCATGTCCCTTTCCAGCAAGGCTGCTCCTCAGCCACTTGGATCCCAGCCTATACTTAGCTTTTGTCCCAAGAGCTGTATCCCATTTTCCCAGGGATTTAAGTGGATGATCCTGGAGTTTCCTGGGTCCTCTTTTGTGCCATTCGTGTAGTTGGGTATGACATTTGTCCTGTTCTGGTCATCAGGGATGTCCTCTTGATCTCCATGACTTTTCAGAGATTGTAGACAGAGACCTTGCAAAAAGGTCAGCCACTTCTCTTAACACTCAGGGATCGATCCTGGCAGGGCCTGCAGTTTGCTATAGGTTGGGCTCTTGCAAGAGGCCACAAACCAGCCCTTCCTTCTCCATTGGAAGGCTGGCACATGAATTGTCATATCTACTTGATCCTGTGATCCAGTTCCAGCTACTCTAGTGGTGATGAGAACCTTTGCCTTGTCAGCATTCTTAGTAATAGTTTCCATGACCCAATCAGCAATGGGCCTATCTTCTTTGTGAAAAGGAAGATTACTGAATGCCAGTTGGGCAGTTTATCTACCTCTGATGTTCACTCTCCCCAGAAGACTGACATATCTGTACAGCATCTCTTGAACTCTCCCTGCTAGACTTTCTTCCCAGTCTGGTGCTTATGGTATAGTTTACTTTCTTTGTCTCCCAGATCTCTTTTATTCAAACAATTCAGATGTTCCACCTCCTATAATTTCACTTACTTGTTTTCACTCCCATTCCCACTCCTTGTGACTACTATGGTCAGAGAAAAATGATGCTTTGCTTGAAGCAAGCAAGTAATACCTTACTTGTCTGAGTTGGAGTACCTCTGTGATAAACCAGTAGCATGTGAATGGCCAAGCACGGCATCTGCAGAGCCTTTTAGCCAGGCCTCCTTTTTTAGGTCATTAGTGAAAAAGTTGCCTGCAACACTGCCTCAGAATCATTCCAGCTGCCCTCCTCAGCCATCTGCAGTGTCCTGGCTCTGCTGACTTTGCTCTTCAAGGGAGAGGAAGATATGGTCATGGTGGTCTTTACTCGTTCCTCATGAGCCTAAAGCACTACTGTCGCATCTGAGGAGGAACACACTCTCCATTCAAGCAAAGAGAAGACGACAAACGACCATGGGTTAAGTTAGCTTGAAACAGACTTACTAACTGAAGTTATATACAAGAAGATTTTCCATAGCACCCTTCACCAAGTAGCACTTCACATGCCACGGTGGAGCTCAGAATCAGATGTTGTTCTACGCTTTTTATGTTTTACACAGAATGGCTTGGAAATTGCCATGTAATGGTGATTTACCCTATATGCAGAGATGAGTGTTTTGAAAGAGTTGCATCCCGAACTTCCTTCTCTTTTCCACTATAATAACAGCATTTATTTGACTAGAGTTGCATGAACATCAAAAAAGAAAGGCATAGCTAGAAGGTTTAACCCTGAGCTATGCTTTATAAAAAAGCCGAGTATATCTACTGGTCATATAAATCAATATAATAGAGACATAGAAAAATCCATGCATTTTTATTATCAAACAAGCAATTCAAGTTCAGAAAGAGCTCTACTATGAGCACTGTAAAAACAAAAGAAAGAATAGAAAGCCTGACTGTCTTCTTTCTGGTATACAGTAAGTATTTGAGTTATCTAAATAAAACACATTAGGAGTTTAATTTGTGTCTGAAACTTCTTAAAAGCAGCCATGCTTCAAAAACCTTTTATCTAAACACCAAGCATACACTTTATTAAAAGAGCTTTTCAGGAGAGTTACTGGCAAAAGGGATCATTTGCAGCCTGGATTTCATGTATCACTCAATTGTAGCTGTCTTTTGTTTTGATTTAGCCAGCTTTTTGGATATGCACTCTAACATGAACAAAATGCATTTCCTAGGCATGTGTAATCGTACCAGTGGTCTGGGGTACTGCACATGTAAATGTCTCTATGGGGTCTGGGGAGAAGGATAAGGCTGGGTCACACTGAATCGGCATCTCCTGGACGATTACTTCACCTACCTCCATCTGAAGGCAAGAAGTGAATGGTGGAGATGGGTTTGAGTTTAGCCATTGATAATTGTGCTAGGACTTGTGAAAGTGTGGACTAGAAAACTTTATCCCTCAGTGTCTGTTTGAGCACTTTGGAAACACTGAACTCGAAAAACTCTGCTGCATTTCAATCTTCCTATCAGTTTTTTTTTTTTTCCCCCCTCAGTGGTCTTATTTCCCCGAAATAAGCTAAACCTGTATAATTCTGTGTAAAAAATGAAAGTATTCTCTTGCAGAAACTAATCTTTTGCTAATGTCTCCTTGTAGCACAGTTTCAGATATAACCAGTAGATGTCAGTATGCTCATAAAGAACAGCACAGGGTAGGCTTTTAAGAAGAGTAGGGAACTCTAAAGAACAGATGTTTAGCCTTCATTGAGAGGCCAGTATTTGGATGAGTTTTTTATATATGACATGGATTAGGAGAAGGATTCTTGTCAGAGAATTAAAATTGTTCAATATTCACACAGGGAAACAACTAGAATGCCTGCACCTGTGTTTTGCTCATGGATGATGTCAGGCAGTGACCATCCTATTTCCAAAACACAGCCCTTTGTTCCCCTTTTATAGTTCATGCTCAGTGGAAGGGCTGCATGTAAAGGAAAAACAGAAGGGCTGAGAATCAGAGCTAGTCTTTACTGAAAGTGTTCATGACCTCTAGATCTCTGGCTCTCACATCTCAGATTTTATAGGTGGCATATTGTTAGCATTTGACATGTGTTTGCTGGCCTTTGGGTTTGTAATCTCTGTGCAATTACTCATGAACGGGCACCCTCCATCTCATAAATCAGTGCTGCTAACAACATCCAAAACAAGTGTTTCAAAGAAACCAAGAAGTGATGGTCATAAAGAACAACCTGCTCAATTACAGGCAGCTTAAAGAAGCAATAGAGACAATCTCGGAACTTATTCGTGTATCAGGAGAACATTTTCTAAGGTAATCAGATCAAAGGTTACAAATAGGACTTAGTTATTTGAGCACTAGAGTCATAAATGCAAAAGTGCTCTCCTTGATGGGAATCATGCATTGGAAGGCTTTCAAAATGTAATTCAACGAAAGCATCTGTAAGCCCGAGAGAAAGAAAAGCCTCTCTGAAAAGAGGATGCGTTAAGAGCTATAGGAAATGTCTAGCTGAACTGTGCTCAGCTTGACTGCTTGATTCTAAAAAAGTGACTAAGCCTCTCTGTATTCGAAGGAAGTAAGATGATGTATCACCGAAAAAATCCATCAGAAGTCAAGTCCTGTTTGTCTTAAAACTCTTTGTTGCAGTCCAGACCAAGCCAACAGAAATCCTCTGAAGAATATAGTTTTTTTTTCATTTTGCTTAGTTAAGCAAATATTCATGTGTTTGTGGAGGTGCGCTGTCAGCTTCACCACAGTAACGCAGCATTTGACCTGTGATGTATCCAGATGCTGAAATGCACCGTCTACAGAAATAACTTTTCAGCTTTCCTCCACTTTTTCAATGAGCTGTTTTGCTAGATCCATTCATTTAGGAAACAAAATGCAGGTGTTTGCTGTGAAGGTCACGTGTCAAGAGTCCAAAGGTCTGAAGGATGGAGGAAGAGACACAAAACAGCCAGGAAACAACTGCTTTTCAAGTTTTCTACCTACTACTTGGCATCTTGTTCAGTCAGTTTAAGAAAATTCCTTTCTGGTCTTAATTTGTGGGTGCTATGAAAGCTGTGGATAATATCCTAACATTGCGGTCACGCTTCTCTCAGGCAGCGGTTAGATAAATCTTGAGCAGTTCTGGAAACAACCCTCCAGGTCAAAATGTCTTCCAACAGAACAGTGTTTAACAAAACTGCTGCTGGAAGAGGACGTCGAGCCAACCCATCTTAGCCTCGTAGGTCCATGTTCCAGTCTGTCTTCCTTTCCTCCAGTCCTTCTCTCATAAATCTACTCTGTCTGGTGGAAGAGAGAGCCTCGTTGTCCATCAATATACCATGCTAACAATCAATGTTCTGTGTTTTCTCAGGTCTTCAATATGCGCCTGTATTGCAGTGCTAAAAAACAGACACCCATGGTGTGAGGAGGGGAATAGTGTGGTTTATTCATGTCATGAGGGGGATATTGTATTGTTTCACAGCTTATGGAATATGCATCAGTCTCACAGGAAGCCCTTTGGAAGGAGTTTCACAATAGGATCTGGTTTCAAGAGCTGAAATTTCACCTGAAAATATGGAATTTACAGAGATGGAAAGCCTACTGTTATTTCCTCTGTGCATTGTTAAAGCACATCCTGGGATAATGAAACATTTGTGTATTGAAGTATGTGTTTGAAGCAATGAAAAGAGGTCTGACGTTTCCTATGTCCACATGCTCTTTCACGGGTGGATGGAAGTGGCCGTGAGAGTGATCAATTCTCTTCCCAGAGGTGCCAGGGCTATGGAGCAGTGCCCAAACCTGAGTGAGGGGAGCAGACGGAGGTGTGCTGTGGGCTAATGTCTTGCCCTTGAAGTACAATGCAGGGGTGGTGTTGGTTATGGTTCATTGCTCGTTGCAGAAAGCAGACATACTTTCCCAGGGACAAAGCTAGATTCCTGCACATGTGGCTGAGAGCCTCAGGCTTCTTCAGACCTCACTGCTGGAGTCTGTTTTCAAAAAAAGTCATTTTTCATCACAAGTATAATTTCTTCCAGCTTTTCTGACTGCGTCACTTTCAGACATTAAAAACATCACAAAACTTCACAAAATAGGCTTCTCTGACTTACAACAAGTTCAACTTTCAGCGAGGGCTAAATTTAATATATAAAATAAAGTTGTTTAATAGCAGAGAAAGGCTTCTTTGAGCTCTGAAAATGAGAAACAGCTTGTCAGTAGAAACAGACTGGCTCTGGCACTCCTCCTTATTCACCTTTAAAAGGAGAGTTTGGAAGCAAACCTGGAGAGTGCTAGATGAAGTCAGTGAAGTTTGCAGTTGGCTCAAGAGTAATCCACACTGGGAAGTGTAGGTTATGCCCCTGTCTGAGAACTGGGCAGGTTACTGAAGTTTGGGTGTACTGCATAAAGGGCCAAACGCATTCATGTATAATGGCAAAATGGGTGCACAAATTGAATGAATTCCCTACTCGAGGCAAAATAAAAGTGAAAAGGGACTTTCAATTTATTTATTTTTTTTTTCCCAGAGAATCTACCTATTTTCTCCTGTTGGATTTTTTATTTTTTAAATAAAAAGGAATAAAAAGCCCTTATGTGAAAAGACACTTGGAGATTTTGAAACAGTGGGAGTTTGCTAAATCCAGAGCAGAGAACGTGAGCTAGGACTAGAAGCCTGGCCTTCACACAAGTGAACATACCAACCAACCTTCCAAAGGGTTCAATAACTCAAGGAACAGCTAAGGTGGGAAGGAACCTCTGGCTGTCCAACCCCCTGCACAAGGCATTTCCTGTTAGAGCACATTGCTCTCTGCCTTGTACAGTCAAATACTGAATATTTCCTAGGCTGGAGACCCCACAATCCTCTAAGATCATCTAGTCCAACCGTCAACGTACCACCAATATTTCCCCACTAAACCGTGTCCCTTAATATCACAGCTACACATTTCTGAGCACCTCCAGGGACAGTGGCTCCACCACCTCCCATGGGCAGCTTGTTCCAGAGCCTGGAGAAGAAATTTTTCCTAATATCTAATCTGAGTCTCCCATGGCACAGCTTGAGGCCATCACCTCCCATCCTATCACTGGGAGAAGGGACTGTGCCTGCTCTTGGGCTATGGGGGAATCTCCAGGGGAGACAGATCCACAGACCAGGAAATCAGGGGTGCGCAGACCCTCAGGGGTAGAAGTACTGAAAGTACCAAGAGTCCAAGTGCCCATGACACTGTGGCAGGACACAAGGCATCCCCAGTGCACCCTGGTGCCATGGTCCCATTCCCAGTGCTCTGTTGCTTCCCCTGGGGCCATGATCCCAGACTTCAGCAAACTGAAATCAGCCTAGCACCCTCTGCCTTCCCTCACATGCCCAGTGCTCCAGCCCCAACCATTCCAAGGACCTCCTGTGGTCACCAAAGAGAATATATATCTTGCTTTTTGCTTCTTTTAATTACCCTGCTGTGTTTTAATTTTTCATCAAGAAGCCACTGAATCATGAGAGGAAGTAATCCTGGAGAAGATGCAAAGGTGTGAACAACTGCTGCAGAGAACCCTGTGAGCCCCATGCACTGTCACAAGGCAGGTAATTTGGACAGAGGACAGCTTGCTTTGCCATTAATGATAGAAAATGAGTTCAGCTTTTGAGCAGACACATCTTCTATATCCCAAAGCCCTCGGAAGGAAACTTCTTTATGAAAACTGCAGAAATTTACCTTTTCTTGGCTTGAAGGAGTCCAGAGCCTTTCTGTGAATTTCAGAGGTGCCTTCACCAGGGCCTCAGTTTTCATACAACTGTTCCATTACCTAAGCTAAATGACATTTAAAATGCCTTGGCCACAGAGTCAGCAGCACGTACAAGGATGTTCAAGCATGTTTTTGGTTTATTAGTTCTGTTACAGACACTCGAGCAGATGAATGTAAGAAGAGAAATTGGCTTTATAGTAAAGAGAAAGAGACCTACAGCAGTGACAAATTAATTTCCATCCTGTCATGACTCATGAGACAGTGCTACAGTAACATTAACAAAACGTCAGTTAAAGCGGTAGTAATTATTTCCATTGCTAATACTGACTCTGGCTTAACAACATTTACAGGCTTTGTTACACTGTCATAAAATAAACACCAATACAGAAACAAACCAGATTATCCACTTTTGAAAGAATGGACTTTTTTCCTTCCTATGCCCACGACAGAATCATGCCTTCTAGAGGAAATCAGGGAGGAAGGCAGATCTGAAAGCAACTCATGAAAAACCCCACTGAGGACTTGTGCAAGGTTTTTGGCAGCAGCATCGTGTCCGGTGTCAAAAGACCACGGCCTTCCTTTGCAAGCCAGGCTGCAGGCAGAATTGGAAGGAGCAGAAACACCAGCAAGGCCTGTCCAGCCCTGATCAGTGCAGTGACTTTCTTCAGAAGGACATGTGTGCCTTCATCATGGCAGACTGGCAGGGAGAAATTGTAGAATCTTTAAGCTTGGAAAAGACCTCTAAGATCATCTAGTCCAGGCATCCACCTACCACCAATATTGCCCACTAAATCATGTTTCTTAGTATCACATCTACACATTTCTTGTATATCTCCAGGGACAGTGTCTCAACAGCCTCTCTGGACAGCCCATTCTAGCACCTGACCACTGACAATTAAACAGGCAGACGCCAGTACCGATTCTTGGGGAACACCACTTGTGACCAGTCACCAGCTGAATTTAACTCAATTTATCATCATGTTCTGGGCCCAGCCCTCCAGCCAGTTCTTTACCCAGCAAAGGGAGTACCCATCCAAGCCAGAGGCTGCCAGCTTCCCCAGGTGAATACTGTGGGAGACAGTGTGATAAAGTCTAGGTAGACTACATCAACAGCCTTTCTATCATCCACCGGATTGGCTACTTGATCATAGAAGGAAATCAGGTTGGTCAAGCAGAAGCTGCTTTTCGTGAACCCATGTTGACTGAGCCTGGTCCCTCTGTTGTCCTGCACATGCTGTGTAATCTCAGTCAAGATGATCTGTCCCATAACCTTCCCTGGCACCAAGGTCAGGCTGACAGGTCTGTCATTCCCCAGATCCTCCTTATGACCCTTCTTGTAGATGAGAGTCACATTGGCAAGCCTCCAGTCTTCTTGACCTCTCCGATTTACAAGGAACACTGATAGATGGTGGAAATTGGCTTGGCAGTTCCCCCCGCACCCTTGGGTGGATCTCATCTGGCCCCATGGACTTGTGAGAGTTTGGGTAGAGTAGCAGGTCTCTACCTGTTTCCACCTGAATCATAGTGGATTTATTCTGCTCCCCATCTCAGACTTCCAGGTCAGGTGGTAGAGTACCCTGAGGATAACTGGTCTGACTGCTAAAGAGAGAAATAACGAAAGCATTGAGAACTTCATCCTTTTCTTTCTCCTCAGTGGTCATGTTCCTGGTATATCAAGTAAAGGATGGAGATTCTCCTTATCCCTTCTCTTACTATTAATGTAGGAACCGGTGCCCCAACAGTCAAGATTTTTTTCTCTCCTGTTGCACATGTTGAATTGCCTTCATTTCTCACAGTTTTATGTGCTACCAGTACTCTGGTTCTGCAGCCGCAAGGAAGAGCATTATCTGCGGCATCCTGCAGACAGATTTTCTTGTGGTTTCATACCAGAGTATCTGGTATTGTTCAACAAGACATCAAACAGAACATGCCCTGACAAAGAAGTTGTCATAGGAAAAAATACTTTTCTTCATGGAACTTTGTAATAATGACCAGTTCTGACACAAAAAGTCCTCAGACCAGTATCTCAATAGTTCTGATTTAATTTTTGTATCCCAAGAGCCCCAGTGTTATCCAGTCTTCAGATGGCTCTAAATGGCAATAGGCTGAGAAGAAGCGGCCTCAAGGTGCATCAGGAGAGGTTCAGGTTGGAAATCAGGAAAAATTTATTCTCTGAAAGAGTGGTCAGGCATTGGAACCTATCGGCCAGGGAGGTGATGGTATCACTGTCCCTGGAGGTGTTCAAGAAATGTGGAGATGTGACATTGACTGACAGGGGTCAGTGGGCATGGTGGAGATGAGCTGACGACTGGACTAGATGAGAGGTCTTTTCCAGCCTTAATGATCCTATGATTCTTTGGTTGTTTCTAGGCAGTGCTTTTAGGCAGAGAATTGGAGCTCTAGTGTGGGACTACTGTGGGGTTTTAAGAATGCTTGTTCAAAATATGGATTATGACTCCCACCTTCATGTCTTCAGACTTCATGTCATAGAACAATATTTCAAAAAGGCTGCAGTCCTCACCACAGGACAAAAATGGGACCAAGCTCCCTATGAAATATCTTCAAGAAGCTCATGCTTGATTCCTTTGGAACTGTGTGTCCTGCTCTCTGGGAGTATAATGAATTTTAAATAATAATAAATGTCTAATTCTGTCCTTTTCATGGAGAGTATGTTCAAAATAAGTGGTCTGCATTTATGTTCTTAACTCCCACAGGAACACAGATGAGAACTCAAATAACAAAAGCTCCTTTTGGGTACAGACAGGATTTTCCTCCCAAAATGACCTTATTGCACAATTTAACTTCTCACCTACTTTTGACTTGGTGGCAACCTCTGAAACTTGTCATTAGACTTCCTTGAAATGGTATTTGGTTCAATAACTTGCAGTTCCCCAGTGCACTGGTTCATAGGCTGCTTGTGCCTGTATCTCTAGAAATGAAGATACCATCAACCACAAAAATGTCCTGCTGAATGAGGCAGGACGCACTATTTCAGATGTGTGCCCGAAGTGCTGCCTTACTGCGGTGTTCAGAGTGAGTCACTTCATTGCTGAACTTCAGTTCACACTTGCTGATGCCAGGGGTTAAGTTTTGAAACCAAACCACAAGGCATGTTGCATTTTGTACCAAGTAAGGGTATTATTCATATCAGCAAATGGACACCACAGAATCCCATTCTCGTTGCATTTCTTCAAACCAAAACCCCACTGCAGATGTCTGAGTAGTTCAATTTCAGCTAGATTTGAACTACCATGAATCAGACTATAATTAAATCAAAGGACCATTATCCATGGCCGACTCCTAAGAATTATCAGTACATTGAATCTAACAAAGTCTTAGTGTGCCAAAAATCTCCTGGGAATTAGTTCCAGACTGCATTTTTCTTTTTAAGGCCTTACTTATTTTTTCTGGTGTTTGGGAGAGTTTAACTTGGCAGTGCTCAATGATCCCTATTATCTGACTTGCAAAAAGTAATAGCTTTTAGATCAGATCACACACTTCACACAGTATTAAGGAAAGATTATCTGAAGACTTGACTAGAATCCAGTTGAGGAGGCAATCAAACGAGGAGACTTTCATTTGTCTTCACTGCCAATTCCATATGTGAGGATGTACAGGACCAATATTCAGTGTATAGAAATGCATATGCAGAAGCTTCTCTAAATTACTTTCTGTTGTAATTCAAAGCCTTTAGACATTAATGTATATCTCTGCAAAAGAAGTGGAGCAGATCTTCATAATCCACTTATAAATAGCATTTTTTTAATAACACTTATTTCTTAACTTTTTGAATATGCTGATAATGAATGACAACAAAGGTAAGATGCATCTCTAGAATGTCTTGGCATTTGTTTTAGAACTATCCTCAAATATACCCCATTGCCCAAGTGCCAGGGTTTGCTTACTGTGAGTACTACTTTGTATGCAGCACAGATCTTCTAATCCTGGGCAGCACTGCAGGTCTTCGTGCCCTTGTGGCCACACTTCTTGTGGGAAGGCTGGCCCCTAGAAAATCCAACAGCAGGAACAAGCCACCCATGCTGGCTTCCAGGTTACCAGCTAGCTTCAGCAGGGTTAAATCTCAGTACTCAGTGCTCCATCATGTGATGGGCGCTCACCATGACCTTTGGCTCTGCTGTCTCATAGATACTGGTACCATTAGAGAGATGCTCTCACACCTTAGAGAGCAGCAGCCAGGGGATTCTGGGGTGATTTCTAGTTCCCTGCTCTCTGTCCAGCACTAAAATGTAGATAAGCTATGGATAACGAGCGGATAAGCTGTTATTTTTGGCAAAACTTAGTCACTGCCTCTTTGGCTGCACAGGCACTTTGCAGCCAGTGCCAAGTGGCTGACATAGATACTTATAGATTAATGACTCCATATCTGAACAAGGGTTTATAGAGCATTACTGTGCTCATTGGCTGCAGTAGAAGGGGAGCATCAGACTGCCAGCAGAAGGATGGCTAGAAAGGCACTATGAATACTGTTGCTTTTGATCTGATGGACTTTCCATTGACCTCAGATGCCCTTGACTGGCCCTTGCTTTCTCATCCTGAGATGCCTGTGTTATACTTTTCAACTTGTAAGTAGGGAAGTGGTGGAGTCAGCCTCCCTGGAGGCTTCTCCCTTGAGAAGTGTGTGGAGGTGGCACTGAGGTGAATGAGTTATGGGCATGGCGGGAATGTGTTGGTGGTTGGACTTGGTGATCTTAGCGGTTTTTTCCAACTTTAATGATTCTGTGGTTCTGTCAAACAAAGGAAGACTCTTCATCTCTTGCTGAATTTTGGCTGGAAAGAGATTAAGCTGCTCTTTTGACAGTAATGTTCGACATGAACTTCTGACCTTTCTCTGTGTAGGCAGCATTGGAAATGTGAAGTGTGAAACCAGCTGGTGGGAAGGCCTCGGTAAGACTGCTTGTATGGCAGGGAGACTATTTTGTCACACAACAAGCAGGTTACATACCCTGATGTGGTCAGGTAGCTAGATCAAATCTTGCTCAGCCAGACATCCCCTACCACTGACCCATCCATTATCATGGCCCTCCTTGGTCTGTGAGTTGGACTGGATGATCCTTATGACTCCTTTCCAACTTGGGATATTTTATGATTTTATGAGACATATCTCTAATCTGCTAAATGCCTTCATCTTTTGGTGCACATTTCTGCTTCTCCTCACACCCCTGGCCACCTGCATGTCTTTTAGGACTCATTACTTCCCGTTCCTTGTCTCCTGTAGCTGGAGAAAGGGCTGATATACATAAGGTCTTGTCTGGAACAACCGAAGGGCCACAAATCTTTTATCAGGCTTCACAGGAACTTGGGTTGGGCAAAACCCATGTCCTTGGAGCTCACATGAGAGTGAGGAGAGTCTAGACATTACCGCAGTTGCTCAGATACCAGCCACACAGGAGAGACTGTGTAAGTTTGTGCTTCGACAGGCAGATAGCAGCAGATGGGGATGGCTTCAGCACAGAGTGCTGTATTGGCAGCACCTTTGCTTTTAAAGGCAAAGCATGATGAAGAAGAACTGATTCTCTTTTCTTAGCAAATGGATACTGTACTCCATCTTCTATAACAGAGCCATGGCCAGATGCAGCATAGCTTGGCAAAGGAGTTGTAATGAAATGCACTTGCTGGAAATGTTGGTGTACATATTCTGAAAAACATGCTGTGAGTTTTCCAGAAAAAAAGATGTGACATATAGTAATTAACTAAGAATTACTGAATGAAAGGTCTGTCAGATGATTACAGCTACCTGTGTTGCAGAAAAAAAGATGTGGAGGAACAGGACACTCAGGGTAAGTCAGTGCTTCTCAAATACGGAAGTGTTGTCAAATATGGAATAATCCCCAGCCAAATATGGGACGTTCTTCTCCCCATGCAAAATGCACAGTAACATCTTAATGAACCAGAAACTTGTCCTGTGTCCTGTGTCCTATGCCCCATGTGGTCTCGGTGGTGCCCTCGGGCTCCCATGCTGTCCCCCAAGCCCAAAAGCAGACCGGTGAGATGAGCTCCCATCTGTGCCAGGAGGCCTGGGCTGCGGCAGGGGGGAATGAAAGGGCCAGGAGCAAAGACTTTTTCTTGTTTTTGAACCACACCTTCTTATGACATTCCAGGAGCAAGCCCCAGGGAGCTCTGTCATGCATCTGCTGTTGGAGGTGCTGTAACACCTAAAAGCCAAATTGTTAGAAAATTAATAAATATCAAACCTCATCTTACATATGAGTGTCACCAGAATGTGATACATGAGGGACAAGAGTGAGAGGAACCAGATGCATTTCTTAAAGTACAGTGAGACTCCTTCCTAAGTAAAGCTTGAAAAACCTCAGAAGGCCCTTTGAAACACTGCGCTTTGCTGTGCTGGTTAATTTGTCACTGTAGAATTCAACCCCTCTGAGATTTTTTTTCCCCTTCAGGGAGACTTTTTCCATTGACTAGAACTGGGCTGTAATGTGCCAGGTGTTTCTAATGGTCAGCATCATCCCAAGACTGCAGCCTGGAACAAGGATGGCTGCGAATCCCTCCACTGGAGCAGTCTAATCTTGGATGTGGGCTGCTTAGCCAGGTCCCAGACCTACTGCCAGCACTACACAAGTTAGATTCTGCTCCAGTATTTCCAACCATTGGGATTTTATCACATAATCTGAAGTTCCACTTAAGGCTTCGTCCCCTAGAGCTGTACAGTTATGTAAGAATCTCTTCTTTTATCACAAAATAAAGTTCATTTTCCAGTTTTTCCAGAACAGCTCAGAAATGTGACTCTTAACAATGTAGTTAATATGAAGTTGCTAGCACCTCCCCCCAGCCATCATATTTAAGCCAGCTATAACTTTTTAAAGACCTGACTCATGATTTTTGAATGCCTGAGGGACACTGTAGTGTATTTTCAAAAGTGCAACTCTTGTTCAACTTTTGAGCTTAATTTTTTATTTCCTTACTCTGACAGCATTGCCTAATTCAGGGATTTTTCTTTCCCCGAGTGTTTTGAATGCTGCAGCTCTGTCATGTCTTTCTGACATTCCAGGAGCAAGCCCCAGGGAGCTCTGTCATGCATCTGCTGTTGGAGGTGCTGTAATAAATGTCCTACAGCACGTTTACAGTTTCAAAATCATTCTCATCCGCATATAGAAAAAAAAGGAAAAAAGAAAAAAGAGAAAAATGTGGCTAGATATATCACTTCTGGCACCTTTTCCTTTATGAAACTTTGTTTAAGATACAAATTCCACCAGCAATGGGAAGGATCTTTCTTATTCCAGCATCTGAAAGCACAGACATATGGACTGTGGAGCACCCATGTGCATGCCTTGACTCTGCAGTCATCTTGCGTGCTCTTCTAAATGCACAGCCAATTCATCCTTTGGCTGGTGCAGGAAGTTCTCTCATCACGCTGGGAGTGTGTTCTGCTCACTTAGAGGTGGCTCCTGGGAGAAAAAACGTGCCCTGTTGTCTGACTCTTGGGCAGTGTTGGCAGAAGATGCTGCAATGGACTATGCAGTGCTATTCCCTGCATAGGGGAGAGCTGGACAGAACAATGACAACAGAAGTGTGACACCATGAATTAATACCCTAAACTCCAGGCTACCAGTGCTGGGATGTTTAATGTGACCAGCACATAGCATGGGGTGAACATAGCAAGGCCACCCTTCTGCTGGCACTGGTAGCCACAGTCCCCAGAGCTAGGGTGGACTGGGAGGCAAAGCACTGTGGATGGTTGCCTAATAACTGCCACTCCTAGCTGGGCATGGAACCACAGAATCATTTGAGTTGGAAGGGACCCTTAAAGGTCATCTAGTCCAACTCCCCTGCAGTGAACAGGGGCACCTACAGTTCCATCAGGTGCTCAGAGCTGGGTCCAACCTAGCCTTGAGTGTCTCCAGGGATGGGGCATCTACCACCTCTCTGGGCAGCCTGTGCCAGTGCCTCACCACCCTTAGTTAAAAAACCTCCTCTTTATATCCAATCTAAATTTCCCCTCTTTTAGTTTGAAACCGTTTTCCCTTGTCCTACCACAACAGAACCTGCTTAAGAGTTTGTCCCCTTTTTTCTCCCTTTTGGATAGTGTTTTGGGGTTTACCATGGTCTTTGCCATGGTTGAGAAGTGACTGCCTTGTCTAGAGGACAAGTTCATTAGTGGGGATGTGGGCTGGTCCCTACCTCTTTACTTCAGTGATGTTTGCTATTACATACTGGTGAATAGAAATGACATCTTGCCACGCTTGGGAGAATAACTTGGTACAAAAGATTCAGACTTTCAGTAGAAACTTCACATTCAAATTGCAGAATCTGGCTCCTGGTATGAATTGGTTATACATCCAAGAGGATACATCCACTAGAGCTGACTTGTAGTTGCTACACCACTTCTGTGATATAATGGAGGTTTAATTCAAAACCTCTATGGGGTAAAATACTTCTTGTTCAGCTGGAGATAAGGCACGAGAGAGCCAAATGGCATACAGACCATAGCAGCTGCATGGAGGGCTTCTGATGTACAGATAAGACAAGCAGCTGAAGTCTCAATGATGCTATTCGAGTCTGAAACATAGGCCCAGTTCTACAGCAAGGGCAAACTGGCACAGCTCCACTATTGCCAAGGGAATCATAACAGTTTACACCAGCTGGAAGTCTGCAGACATTCTGTGGAAATCCGAGCCCATCCTTCCTTTTCTGCTTTGCATCCCCAACAGTCTTCTTGACCCCAGTAGGAATTTGTCTCCCAGTGTTGGGAAAAGTGGGATTTCCAGTGGGGAGGAGAAAATCCACCCCTGATGTATGCCTGCTGCAGTCAGAGGAGACACCTTGGAGATGACTTTAGCCCAGTGCACTTTTTATTAATCCAGACACTCAAGAGCTATCACTATTATGGAAGAAAAGGCAACTATTATGAAAGCTCTCCAGTCAAAGCTTTCTGTGCAAGCTGACATTTGCAAATGACTGATCTCAATCTGTTTTGGGGATCAGAGCTTGGTAGCACTTATCAAGTGTAATGGCTAGAACAGAGTGGAGCTTTGGTTGCTGCTGCAGAGATGCTCAAGCATCCTACCATTCCTAGAACATCTACTTAGCAAAATCTGTGTGAGTTTCCACCTATCTCCTTGTGACCACCTGTCTTCAGCAAATCTGCTGCTGGTAGGGCCAAGTGGTGCAGGGTATAAACGTGCTTAAGTGGTATCCAGAAAGCTCCTCTCTAGCTGGGAGGGATAGAGGAGATGGAGGGGAGGAAGGATCCATGCACATCAGGGGAGAGCATATCAGTGATGCACCAGAGCATCTGCCATGGCTCTCAGGATAGTTCCAAGGCCATCTTCTGAGTCTCAGCATCTTGTGGTATTATCCAGGGTGGCTTCTATGCTCTAAGGTTTGTGACCTGAAGTATTTTATGACTGTCCTTTCACGACATAAAGAAAAGTCTCTCCTTTGACGCACTTTCACCAATAGATTGAATATTGCATGTAAAACAATTAGAAACAGAACAATCTCATGTTAGATTTCGGTGCAATCTCTTGCTCCCCATCTGCATTATCTCCAGTCTAGCTGTACTGCTGGTCATAGCATCTTCAACATCAGAAGGACAACATGCTGACCAAGCTTTTGGGCTGCAAGGCCAGGTCCACAGACCATAAACCCTTGCTTCAAACAGGGTTAATGGTGATACATTGACAACAGGAAGGAAAGGGAGCCTCAGGCCAAATTCACAAGTTAAAATGACTAATCCAGTTTTTATCAGTGCTTTGAACCAGATCTTATCAGAGAATGATAGAATGGCTTAGATTGGAAATGACCTTAAAGATCATCTGGTTCCAATGCCCTGCCATGGGCAGAGTTGCTGCGCACCAGATCAGGCTGCCCGGGGCCCCATTCAGCCTGGCCTTGTGTACCTCCAAGGATGAGATAACCACAGCTTCTATGGGCAACCTGTGCCAGGGCCTCACCACCCTCTGAGTGAAGTTTTTTTTCTTTTATCTACTCTATATCTCCCTCCTATCATTTAAAGCCATACCCCGTTGTCCTATCACTACAATCCCTGATATAGTATCCCACCACAGCTTTCTTGTAGGCCCCCTTAGATACTGGAAGACCATAATAAAGCCTCCCTAGACCCTTCTCTTCTCTAGGCTGAACAAGCCCAGCTCCCTCAGCCTGTCTTCCTAGTAGAGGTGCTCCAGTCCTTTGATCATACTCATGGTCTTTCTCTGCACCCACTCTGATCCTTGTTCCACATCTTCCTTGTGCTGGGTGCTCCAGGCTTGGATGGAGTACTCTGGCTGGGGCCTCACTAGTGCATAGTAGAGGGCAACAACAGGATACTGTTAGCCTTATGGGCTGCAAGTGCACACTGCTGGCTCGTGTTGAATTTCTTATCAACCAACACCCTCAAGTCCTTCTCCACAGAGCTGCTCTAAGTCCATTCTCTGCCCAGCTTTATATGCTCTGTGTCTTTTTTAGGAACAAACCAATACCTATGGAAAAATACTGACCAATATTTATAAATGTGGTGCAGGACAACATGACATCACATGGATGCTCGTAAATGTCACCTGCAATGCAGAGCCTGCAGAAATTTCCTCTCAGCGTCTAGTCTTCCCAAGGCTTGCCAGGCATGAGCCAAATCACATACTTAATCCTCCTGTGTATCTTCCCTGGGCCATCCCCTCTGTGAATGCCCTCTGTACACCACAGTCAGGGCTACAGGGCTGCAAAAGCTTTAGGTAGCTGTGCAAGCATGGTTCTGCTGCTGGGGCACAGCGAATCCCTGCGGTTTCTCCAGGAAGCAGGAGTACCCATCATCTGAGGGAAGCAGTGCATTGCTAAGGACATTTTCCTGGGGCCTGTGTCTTTGGTTCTACTCCTGCTTCCTGTCTCACACCAGTCATTCAGGTGGATATCACAATGGCAGTGACTGCTGTTCAGTAGGCTAAATGTGTTGGATGTGACTTTCAGCTAAAAACCTGCCATTTGCCCAATGGGATATATCCAAACATGCTGTCCTGGTGATTGTGGTGCTTTCAAACAATAAATATCAGCTCTTAAATGACAGCCAGTGAGACTGTGGTCACAGATAGACATGGCGCTAATACAAACCACTGCAGCCATAAATGTCACGTTGGATAGAGTTCACAGTGAGACCTGGTCTCCACATTTCAAGCCTCTTTTCCATAGAAATGAATGGGATGTCACCAAGGATTACTGCTTCAAATGAGCAGCAGGTGAACTCCTGAGAAATGAAGATCACAGGCAACCTTCTGCTCTCAGTTACACTCCATTGACGTCAGTTGGGTTGCCTGGGGTTAACTTGGAATAGAATTTAGTGCCTTGTATTTAATGCATATAGCTGAAGCCCCCAAAATACTGCACATTGTACACAAGCTGCTGCATGGGGACAGATCCTTCTGACACCTGAATGCTTCCTCATGTAACACCTATGTCTCATAGCACCTCCTATATCCTGTCCGCTCCAGAAACATGCTGCCGCCTTTCTGAGATGCCATAGGAATGGGTGAGAAGGTATCTGCAGGGCTCTGAGTACAAGTCATGTGGATAAACTTATCTCGCCATGCCCTGAAGTCTTCCACTCAAAGCACTAGATGCTGTATGTTTGACACCAAACTGGATTTTCCTCAAGGCATGTCTGTAAGATCCTGCTTCCTTTCTTTGGCTTCTCTGCAGTCCAAAATAACAAGCAAGAACAACAAGTCATAACAGCCCAACAGTGAAAACCCTTCTTCAGTCTGACACACAAGGCGTAATCGTGCTCTTCCTTGGTTTTAGTTTTAGTTGCTTTAAAGAGGTGGAAATCAAGCACTGACCCTATAGCCTGCACTCCCCTGATGGTGTTCTGAGTCTGCAAGGCTGACACTAGAGGCTGGGGAGCATCATCAAACACTTGGTGTTGTGACGACAAATGAGACTCTGCAGATAGAGCCCCATTGGGTGAGATGATGAGTGAGCTGTTCTGCACCATGAATGGCCCAAGAATAATGAGCGAATTTCTCTCTTTTACCTTGACAAGGGAATAAAGAATAAGGAAATACCTGAATAAGTTGATGAAAAGAAGTTTCCTATGTTATGAAGGTGACATAGACAGTTATGAAGGAAGTCCTTTTCCTCTCTGCAGAATCTGACCTTGAACCCCAACACTGCAAGAGGCCATCGTGACTGGTGAGTGATGGCATTACTATAGAAGTGACACTGTAGTCTCTGATAACATGTAAGATGGACAGTGGGGGAATAATCTTATGTTCTTTATAGTCAATTGTTCCTGTAAAATTTCATTATTTCACTCTGCTCACCAGTTACAATGGCTGAGAAAGAATTTCCTCACCCTCTATGCCATACGCACTGGTGCACAGTTAGTGAGCTGCATCACAACGGGTCTTCCCCTTTTATTACAGTATTTACACTACGTCACTGCAGTAATCACATTGCATTATGCTACATAATTTCACCCCACTGCAAGACAGGAGACCAGATTAGATCAGCCTTGGTCAGTGTAAGCAGATCCTTTGAGCTGAAATATTCCAGAAAAAAATTGTAGTATGACTACAGCAAGAAATGAATGGGTATCTTAGATTTTCCAATATCCCCAAAATATGAAGAGAAGGAAGGACAAATACTTTGGAGTCAGGCATCAGAACTCAGTAAGTGTACAAGTACTGGGAGGAGATAAGAGACTTGTTCAGATGGCTGAGAGTAATGTCCAAGCCAGGTGCTTCTGAAAACCTGCAACTGACATGAGAGAGGTTTGGTTAGGACTGCATTTATTAGAGGACTTTAAAAAACAGTCATTCATTCTGATTATTCAGAGGAAAAAAAGAATGGTGCAGGAGTGAAAAACTGATCCGTGTACCTTACTTGTAAGCTACAATACTGCAGGTAGCAGAAGTACACCTGGTTTATTTACTTCCAAATTTGGCTTTGATGCATGCTGCAAAATCTGTATCTAACCAGAGAGGCCTCCAACCATGACCCACCCTGCAGGCCCAATTTACAAGGCAGTGCCTTCAAAGAAGCAGCATTTTGTGTACCTCCCAATAAAGAACACACCTTCGCTGTACAGAAAAAACACTAGTACCAACCACTCTATGTATCCCAGCAGTTGTTTTTGATCTACACTGACGGCAGCACTGCCTGTGATAACCTCTGCTCTTGTTTATTCTGGTTTTCCATCAAGACCAAGGCTCTATCTTGCCTTGTGGTGACAATGTAGTGATGCTTCGTTCTGCTGATCACAGAGTGGCACTATTCATTTCACTGCCAGAGCACAGAATCATACAATCATAGGATCATAGAATCATTAAGGTTAGAAAAGACCTCTAAGTCCTACCATCAGTCCATTCCCACTATGCCCACTAAACTGTGTAAGTACCACATCTACACGTTTCTTGAACACCTCCAGTAATGGTGACTCAGTCACCTCCGTGGGTCTCCTGTTCCAATGCTTGACCACTCTTTTGGAGAATAAATTTTTCCTAATATCCAACTTGAACCTCCTCTATTTCAACTTGAGTCCATTCCCTCCAGTCCTATCACTGTTACCCAGGAGAAGAGACCAACCTCCACCTTGCCACAACCTCCTTTCAGGAATCTGTAGAGAGTGATAAGGTCTCCCACGAGCCTTCTCTTCTCCAGAATGAACAATCCCACTTCCCTCAGCTGCTCCTGATAAGACTTGTGCTCCAGACCATTCACAGCTTTGTTGTCCTTCTCTGGAGTGCTGCAGAGACTCAGTACATTTCTTATAGTGAGCAGTAAAGGAAAAACAAAGTCCACAGCACGGAAACTTGCATCTGTACACAGATAAGCTTGCATCGGTACACAGATATATCCAGTT
Source organism: Pavo muticus (assembly GCA_016647715.1). Lineage (NCBI taxonomy): Eukaryota > Metazoa > Chordata > Aves > Galliformes > Phasianidae > Pavo > Pavo muticus. The sequence goes on along the minus strand of JACDJE010000700.1, from coordinate 1,079,993 downwards.
ATTCATTTTAGGGACAAACCCATTACCGATTTGTTGCCCCTATTTCAATGAAGTGAACACCTGCTTTCAGGCATTTTCCTTCGCACTGTACTGCTTACTGCATCTATATTAGACTATCAAAGAGTTACTTATTTCTTCATCATATGCACTGATGGCCCCTGTGTTTACTCATTCAGGTGGCCACAAGTGTAATTCATGACTTTGCATTGAAAAGAAGACTGGATAGTGCCAGGTCTTGCACTTTGGTCAGGTTGCAACTCCAGGCAACATTACAAGCTTGGGGCAGAGTGGCTGGAAGACTGTGTAGAGGACACAGACCTGGGGGTATTGGTCGATGATCAGCTAAACATGAGCCAGCAGTGTGCCCAGGTGGCCAAGAAGGCCAATGGCATCCTGGTTTGTATCAGAAATGTTGTTGCCAGCAGGATCAGGGAAGTAATTGTCCCCCTGTACTCAGCACTGGAGAGGTCGCACCTCCAGTACTGTCTTTAGTTTTGGGCCCCTCACTGCAAGAAAGACACTGAGGCCCTGGAGCATATCCAGAGAAGGGCAACGAAAATGGTGAGGGGTCTGGAGCACAGGCCTTATGAGGAGCAGCTGAGGGAGCTGGGACTGTTCAGCCTGGAGAAGAGGAGGCTCAGGGGAGACCTTATAGCTCTCTATAACTATCTGAAAGGAGGTTGTAGTGAGCTGGGGGTCGGCCTCTTCTCCCGTGTAACTAGTGATAGGACTAGAGGGAATGGCCTCAAGTTGTGCCAGGGGAGATTCAGGCTGAATGTTAGGAAATACTACTTTTCCAAAAGAGTGATCAGGTGCTGGAATGGGCTGCCCAGGGAGGTGGTGGAGTCACCGACCCTAGAGGTTGTCCAAGGAACGTTTGGACGTGTAGAGGGACATTGTTCAGTGAGAGCTATTGGTGATAGGTGGATGGTTGGACTGGATGATCTTGTAGGTCTTTTCCAACCTTGGTGATTCTATGATTTAGTACTGTGTGTTATTAAAAATAACCTTGCAAACAATTTGCAAAGAGAAGAATGAATTAATACTCCAACACACCTTATCTTTGTGCACTGGACTTCATGCATGGACTTCCTGTGCATCCCTCTGCAGTGCAGAAAGCTTGGCTGATGAAAACACAGATTGGATTGCAACTCCAGCAAGCTAAGGATTGCTTCTCATTATGAGCTGCTGAGAGCCTTATTTTAGTAGAGACCTGGAGGCACAGCTACGAACAGCAACAATAATTAGCTTTAAACTCTATGAATCTCAGTGAAATTGGTGAGGCATTGGAATGGTCTGCTCAGGGAGGTGGTGGAGTCACTGTCTCTGGAGGTGTTCAAGAAGCATGTAGATGTGGCACTGAGGAACATGGTTAGTGGGCATGGTGGGGGATGGTTTGTGGTTGAACTTAGTGATCTTAGAGGTCTTTTCTAATCTGAATGATTGTATGACTCTATGAATCTCAGCTTTATTGGGAAAAAATGACAACAAAATATCACACAGATAACTGCTAGATGTAAAAAGTTAAGGAACATTTACTTTGGGAAGCTAAGCCTGAAAACAGCTAGTAATCAAAGGAAATTTGGTGTTCCCATTGTTCTCATTCTTCTGATTTCACTCTATACAGTCCCATGTCAGACTCATTTCCCCTTTGTGGAAGGATGAGGCTTCTTTCCGTGATGGACAAAGGTGGTCAGCAGCCTGTAGTATGTGTTGCCCATCAGCCATCACACATGCACGGCTGGAGAACAAAGTAACCCTACCTTGCACAGCAATATTGTCTCCGCTCATGTTTAAAGTGTAAATTTCCTTTTTTTTTTTCATTTAGAGCAGCTTAGCTTACGGCAGTCCTTAGTAGAATCTTAGAAAGCAGAGGAATTGAGATCATCCTGGCAATCTGATCATCCTGAAAATGCCAAAGTACTATTTGTATTTAACTGCCATTGCAGTCATTGTCATATCTAAATGCTCTAATCAGCCAATAAAAGGGAAAGGCCAATTCTTGGACTTCTGTAGGGTGGTGCAACTTCAAAATTGTTGTGACATGGCCCAGACAGGAATCCAGTGATGTAGAAGTCTTTGGTCAATTTGCTCCTTGGAGGGAATTTTTCCCTTAAAGACCAAGTTGCATTTCTATGGAATAGATTAATTGGATGTGATTGGACTTAAACAAAGCAAAATAAATATTTGTAAGTTCAGCCATAAGTCAGGATTTCTCTGTTCCCTGGTAGGACTTTTGTTGTTTCGTTGTTGCCTTGTTGTTTTGCTTTGTTGTTGCTAGCTCCAGAATTCCTGGAAGATCTTTAACATATGTTCGTTGAGTGTTTTTGCTTTTATCCATGCACAGAGAATGCTTGTCTGGGGGCCTTTACTCCCAGTCAGCCCAAACTCACACTGCTGTTATCATGTCGTGCTGAACCTCTGGGAATGTCACACCCCTAGCCATGTCCAGCCCTGTTCCACTGGCTGCTCAGAGGGACCACCACTTGGATGTGCACAGTCTTTGCAGAAATGACTGCTAATAGGTGGCTGAGATGGAGAGGCTCAGCAAATAAAGGAAATTCCAGAGATCTCCAAGTACCTTGTATTGTGATATGTTATGACCGCACATTCCGTTCCCTCAAATGAAGCCTTTTAGTGCTTTGCAGAGCCAAACTCACATCCGCTTTGCTGATAACATGATGAAAAGTATCTGGATTCATGTTCCCAGGGCATCGCCATCAATCTGATTCTCCCGAGCTAAGTATTCATTGTTCCTCCTTCTCCTCACACAGATGTTGCCCCCACACGGGGAAGACTGATTGCAAAAGCTGTTCATATAAATATTTACAAAGGAAAAGCATGAACCAAAAAGGACTTGACATTTTTGAGAAAGATCATATGATGCAGGCTGGTGGGATAGGAGGCAGAAGACTGAGTGAGGAGATGCCCTCAAGCCCGGTGCTCCCCTAGAGCTCTGAAGAAAGCTCTGACTGTCAGTCTGTTGCTTTAAACAGAAACCAGTTGGATTCTAAGGTATTTCTGAGGGATTAACAGCGCTAGCACCCAATGTGTATATTTCATCTGTGCCCAAATCCCCTGGGCAGCTGCTGCTGATGAAGTGAAGCACTCCTTCCCTCCTGCTATGAACATGCCTACTCATTTCTGTCTGTTTCAGGACAAGACTCTGCCTTTTTTGTGCTGCAGCAGTTTCCGAACACCGATGACAGCCCTGGCAGAGCTCTTTCAGCTCCCCAGTGCCAGCCTCCTGCTGCAGCAAAGATATCTGTTAAGAAAAGTAATGCCACCAGCAGGGAACAGGTGGTATATTGCAGCGAATCACGGAAGGTTGTAATAAGACAGAGGCAGAACATGCAAGAGGGAGGGGAGGAAAAAGTGAAAAAGAGCAGAACAAAGCTGAGGGAAAGCCCTGTGGAAAGCACTTTTTCCTTCACTGCTTTTACACAGCACAGAGCGAAATGTTTTGCTGCTTTCCCAGCTCTGGGATCGGGTATGGCCCTGCGACACACTCGCCCATTGTCCTCCCCACTGTTTGCTTAGAAGGAATTCAGGAGGGATTTGTTTTCTCTTGTTTCACAAGCCCCACGTTTCCACACTGCCCGAAGTGGATACGCACCAGCTGGCCACGTCCATCACTGCTGCTGGGACGTGGAATTCCTGATTATACTTAGAGCCACAGAGCTTGCTCTGTCATTAGCAGGGCAGCTCGACGTGCAGCAGTGGGGACCGGGACCGTGCTGGTCTGGCCCGGTGGTGCCAGGCGCTCTCCAGACCAGAGATGAGAGATCTGCTGGTGGTGCCCCTGGGGCACGTCCTCACCTTTGCTGCCCTCAGCCTGGCCGAGACGCCTCAGAAAGGTTTGCTGGAAGGGCTCTGCTCCAATTGGGGGTTTCGCGAAGGGGAAGGCATCTCTAGCAACAGTGGGGAGGACTGGCGTTAGCAAACGTGTGAAAATCTACTGCTTTTGGGCCTGTCTGTTGAGTAGTTGCTTGGTTGCTGTTGTGAGGGGTGGTGAGAATAGCTTGTGTCTAGGAGGAGGGATAGCAGTTAATCTAGTTGCAATGGGAAGAGGAAGGCTTTGTGTTCAGCCTGGGTGGGGTGGACATGTCCTGTCACAGAGCTTGCTGCTGAGCACAGGGCCAGCACTGTTGCACCTGTGGGGATACATGGCTTAAAGACAGCACTCTGAGATCTGCATAGCATGTGTATGTGGCTACAAATGTCCAACATGTCCGCTACGTGAAGCAGAGAGTTACTGCATTGACTTCGCCTCTTGCATACACGCATACATTCAGCCAATGCATGAATTGAAAAATTATCTGCTGATAAAAGTCCCTTAGGTGCCAACATAAACACTGGTGTTCAGGATTTACCATCCAGTAAACCTGTGGACAAAGGGCTTTATTCCACAGTGGTAGTCAGGAAGCGTTCAGGGCTATGCAGCTTTAGGGATAAAANCAAAGGTATTTCTTATATAGGCAGCCCTTCCCTTGCACTGGGTGATTATACCTAAAACAAGACCCAGCTGCATTAAGGCTACTGGTGCTCATGCCTGTCCTTGGATGGACAGAATGGCAGATGCCAGCACCTGCTGGATGCAGCATTGCCACCATCCAGCGGCCACCAAGATCTGCATAGTCTGGATGACCTATAGTTGGGCTAGATGATCTCGGTGGTCTTTTCCAACCTTATCAATTCTGTGATTAATAGTTCTTTGGTTCAGTGAGGCCCAAACTGAACCTTAAGGCCCATCTTGATGTTTTCCCTTTCCTTGTCTCCAGATGTTGAAAATAAGAAGTAAAACCAGTTGACTTTTATGCAGTCTCCAGTCTATATGGACACAGTCTCCTCACCACCTGTGCTGTGCCCCACAGGCTGTTTGACACCCGGTACAGCATACAGAGGAATGGGCAGCTCCTGACCATCCTAAGCGTGGAGGACAGTGACGACGGGGTGTACTGCTGCACGGCAGACAACGGGGTTGGTGCGGCCGCCCAGAGCTGCGGGGCTCTGCAAGTCAAAATGCGTAAGTGGGAAAGCAGAGGAGCTCTCAGCTCCACAGTTGCCCTCAGCTTGGAGCCAGCACGTGGTGATTCTTTTCTGCTGGCTCAGTGATGCACCATGGAAGGAAACTTAGATCCCCCAAATGGTGAGCTGGAGATCCTTTTTCCTGCCAGTGAATGCAGACTCAGTTATGTCTTGTCTTTGGGCAAAAGGAGTTCAAATTTGCCCCACATTACCTTTAAGGAAGTTAGAATAATTTTTTTTTTTTTTACAATTTTTTTCAATTTTTCTTTAGGAGTCCTTTATCATTTTTAGTGATGTGGTCACACATCTTTCAGTTAGGGCCATTAATTGTGGTTACATGCCCTTGTTGGGCTAGACAAGGCTGAATCAGTTAAAAACCAATTCACTCCAGACCTGAGTTTTCACATAAGGCATTGCTAATGCAAAAAAAGAATGTCAAAACCTGGAATGCAAACATTCTTCAATATTGGAAATGCTCTTATCTGGATTTGGACTTCAGCCCAGGTCCTCCTTCAAATGGCTGTCAAACTCCACTCCTGAAAACAAAGGTAGCTGTTTTTGTGTCCATAAACTGCAACTTTGCTGCACTAAGGAAACTCTCCACGTACTTTCCACAGTAGCTCACACCCTACCAAAGATCTATCTTTCAGCTACAGCAATGCAAAGAAAAAGCAGCAGGGGATTTTGTTGGATGACTCTGAACTTGTCCTGTTCTTTTATCTCTTACCTTCAGTTCAAGTTTAAATTTTGCCTTTTCAAATTTTAGGACCCAAAATAACCCGACCACCTGTAAATGTGGAAATCATAGAAGGTTTAAAGGCTGTTCTTCCATGCACTACAATGGGGAATCCAAAACCTTCTGTTTCATGGATCAAAGGAGAAACAGTGGTAAAGGTGAATAGAGAATGAAATTTCACTATTGCTATTAGCTATTGCTTCTTGTTGAAGTTACTGTGATTAAATATTAACATCACTTACAGCATTTCCAAGTTCTTCTTTCTAGGAAGAAAGTATTTAGAAAAACCTTGGCTTATCTTATAGATGCTTACATTCACAATAATTTGTTTGTTGAGTTTTACGTTTCATTTATTACTACTAAGCATGGCTAAATGCTACAAAATACACTCGTCAGTCTCTCATAAAGAGGACTCAGGGAGCCACTTGGCTAATACTGAGGGCACTTTTGAAGCTCTAATTCACTGGTCTGCAGAAATAAAGATGGATGAGTGTGTTGTGACAGTGCTGAACAGGAGGATCTGAGCCCAGATTCTTTAGTTACAGGGCAGCAGAAATCAGTTCTATGCATGTAAGCCGAAACTTTGCAAGAGGACATTTGGTGCTGCTTGTATGCAGGGTGTACACAAAACTTTCACCTTGGGCCATCCTTCCTCTGGCAGGAGAATGCACGCATTGCTGTTCTTGATTCGGGGAATCTGAGGATCCACAATGTTCAGAGAGAAGATGCGGGACAGTATCGATGTGTAGCCAAAAACAGTCTGGGCAGTGCCTATTCAAAACCTGCAACAGTGGTCGTGGAAGGTGAGTATCTCCTGTATCGGGGTCCAGCTCTATCCGCTGACCTTACAGGCCTACACAGCTAACTTGGGTTAACCTGAAGTACCAGTTTGAATGTTGGCGAAAATATCCTAGGATGGCCAAAGAGGCGGGGGAAGGGAAAGGAAGAGAAACTAGAGTGAGAAACAGGATTTCTGACCTCACTAATGCTCAGTGTTTGATGATGGGGAAGGGGTCATTGTCCACAGCTGCTGTGGCTCTAGTGGGAATTGGTCTGAGTAGGAACTGATTCTCCCTTCTGACTGACATGTTCCAAGAGGTCAGCTTGTTTCTTGTTTGGAAGGTGCCCCCAGTGCACTGTGGGCTGTGCTCTTTGACTTGTGGAGATGGACAAGTAGGAAGCTTATGGCTTTGGAAACTCGCTGTTAAGAGACTGTTTGGAGACAGCTGCAGCACATCATTTTGCAGCATTATGTGTACATCCTTCCCTTTTCCCTTTGATCTTCCATCTGAATTGGTTGATTCTTCAGCTAAACAGAGCTGTTCTCTTTGAGGACTTGCACATTTTCTGCCCACTAAACCCAACACCGATTTGATTTTTCAGTTTCTGGTCTTTATGTGTTCTGTGTCCTTCTTTTATTTACAGAAGGTGTTTGCTTTCTGGTATAAATCATAGACAGTTTCCCAGTGCTGAGAACAGTGGGCTGCAGGGGCACGCAGATGTAGGCAATGAAGCATTCAGCGTTCCTGGATCCTAAAAGAGAGTCTGGGTTAAGCAAGGTTTTGCAAAGCCAGAAGAGGGATGGATGACACAGCAGAAGAGCTCACATTTGTTTTGTACTCAGAACTGAACAATCTGTACAGCAAAATGTAGAGAAGGGCATCTGTTTGTCCAATTTTCAAAAGATTGTCGAGGATACATTTAGTCTATCAGAGGTTATTCAGGGTACAATCCTGTTTCTAAAAGGACCAATGACTGTCTTCTGGGAGGAGGTCAGATATATTAGATTCAGCTACAAATTACNGTACTCAGCACTGGAGAGGTCGCACCTCCAGTACTGTCTTTAGTTTTGGGCCCCTCACTGCAAGAAAGACACTGAGGCCCTGGAGCATATCCAGAGAAGGGCAACGAAAATGGTGAGGGGTCTGGAGCACAGGCCTTATGAGGAGCAGCTGAGGGAGCTGGGACTGTTCAGCCTGGAGAAGAGGAGGCTCAGGGGAGACCTTATAGCTCTCTATAACTATCTGAAAGGAGGTTGTAGTGAGCTGGGGGTCGGCCTCTTCTCCCGTGTAACTAGTGATAGGACTAGAGGGAATGGCCTCAAGTTGTGCCAGGGGAGATTCAGGCTGAATGTTAGGAAATACTACTTTTCCAAAAGAGTGATCAGGTGCTGGAATGGGCTGCCCAGGGAGGTGGTGGAGTCACCGACCCTAGAGGTTGTCCAAGGAACGTTTGGACGTGTAGAGGGACATTGTTCAGTGAGAGCTATTGGTGATAGGTGGATGGTTGGACTGGATGATCTTGTAGGTCTTTTCCAACCTTGGTGATTCTATGATTTAGTACTGTGTGTTATTAAAAATAACCTTGCAAACAATTTGCAAAGAGAAGAATGAATTAATACTCCAACACACCTTATCTTTGTGCACTGGACTTCATGCATGGACTTCCTGTGCATCCCTCTGCAGTGCAGAAAGCTTGGCTGATGAAAACACAGATTGGATTGCAACTCCAGCAAGCTAAGGATTGCTTCTCATTATGAGCTGCTGAGAGCCTTATTTTAGTAGAGACCTGGAGGCACAGCTACGAACAGCAACAATAATTAGCTTTAAACTCTATGAATCTCAGTGAAATTGGTGAGGCATTGGAATGGTCTGCTCAGGGAGGTGGTGGAGTCACTGTCTCTGGAGGTGTTCAAGAAGCATGTAGATGTGGCACTGAGGAACATGGTTAGTGGGCATGGTGGGGGATGGTTTGTGGTTGAACTTAGTGATCTTAGAGGTCTTTTCTAATCTGAATGATTGTATGACTCTATGAATCTCAGCTTTATTGGGAAAAAATGACAACAAAATATCACACAGATAACTGCTAGATGTAAAAAGTTAAGGAACATTTACTTTGGGAAGCTAAGCCTGAAAACAGCTAGTAATCAAAGGAAATTTGGTGTTCCCATTGTTCTCATTCTTCTGATTTCACTCTATACAGTCCCATGTCAGACTCATTTCCCCTTTGTGGAAGGATGAGGCTTCTTTCCGTGATGGACAAAGGTGGTCAGCAGCCTGTAGTATGTGTTGCCCATCAGCCATCACACATGCACGGCTGGAGAACAAAGTAACCCTACCTTGCACAGCAATATTGTCTCCGCTCATGTTTAAAGTGTAAATTTCCTTTTTTTTTTTCATTTAGAGCAGCTTAGCTTACGGCAGTCCTTAGTAGAATCTTAGAAAGCAGAGGAATTGAGATCATCCTGGCAATCTGATCATCCTGAAAATGCCAAAGTACTATTTGTATTTAACTGCCATTGCAGTCATTGTCATATCTAAATGCTCTAATCAGCCAATAAAAGGGAAAGGCCAATTCTTGGACTTCTGTAGGGTGGTGCAACTTCAAAATTGTTGTGACATGGCCCAGACAGGAATCCAGTGATGTAGAAGTCTTTGGTCAATTTGCTCCTTGGAGGGAATTTTTCCCTTAAAGACCAAGTTGCATTTCTATGGAATAGATTAATTGGATGTGATTGGACTTAAACAAAGCAAAATAAATATTTGTAAGTTCAGCCATAAGTCAGGATTTCTCTGTTCCCTGGTAGGACTTTTGTTGTTTCGTTGTTGCCTTGTTGTTTTGCTTTGTTGTTGCTAGCTCCAGAATTCCTGGAAGATCTTTAACATATGTTCGTTGAGTGTTTTTGCTTTTATCCATGCACAGAGAATGCTTGTCTGGGGGCCTTTACTCCCAGTCAGCCCAAACTCACACTGCTGTTATCATGTCGTGCTGAACCTCTGGGAATGTCACACCCCTAGCCATGTCCAGCCCTGTTCCACTGGCTGCTCAGAGGGACCACCACTTGGATGTGCACAGTCTTTGCAGAAATGACTGCTAATAGGTGGCTGAGATGGAGAGGCTCAGCAAATAAAGGAAATTCCAGAGATCTCCAAGTACCTTGTATTGTGATATGTTATGACCGCACATTCCGTTCCCTCAAATGAAGCCTTTTAGTGCTTTGCAGAGCCAAACTCACATCCGCTTTGCTGATAACATGATGAAAAGTATCTGGATTCATGTTCCCAGGGCATCGCCATCAATCTGATTCTCCCGAGCTAAGTATTCATTGTTCCTCCTTCTCCTCACACAGATGTTGCCCCCACACGGGGAAGACTGATTGCAAAAGCTGTTCATATAAATATTTACAAAGGAAAAGCATGAACCAAAAAGGACTTGACATTTTTGAGAAAGATCATATGATGCAGGCTGGTGGGATAGGAGGCAGAAGACTGAGTGAGGAGATGCCCTCAAGCCCGGTGCTCCCCTAGAGCTCTGAAGAAAGCTCTGACTGTCAGTCTGTTGCTTTAAACAGAAACCAGTTGGATTCTAAGGTATTTCTGAGGGATTAACAGCGCTAGCACCCAATGTGTATATTTCATCTGTGCCCAAATCCCCTGGGCAGCTGCTGCTGATGAAGTGAAGCACTCCTTCCCTCCTGCTATGAACATGCCTACTCATTTCTGTCTGTTTCAGGACAAGACTCTGCCTTTTTTGTGCTGCAGCAGTTTCCGAACACCGATGACAGCCCTGGCAGAGCTCTTTCAGCTCCCCAGTGCCAGCCTCCTGCTGCAGCAAAGATATCTGTTAAGAAAAGTAATGCCACCAGCAGGGAACAGGTGGTATATTGCAGCGAATCACGGAAGGTTGTAATAAGACAGAGGCAGAACATGCAAGAGGGAGGGGAGGAAAAAGTGAAAAAGAGCAGAACAAAGCTGAGGGAAAGCCCTGTGGAAAGCACTTTTTCCTTCACTGCTTTTACACAGCACAGAGCGAAATGTTTTGCTGCTTTCCCAGCTCTGGGATCGGGTATGGCCCTGCGACACACTCGCCCATTGTCCTCCCCACTGTTTGCTTAGAAGGAATTCAGGAGGGATTTGTTTTCTCTTGTTTCACAAGCCCCACGTTTCCACACTGCCCGAAGTGGATACGCACCAGCTGGCCACGTCCATCACTGCTGCTGGGACGTGGAATTCCTGATTATACTTAGAGCCACAGAGCTTGCTCTGTCATTAGCAGGGCAGCTCGACGTGCAGCAGTGGGGACCGGGACCGTGCTGGTCTGGCCCGGTGGTGCCAGGCGCTCTCCAGACCAGAGATGAGAGATCTGCTGGTGGTGCCCCTGGGGCACGTCCTCACCTTTGCTGCCCTCAGCCTGGCCGAGACGCCTCAGAAAGGTTTGCTGGAAGGGCTCTGCTCCAATTGGGGGTTTCGCGAAGGGGAAGGCATCTCTAGCAACAGTGGGGAGGACTGGCGTTAGCAAACGTGTGAAAATCTACTGCTTTTGGGCCTGTCTGTTGAGTAGTTGCTTGGTTGCTGTTGTGAGGGGTGGTGAGAATAGCTTGTGTCTAGGAGGAGGGATAGCAGTTAATCTAGTTGCAATGGGAAGAGGAAGGCTTTGTGTTCAGCCTGGGTGGGGTGGACATGTCCTGTCACAGAGCTTGCTGCTGAGCACAGGGCCAGCACTGTTGCACCTGTGGGGATACATGGCTTAAAGACAGCACTCTGAGATCTGCATAGCATGTGTATGTGGCTACAAATGTCCAACATGTCCGCTACGTGAAGCAGAGAGTTACTGCATTGACTTCGCCTCTTGCATACACGCATACATTCAGCCAATGCATGAATTGAAAAATTATCTGCTGATAAAAGTCCCTTAGGTGCCAACATAAACACTGGTGTTCAGGATTTACCATCCAGTAAACCTGTGGACAAAGGGCTTTATTCCACAGTGGTAGTCAGGAAGCGTTCAGGGCTATGCAGCTTTAGGGATAAAAAAAAAAAAAAAAAAAAAAAAAGCAATATAAACCTCAAGGAGGAGTCCAGGAGTCAGCAGATAGGCCAGCATTGCTGCTCTCACCCATTACAGATGGAACTCAGGTTGGCCTCAAAATGGGGAAAGAATACCTGCTTTTTATGAAAATTTTTTAAGTCAAACTGTCAACTTTTTATAATGGCAGTAGCGTAAGTTGGTGAACCCCACTCTGTTTCAAAGTGATGATAGGATGCGATCGGGTGGACAAGAGAATCAATGAGGAATGCGACTGCTTCCTAGCCTGGTGGCACAGTGCAGTGAGGAAATAGGCATCTGCTCTTAAAACATAGTGGGTAGCTGCATTACCCACACCAAAATGGCCTGGTAGCTTCTGGTGGGTGGGTGCAGCATGGAGTTTGGCTTTCCCATGAGCCCCGTGACTGCCATTGGATCATTTTGCTATCTTGGGAAACTACAGCTGACATCCAGAAAAATGGCACCAGAGTGGCTTTGCAGATGTGCAGCTTAATTGATTTTCAGTGTTACCTAATCCCATAGGGTTACCTAAAAATGTCAGAGAGCCCCAGTGCATGCACTTGATGCCATTTCTTTATACTGATAAATACATATTGTAATGTTTTATTTTTCTGTATTACAGTCTGCTAATAAAGGCATCAAAAGTTTTGACTGCTTTCCTGAGAAAGCTTGGAATTATGCTGATACCCTAGCTTTTTGGATGACCTTTGTAAGGAGGCACCATCTCAACCATTTTGGGGCTCTCTCACCACACACTGACAAAATGGCGGTGTGCTCCATTGCTTCCTACATCCCGAAGATAGGCCACATGACTTCTAGGCTCATGTCCCCTTTTCTCTGACCTCAGTGAAAAGAGTACTGCCTTCATCCTCCCTGCTGGCCCTGTGTTTGATTTTAGTATGGGAAATAAAAAGAACAAACAAGAGAATTACACAGCGCTGTTGTCATTGCAGTCATTCTCTGAGGCTGTAGAGTTTAGGAAGATAGGTGTAAAAAATTCCCCCTCTGTTCTAACAACAGGTGACATATGGCCAGTTTGGACAACATTCTCCATGAGGAGGGAGTTGGATTCTGTTCCAAGAGTTGTGTGTTTGCTGTCAGGAGATGCCAGGGGGACAACATTGCTAAGAATAATTTTGTCGTATGTAAAATTAAGGAGAAACAGTGGAAGTACTTATCTGTTGCTAATGAATTTATTCACTACATAAAACTGACAGGCTTACTTGGCTGAAAGAGCAGAACACTTATTGTACATACAGAAAATCTATATTATTCATCGCGTTGCGATTTTCACTGTGACAATGCAATTACAAAACTGGCTGCTTTGAATTTTTTTTTACTGCGAACATTACAATGCTAAGGATTAAAAAAGCATCATCCCAGAGATCAAGGCATGTGGACAACAGCAGTAAAAACGTACAGTATAAAATTGGATAATAAAACTCTATTTCAGTGAGTCTTAATTCCATTGGAACCTCATAAACTCTGTCACAAAAAAAAAAGCATCTCCTTTGAGGCAGACAGGATAACCATCAGTAGAAGTTATTCTCCTAGGGCAGTTGCTAGTAGCAGGGATATTTAGGCTTTCTGAAAATTTTCCACTTGGTTTCACTGAGATGCGATTCATCCGGGGATGCCATGTGGATGATTACTTCTATTTAGTATGACCTAGAGTGACCCAATAAATGGAAACCTGATACACTTTGAAATGGTGATCTCAAAAACAAATCTGATGCAGATGTGTTTTAATTAACATTTAATAATATAATATTTAGCACTACCTTCACTGTATTTTAAAGTTTTTCTTTCTATATAGATACAGCAATTACCAGCTATGCAGTATGAAGTCATATAATCCAGAAATGATATTGAGGCAAGTTTGTGCTAATGACGTTTATAAAGTGCCAGGGTATCTTTGTAAAACTGGTGATGGAAGTCCATTCTTTCTTGCCTTGCTTTTATTCCATCTGAACCCTAATGACATTCTAGTTTTTACACTTATGTAAATCAAAAAAGCATTAGGGTAAATGCTTTCTATTATTATCAGTCTCTTATGCAGGAGTACCTTTTAGTTTCTTAGGAGGAGGTGAGAATTTGGTCGTGTTTTTTGGCATGAAGCTAAGTCTCATTGTACTGAGGAGAGTTAGCAGATAAAGTATGGGAAGGATCTTCCTGTGAAAAAACAGTTTGCCAGATACTGCTGCAGGAAGCAAGGAAGAGGAAGATTGTTGCATATGCTGAACATTTACAAGGTAGTGTTTCAGGAACATGGCATGAAGCTAGTTCATCTCAGCATAGCTCTCAATGAAATGCAGCCCAGCAAATATTGGATGTATGTCCCATGCTGCCATACAGTTAAAGTCATTCATGTGCCTTGGGATGCAAAGGCTGCAATGAATTCACAGGGAATCCCTTCAGACACTTCTTAGAGACTTTCACCAGGGTGAAGGAAAATGTTTCTAAAGATACATTCAAATGATATGTGATCACAAGTCTGCGATAAAAGTGTCAGACACAGGTATTGCACTTTTAACCCTGGTGCTACTTAGTTAGAATAGGTGAGAAAAAGAGATGTGCATCAGTCACACCGCAAATCTGGAAGAGCTGATGGGCCTTTAAGAGCCTCATTTTGATAAAAATTAGTCTTGTAAAACAGATTGATCTGTCTTGTGCCCAGTAGAGAGAGCAGAGTGGAGAGTGTGTGAAGAACCTCACTGATAGCAAAGAGCCACAGGGTGACTTGCAGGGGCATGATTTCCTTGGCCACCTCTCTCCAGCGAGCACTGGGAGGTCTTCATGCTTTCTCTCTCTTTGTGTAGCCCCCTTTATCAGCACTCCTCTGGAAACCGTGGATGCGCTGGTGGAGGATGTTGCCAAATTCGTGTGTGTAGTGGAGTCATACCCAGAAGCAGAGATCACGTGGACACGCAACAGCATTCCCATCAGGTAGGGAGCCTCCTTGGCCTGCTTGGGGCTTCTTTTCACTACAGCCAGGGATTTCCTTCACAACAAAGGTGTGACATCTGGAAGCATCAAATGGGTCTGCGGTGAGGAACAGGGAGTGTAGCTGTAATTATATGTGAATCCGTGTTCCTTAAGGAGTGGTAGGAGCACTCCAGGGGCTGCTTGGATATGTGGTTGGCCACAATAGAAATAGAAACCTGCTATCAATACTCAGGGCAGAGTCCTCTTGCTGTGTTATGTGCTTTCTTAAGTAAATGTGGGAAGCCATTTTCTTGATTATTTTCTTTTTTTCAGTCTATCTGTGTTGGTAATGGTAGTGTGTGGCCTTGAATTTTCTTTGAATCATTCTGTTATGTTAGAAGAATCTATCCTTTACAGCTTTACACATTGAGCTTGGAGACGGCTGGTTTCTGCTATGAGTAATGCAAGGAATTTGCTCTCCAGCTACGAATACGCAATTCTCTCTCTGTGCCTCAGTCTGCTCCTTGACAGAGGAGTATGATGTTGTATATTTGAACAGAACTTCACCAGACCTGCTGCTTGAATGTCTGCACTATGCTTAGAAACTTTGTGAGGAAGGGGTTGCAACAAACCATTCTTGTTCACTTCTGCACCTGACAGTAGTTGAATTATTTGTGTTGCGCTCTGTCATATGTTAAAGATGAAGCATCAAGGTGCCTCTGGAAATGCAACCCCCGGACCATGTTATGGAAGTGACTTCCATTATTATAACCCCACTGCTGTAGACAGGCTCTTGCAAAGTAAACTATCCAGTCATCCAAATTTGAATATCTACTTCACATCAGTTTATCTTTCTTGTTTGCTCTTAGTGACTGTCTCTGCAATGGAAAGTTACAGAATGTTGTCTATATAGCACAGTTGGGATCTCTTCTCCATGGGTGATCTCCATGTTAGGCATATAGTCTCCTTCAGCATGGTTTCTGCTGCTGGGATTGGAGATTGAAGACACCTGTGATCTGCTGGCTCCAGACAAGTCAGCAGGAAGAGGTCTTACTGCTTGGAAATCAACTTTAGAATGAGATAAAAACAGATACCTACATTTAAGCATGCTTGCCTTCAGAAATCACATTTATCACCTGCAGAAGAACCTGATCAGAACTGTTCTCCTAACTCTCTTACTGCCCTTGATGTGGAGTGGAGGTCTGATTTTCCATGGATGTTATTTCCAGATCAGGTCAACTTTCTCCTAAGTCCTTTCCCGTTCATGACACCATGCTTGAGAGCCAAGTCTGCCAGAGGAAGTCATTCATGTGGGACCATGGAGATTACACGCTTTTTTGTCCTTTTGGTCATAAGATGTAAGAAAAACAGACCAGTTTTCCCCCCAATTTTCTCTTTCAAAAGATAAACACACCAATGTAAAAGCCATCCCACTGTTTCTGAGACACAATGCCTTCCCCACAGTGTAGGCCAAAAATGAAAATTTTGATCCAAAAAGATATATTTGTGAGGTTGCATAGCTCAGCTGCTTTGTTAACGCTTTCTCCTATCTGAAACTCCATTCCGAAGCAACAGTAGCAATAACTACATCACTTTCCCAAATCTGTGCTGGTGTCCACAATTGGTGCTAGTGGATACAAAAGCTGGGACCAGTGGCAGGGAAATAGGCGGGCTGAAAATATCTGTTACTTGTTCACTTGTATTGGATGTGTTACTTGGATAACTTCTTCACATGGATTAAAGTATTGGCACAATAGAAATGCACCAGATCATGGGCTTCTTTTCTGAAGAAAAGTATATTTGTGTGTGTGTGTATCAGACTTCAAAGGGGCTAGCCAAAGCAAGCAATAAATACTGGTTATTTTGTTTACGAAATTTTCTTCTCTTGCCAAGGTCAAAGTACCGTGAACAGACAGCTAAGCTCCCCTTCAAAACAAAACAGTATGTAAACATGCAGCTTCAATAGGAAAAATGCCAGGACGGAGGCTACTGTCAGCATTATTCTTCTGGAAGATCTTCTATGTGTTCCTTTTGGCGTCAAAAACCTGTGCAAGTAGAGTGATGTGTCCTGGACTGAGCTGAACTTGTAACACCAGTCAGATTGTGCAGTGGCTGCAGTACGTATTTCAGCAGCCCACTCATGCTTCAGGGATTTGTGGCAGATTGGGAGACAGTCCTCCGGCCAGATCCATTTTGCTACCACTTGTCGGAGTGAATTGCATGAAAGTGTGAAAGTCAAACAGGGAGAAAATTATGAAATGTTATGTAAATCATCCTTTAAGGTTTTACCATATTTTTCCAGCTTTGCAAGGAAAATCAGAGAGCAGCCCTCTGCTTTCTCACTGTGTGTACTCCTCCCTGTCTCCCTAACATGCACGTGCACACACAGTATTCTCTTGATTACATGTTGTCTCTCCTCTATGGACTTCTCTGCAAAATCCCATACCTTTGTTGCTCTGACTTCAAGGCTTTTCTGGATTTATTTGAGGTCTCCGGGTTAAATCCTGCTGTCATTAAACTGTAGCTAACCTTACATCCTCTAGTCTTTGGATGTTTCTTTTTTCCCCAATGTTTCTTTTCCAGCCCCCCTCCCCCAGTAAAAATAACACTTCCACAGTTTCAAATAAATAAGCAAAACCACACCNAAAAAGAAAGGTAGCTTGTCTCTCCTTTTTTTTTTTTTTTTTTTTTAACAAACAATAAAAATATTTCCAGTAAATTATACCTTCTGTGGGGAAAAAGAAAGTCTGAATAAAGTTTCTTTAAAAAGCTTCAGCCAAAGGTATTTCTTATATAGGCAGCCCTTCCCTTGCACTGGGTGATTATACCTAAAACAAGACCCAGCTGCATTAAGGCTACTGGTGCTCATGCCTGTCCTTGGATGGACAGAATGGCAGATGCCAGCACCTGCTGGATGCAGCATTGCCACCATCCAGCGGCCACCAAGATCTGCATAGTCTGGATGACCTATAGTTGGGCTAGATGATCTCGGTGGTCTTTTCCAACCTTATCAATTCTGTGATTAATAGTTCTTTGGTTCAGTGAGGCCCAAACTGAACCTTAAGGCCCATCTTGATGTTTTCCCTTTCCTTGTCTCCAGATGTTGAAAATAAGAAGTAAAACCAGTTGACTTTTATGCAGTCTCCAGTCTATATGGACACAGTCTCCTCACCACCTGTGCTGTGCCCCACAGGCTGTTTGACACCCGGTACAGCATACAGAGGAATGGGCAGCTCCTGACCATCCTAAGCGTGGAGGACAGTGACGACGGGGTGTACTGCTGCACGGCAGACAACGGGGTTGGTGCGGCCGCCCAGAGCTGCGGGGCTCTGCAAGTCAAAATGCGTAAGTGGGAAAGCAGAGGAGCTCTCAGCTCCACAGTTGCCCTCAGCTTGGAGCCAGCACGTGGTGATTCTTTTCTGCTGGCTCAGTGATGCACCATGGAAGGAAACTTAGATCCCCCAAATGGTGAGCTGGAGATCCTTTTTCCTGCCAGTGAATGCAGACTCAGTTATGTCTTGTCTTTGGGCAAAAGGAGTTCAAATTTGCCCCACATTACCTTTAAGGAAGTTAGAATAATTTTTTTTTTTTTTACAATTTTTTTCAATTTTTCTTTAGGAGTCCTTTATCATTTTTAGTGATGTGGTCACACATCTTTCAGTTAGGGCCATTAATTGTGGTTACATGCCCTTGTTGGGCTAGACAAGGCTGAATCAGTTAAAAACCAATTCACTCCAGACCTGAGTTTTCACATAAGGCATTGCTAATGCAAAAAAAGAATGTCAAAACCTGGAATGCAAACATTCTTCAATATTGGAAATGCTCTTATCTGGATTTGGACTTCAGCCCAGGTCCTCCTTCAAATGGCTGTCAAACTCCACTCCTGAAAACAAAGGTAGCTGTTTTTGTGTCCATAAACTGCAACTTTGCTGCACTAAGGAAACTCTCCACGTACTTTCCACAGTAGCTCACACCCTACCAAAGATCTATCTTTCAGCTACAGCAATGCAAAGAAAAAGCAGCAGGGGATTTTGTTGGATGACTCTGAACTTGTCCTGTTCTTTTATCTCTTACCTTCAGTTCAAGTTTAAATTTTGCCTTTTCAAATTTTAGGACCCAAAATAACCCGACCACCTGTAAATGTGGAAATCATAGAAGGTTTAAAGGCTGTTCTTCCATGCACTACAATGGGGAATCCAAAACCTTCTGTTTCATGGATCAAAGGAGAAACAGTGGTAAAGGTGAATAGAGAATGAAATTTCACTATTGCTATTAGCTATTGCTTCTTGTTGAAGTTACTGTGATTAAATATTAACATCACTTACAGCATTTCCAAGTTCTTCTTTCTAGGAAGAAAGTATTTAGAAAAACCTTGGCTTATCTTATAGATGCTTACATTCACAATAATTTGTTTGTTGAGTTTTACGTTTCATTTATTACTACTAAGCATGGCTAAATGCTACAAAATACACTCGTCAGTCTCTCATAAAGAGGACTCAGGGAGCCACTTGGCTAATACTGAGGGCACTTTTGAAGCTCTAATTCACTGGTCTGCAGAAATAAAGATGGATGAGTGTGTTGTGACAGTGCTGAACAGGAGGATCTGAGCCCAGATTCTTTAGTTACAGGGCAGCAGAAATCAGTTCTATGCATGTAAGCCGAAACTTTGCAAGAGGACATTTGGTGCTGCTTGTATGCAGGGTGTACACAAAACTTTCACCTTGGGCCATCCTTCCTCTGGCAGGAGAATGCACGCATTGCTGTTCTTGATTCGGGGAATCTGAGGATCCACAATGTTCAGAGAGAAGATGCGGGACAGTATCGATGTGTAGCCAAAAACAGTCTGGGCAGTGCCTATTCAAAACCTGCAACAGTGGTCGTGGAAGGTGAG
Organism: Pavo muticus; assembly: GCA_016647715.1. Lineage (NCBI taxonomy): Eukaryota > Metazoa > Chordata > Aves > Galliformes > Phasianidae > Pavo > Pavo muticus. Next base: position 1,060,587 of record JACDJE010000700.1, on the reverse strand, counting down.
TATCTCCTGTATCGGGGTCCAGCTCTATCCGCTGACCTTACAGGCCTACACAGCTAACTTGGGTTAACCTGAAGTACCAGTTTGAATGTTGGCGAAAATATCCTAGGATGGCCAAAGAGGCGGGGGAAGGGAAAGGAAGAGAAACTAGAGTGAGAAACAGGATTTCTGACCTCACTAATGCTCAGTGTTTGATGATGGGGAAGGGGTCATTGTCCACAGCTGCTGTGGCTCTAGTGGGAATTGGTCTGAGTAGGAACTGATTCTCCCTTCTGACTGACATGTTCCAAGAGGTCAGCTTGTTTCTTGTTTGGAAGGTGCCCCCAGTGCACTGTGGGCTGTGCTCTTTGACTTGTGGAGATGGACAAGTAGGAAGCTTATGGCTTTGGAAACTCGCTGTTAAGAGACTGTTTGGAGACAGCTGCAGCACATCATTTTGCAGCATTATGTGTACATCCTTCCCTTTTCCCTTTGATCTTCCATCTGAATTGGTTGATTCTTCAGCTAAACAGAGCTGTTCTCTTTGAGGACTTGCACATTTTCTGCCCACTAAACCCAACACCGATTTGATTTTTCAGTTTCTGGTCTTTATGTGTTCTGTGTCCTTCTTTTATTTACAGAAGGTGTTTGCTTTCTGGTATAAATCATAGACAGTTTCCCAGTGCTGAGAACAGTGGGCTGCAGGGGCACGCAGATGTAGGCAATGAAGCATTCAGCGTTCCTGGATCCTAAAAGAGAGTCTGGGTTAAGCAAGGTTTTGCAAAGCCAGAAGAGGGATGGATGACACAGCAGAAGAGCTCACATTTGTTTTGTACTCAGAACTGAACAATCTGTACAGCAAAATGTAGAGAAGGGCATCTGTTTGTCCAATTTTCAAAAGATTGTCGAGGATACATTTAGTCTATCAGAGGTTATTCAGGGTACAATCCTGTTTCTAAAAGGACCAATGACTGTCTTCTGGGAGGAGGTCAGATATATTAGATTCAGCTACAAATTACTGTAGAATTGCCTTTTCTTAAAAAATGCAATCATTTTCTTTCTTCCTTTTTTTTTTTTTTTTAAATAATATTTACATGTGCAGACTTAAGGATATTAGAAATTCCTTAAATAGCTTTATAACAGGAAGGCAGCTATTTCTAATCTGGACTCGGAGCTGTGCAGCTCCTGTTGAGGCAAGGCGAATATCTAGCTGAACAGAGTCTGGGTCTGGGTTCTGCTTTGTCCCTACTGCTGATGGAGCAGCCCAACACTCACCAAGAATTGAGTGAGACAGACGCTCAGTGCAGTGCTTGCAGACTGTCCTGGTCCATGCAAACAGCCTCAGACATTGGGGTTTTATTTCTCAGACCTACCAGAGCATTTGGGAACCTAAAAATGGGCTGGAACTGCACCAACATCTGGGCTGTTAAGGCTGATACCTTCTTTTGTCTCTGTCTCCAGAACTATACAGCTGAATGTTAATTCAGGGAATAGCAAATTTGTCTACAAATACACTGCTTGCAAAGGAGAGTCTGTGTATGCTCTTTTTAAAAGCAGAAAGATTAGCTCTTAATTAATCAATGGGAGCTCAGTGCTCCTGCACAACCTATCCCTTCATGTTCCCTTAATTTGTTGTGTGAACAAAGTGATGCTGTTCTCCAGGCTCGCCTTGGTTTGTCTGGTAGGGCACCCGTATAATACACCTTGCTTCAGGCTGCCACCCAAACTAGTCTGATGAATGTTTGTTTTACTTTTTTGGCTCCCTAAATCCAAAGGTAATAATCCTGACTGCAGCTTGCTGTGTACACAGATCCCTTCCCCTCCCAGTACTTTAGATCAGCTCTCATGAATATTTAACATACAGATGTGTGCATGTACCTGTATATGCATGCATGTTCGTGCTTCTCCTATAGCCTAGCTCACTCAGGTTATTATTATTTTTAGTGTTCCTACCCCCTCAGTGCTAACAAGTTAAGACAGATCCAAGTCAATAATAATCTAAAGCTAGAAAATTGCACTTTAGACTGCCTTCTCTGAGCATTCATTGGAGCTCTGTGTTCAGAAAATTCATGCAAACGTGCTGTTTGCTCCTTCTCTGCAATAACACAACAGTATTTTTCCTTAAAACTTGGTGCTACCACTCGCTGAAGTTACCACCAAGCGTAGTGTGGCTTAATAAAATAAAATGACTAGGCATGGCCATGAATATTTAATCCTGAAGCAGATATCCATTCAAAGCACAGTGCAGATATTTATGCCTGGCTAAATCGAGATCAGGCAGGTCCTGATTTCTGAATGAGGTTTCTAATTTTCTGTCGCATTTTAATGGCCTTGACGCTGGTCCTGCAATTAGTTCAAAGCATGGAGGCATCCAGCTTTTGTAGGACTGCAAGCAGACATGCTCCTTTACACAAGTACCTCAAAAAAAAAAAAAAAGGCTGCTATTTTCACTTGCTCCGAAGTTCATGTTATGAACTTGTGAACTCTAATCAGTTAATGAGGCTTGATACCCAGAACTGGGTCTGGATTTTAATCAAAAGGGTTGAAAAAGCCTGTCCATCCAGATTGTGTTTTTTTCCACCTTTGCTCCAAGTTCAAGGCAAACCCATGTGCATTTGTGTAAGTGATGGTGGATGGTTGGATATTATGTAAAATTTCTTCTCCAAAAGAGTGTTTGGGCACTGGAACAGGATGCCCATGGAGGTGATGGAGTCACTATCTCTGGAGGTGTTCTGCAGATGTGTGGATGTAGTACTAAAGGACATGTGGGCATGGTGTGGATGGGTTGGGGTTGGACTTGATGATCTTAGTGGCCCTTTCCAATCTTAATGATTCCATGATTCTATGAAATATTTTCTCCTTTTAAAAAAGCATAATCCATTAGGGACAGAAACATGATCACTACGGAGCTGGCTGCTGACAGCAGGGAGCAGGCAAGGGAGGGAGAACAGGGGAAACCTTCTGTACACTGCTCTGCAAATATGAAGAAGTGAACAGTGGCCCCTTCACCAATCCGGTTAAAGTTAGCAAGTGAGGATAGCTTCCAGTTACTCACATACATTCAGTGGTGGCTACAGGAAGGTACTATGTCCACTAAGATGGAGGAACAAATCATCTTGCCTGCTTGCCAAGAAATGTGGTTTAACTTTCCTGGTGATAGCATTTCTGAACAACAGTTTTGTATTCATTTTCTATCTTAATAATTTTGCTAACTAGCAGTTTAATCACTACTTTGTCAGTTTTGAATATTCTGCTCACCCTAGAAGAGAGGAGTGTTTATATACACTGTGAAGTAGTAGCTTGCCCAAGGCATTAGTCAACATCTATACAAATTTCTTGTTGATTGTTATACAAATGCACAAAGTGAATCTGTGGCTCAAAGACTCTTGGATGAATGCAAGATTCAGGGCTCTGGGAGAAGTTTTTACTTGCTTATGTGACTTGTAGTTCCTGCATATATTCGTAGGGCAAACCTTATTGACAAGATGTTGGCTAAGGAGTTGCATCTGGTTTAACCTGAAGATCACTGCTTTGGAAATAAATAGGAGAAGGGCTATAGTCTTCAGTAACATCGAGAGGTACCCTGAAGTGCAAATATTCCCAGTGGTGTCAATGGAAGCTGCAGGCCAGGTACGAGCTCTTGGGCTGTGCCAAGAATGTATTTCTTGGCCCCCATCTGCACATTTGAAATCTGTGGGGTTTGCAGCAACATTAGTGAGATGTCCAAGGTTTTTCCCTTCATGCAGTACACAGCTCTTTGTGTAACACAAGCTGCAGAACAGGAGGAATATTCAGTTTTCATTGGTATTTGCTGTAGCATTGACACAGGCCATTAATAGGACCAGCCCGACAAAAGCTATACATAGGCTGATCAGGTTCAGCTTCTGGGTTTACTGCCCTTGGCAGTCCCCATGGCTCGACATGTAAAAACAACATTCTCCATACTCTTTGAGTATAAATTGTATGACATTTAAAGGATAAATTTGAAGCTACAAACCCTTGCCTAGTAAGAGGTGTGAGAATATTTGCACTTTGGGCACACTTGTTGCTCTCAGAGCTCTGAGAGACTGAGAGAGAAGCTGCCCAGTTGTCTTTTCTTTATTCTTTCTTTTTTAGCATGGAAAAAATTCCTCAGAACGGTTTGTCTTTACCTTCTTGCTGTCTTCTTCAGATGTGATTCTTATAACTGATATAAAAAGTATACCAAATTCCTGCATCAAGTAAGAAGCTCGTATTGCAAAACAGCAGGAAAACAATTCATTTCGTGGTGACCTACAGGCCTCATCACCTGATCTGGGCTCTGCATTCTGGCAAAGTTTTTTGTTCTGTTTTGGAGAATGCCTCCTGCTCTCCCTGGGAGAAGCAAAAGTGCCACCTCATGAATAGGTAGAGCAGTCTTCTGTCCATTCTTCAAAACAAAAAGGTCTCAGAAAAAAAACTGAAAACTGGCCACAGATTATGTAGAGTTTAGAAGCAACAGATGTTTATAGAAGAGGTGTAAAAGTATAAACCATATGCTTCTGAAACAGAATAATTTATTTCTATAGCACCAACAGCAGAAAAACCATGTTCTGTAACGAATGGTGTAATTACTATTAACATGTACAAAGGGTTGAGGTAAATCATTTACTAACAGAATTCAAGGTCAAGAGCCCTTTGAAGATGTGCCCTTCCACTCCAACAGCAGCATATGTAAGTTCTGTGCTGTAGGAAGATGATGTTGGTTGTTCAACTTGCTTTTTAGCTTTAAAAAAAGATATTTTCTTCTCTTGAAGATGAACAACATTCATGTTGTGTCTTTCTAGATGTTGCACCCAGTTATTGAAACTCCCACCGTTCCCATTTTGCCCAGTGACACATTTTTAGTTTGATATCCCGAATAACAAAGAAAAAGGTGACAAATAAGGTGTAATTTAAATAAAGGTGTAAATTGAATTAGCATTTTTAGTATTGAATTAGATGCACCTCCATCTTGTGATTTTCATGAAGCTGAATTTGATCTCCAGCCTGTGGCACCAGAGAGTTGTGGAATTCAGGAGTTTTGGAGCATACTGTGTGATAAGCCTTGGTTTTGAAGCCATTACTGTACAAGGGCAAGTCTGGAAATCAACAATCATAAATCTGCTGTGAAAGAAAGAAACAAACAAAAGAATTAGCTAGGACAAGTGCTGGAAGATCCATTGCTCTCATCAAGACACTAACTGGATCCTCCAGGGATTTCATAACATGTTTGGATCAAATCTTCCTTACAGTTTCCTGTTGGCTAAACACAGGCATTGATTGTGAGCTGCTGATCCTTTATCCAGACAGTTTTGTTCATCCCTGTTGCTCCTACTTGGCTTCCTCTGCCACACTATGTGGACAGCACAGAAATGAAACAAATCATAACAAGAGTAGAGACAATGCTCTTCGTGCTACTCTGACTGAGATGTTTGTTTTTGTATTCCAGTACTGGTAGATAGAAGTCTTTTCCTGCCCACAGTTTACTGCTTATTACTAGCTACTAAAATAATACTCTGCCACAGGCCACAAAAATGTTCCCCTATAAGCCACTTGTGAGAACTGCCTCAGCCTTAAAAATAGGAAAGTCTTCTTTGGAGAACAGTCCCTTCAAAGAAGAGGATCTACCAGTGTATGAGTAGATTCAGTCTAGATTTTTAACATTTTCAGATTGTTCTGTACAATTAGAGACAGTGGGGGGACAGCAGGCTAGAGGACAGCAGAAAACAGTGCCTTAGCTGTTTGGTTAACTACTACTGGCTAATGATAGTAAGCGTTACCTGTTTTATGAACCTCTTCCGATGATCATTATGGTCCTTTTCAACCCAGGCCATTCTATGATTCTATGATTCTGGAGTCTTGGGTCAAGTTTGCATCACAGATAAATCAGAAGATAAGAAAGTCACACCATAATTCTGGTCACAAGAAAGAAAGTATGCAGTTTAGTGTATCTGTCAATTTGGATGGACCACGTTCCAGAGACAGGTCTGATTTCAAATGAAACCTGCCTCCAAATGTACCATCCAGTAAGTTCACTACAGTTTTGTGTTGTCACTCCTTTGCATAGATGAGGTAGGAAAGGGAGGTACCAAGGGATCACACTGACAGCCAGTCAGCACTGTTACCCTGACTCTTGTGGCCATGCCCACATGTTGGCTATTGCCAGGAAATCTGATTTTTTGTCTGTGCCGTCTCCCACGGTAGAACATTTTGAGTGAGATGGAAATGGATCCATTGCCAAGAAGCAGACTGACAGCACAAGCCTGCTTTTTTGCACTTAAGCACCAGCCTCAGTTTCCTTGGGGAAGCTTAGATACCAACAGTGAACAGTATTTGGCCATGCCAGGGAGAATAATTCCTGCCTGCTGGCAGTGGTGCAGCTGCATGAGCCTGCAGGCATTGTCCTATGGCAGTAAGTGGAGTATACTGAAGGTCGCTGTGAAAAATTGCATAGGGTTTGGGGGCAGAGAGCACTGCAGGGAAAGAAAACAGAGCTGGGCTTGCCTGTAATTACACCAGTGTAATTGACTGTTCTCAGCAGGGTGGCAATGGGCAGAACTGAAATCCCAAAATATCTCATTAAATCTCCTCCTGCCTACTGAAAGTAACCATCGTCATCCTGAGGTTCTCAGATGGTGCAGATATGTGTATAGCCCTAATTACAGGGCAATGGGGCAGGCCACAGGAGAAAGAAGACAGTCCCAGACCTCCTGGGAAGCAATGCACAGACATCCAGTGTGTCCTGCAGTGGTGTTGTATGGGCACAAGGTGCCTCCCAGTGCCTTCAAGTGCCACCCAGTTCCTCCCTGTGCCTCTGGCTGATGACTTCCTGTGCTGATGAGATGCAAGGCAGCGCTCCTAGAAGCACAAGGCTCCTAGAAGAACCTAGAAGCAGTTCTTCTTTAATGGACTTTTGAGCTTGCTTCTTCTTTCTGAAAAAAAACTCTCTCTTCTAACAAGGAGCTTGGAAAGGCACACAAAACATATATGAATTTCTCATGTAATCGCAAGAATCATGATTCCCTCTAAACTGTGTTGGGTAGCTGGGAAGCATGTGCCTCCTGTGCAACAACAAAGAGAGTCAAGGACGGAGAATATCTGTAGCTGTGAGGCTAAGGGGGCCAGAGCAAGCTGAGATGGCTGTCCTGAGTGACTGCCTTTTCAAAATGAGAAACTGATACACAGCTGAACATATGGACAGTTAGGTTTTCCAAGCAATATGGAAATTTTATGCAATCTCTTTAAACATACACTTTTGGTACGGTACATTTGGGCCAATATCCTTTTTTCTCAATGCTGTTGCTTCTCATCTCCCAGTGATCTCTCCCACCTTTCTTATTCATGGAGCCTTGTGGGAGATGAATAACCTACTCTTTTTTTTATCACTGTAACTGCTCTTCGAAATGGTACAGTGCTAGATCTTGTCCTAGCACTAGCACCAGTTCTATTGTCACACAGCATTTCTAGGGTGCCTACACAATGAAAGTGCCTGCTGTTGTGCCGCTGTACAAGACCAGTCCTTGCACTGCTCCAAAACTGAAAAGGATATCTCAGATTAGAAGTTGAGAATAAGGTCATGAAATTAACCTGCATCATGATGGGCTGGCAGAGTTTTCAGAACTGAAAACTAAGCAGTCGGAAGAAAGAGTGATCATGAGTATCGTAGATATGGTGAGCAGGAAACGCCATTTGCAGTTACCCCTGTGCAAGAGGAACCATTTGCTACTGCAGGCAGCACTTTGAAACAGACAAAAGGAAGTACTGCACATCTATAAGGCTAGCACTGACATGAAAAGAATTTCCTTATTCATTTCCTTGGGAAGTAATTTGAACATGTTATCCTCACTTGTCCTTGAATCTGGTGTTTGCTCTGTATATAGAAATGAACAGTCGTACAGAACAGGTTTTATATAGTTACACAGGATATAAGCTATCTATTTACATTTTTCTCCTGATTATTATAGCTTTGCATATTTGCAGGATCTGCTTTAGGATTCCAGAGCCATCTACAAGACATGCAAAGCCTTTCACAGATGAGAAGTTCTTGTGCTGACCTGTGCATTTAGCTTTCAAGGAGGCCTTTTGCTGAAGCAAATTGTCCCGCTAGCCATAAATCTTGGAGCTCACCCTAGAATAAGGTTACCTTGGAAAGCTGTTGCCCAGTTAAGAAAAACTTGCTTTGATATTAGACACCAAAGCTGAGAATCTGAAGGCATATGCTTCAGGATGGAGACGATGTGATTTCCTCCACCTCCCTTCCATGCAAACCTTGGATTGTCCTGGCTATCATCTCACAGGGTTGTTGTACAGCCTTCGGCCCCAGGTTGTAAATATATACTGCTGTGCTGTGCATTTCTGGACAGAAGGTCTTATACCTAATGAAAGCCCCAGACCTCCTTTGGTAAACGTAAAAGGAGAACTGGCTTCAACTGACGAAGAGAAGGCTGAGGTACTGAATGAGTTCTTTGCCTTGGTCTTCACTGGCAGCCAGGATTCTAATATTTCTCATGTCCCTGAGCCATGCATCCCTAAACCTCCAGGTAGGGACTGGGGCAGTAAATCCCCCCCCACTGTAAGGGCAGAGCAAGTCCAAGACTGCCTAATGAGACTGAATGTGTACAAGTCTATGGGGCCAGATGGCATGCATCCCAGGGTTCTGAAGAGCTGGCTGAGGTGGTTGCCAAGCCGCTCTCCATCATATTTGAAAAGTTGTGGCTGTCAGGTGAGGTCCCCGATGACTGGAAGAAGGGTCACATCACTCCCATTTATAAGAAAGGGAGCAAGGAGGACCCGGGGAACTACAGGCCAGCAAGTCTCACCTCTGTACCTGGGAACATGATGGAACAGATCCTCCTGGATGACATGCTTGATCACATGAGGAATGACCGTGTGATACGAGACAGCCAGCACGGCTTCACCAGGGGAAGGTCATGCTTAACCAATCTGGTGGCCTTCTATGATGGGGTGACGGCATTGGTGGACAAAGGGAAGGCGACCGATGTCATTTACCTGGACTTGAGCAAGGCCTTTGACATGGCCCCCCACCACATCCTCATCTCCAAATTGGAGGGATGTGGATTTGATGGGTGGACCACCCGATGGATAAGGAATTGGTTGAAAGGCTGCAGACAGAGGGTGGTGATTAATGGCTCTATGTCCAGGTGGAGGCTGGTAACAAGTGGCATCCCCCAGGGGTCTGTCTTGGGACCGGTGCTCTTTAACATCTTTATAAATGACATCGACGACAGAATCGAGTGCATCCTCAGCAAGTTTGCTGGTGACACCAAGCTGAGTGGTGCAGTTGACACGGTGGAAGGAGGGGATGCCATTCAGAGGGACCTCAACAGACTTGAAAGGTGGGCCCAGGTGAACCTAATGAGGTTCAACACAGCAAAGTGCAAGGTTTTGCACTTGGGCTGGAGGAATCCCAGGCATATATACAGACTGGAAGGAGCAGTCCTTGAGAGTAGCCCTGCAGAGAAGGACCTGGGGGTCCCGATGGATGAAAAACTGACCATGAGCCAGCAGTGTGCTCTTGCAGCTCAGAAAGCAAATGGTATCCTGGGCTCCTTCAGAAGAGGGGTGGCCAGTAGGGACAGGGAGGTGATTGTCCCTCTCTACTCTACTCTCATGAGGCCCCATCTGCAGTACTGTGTCCAAGTCTGGAGCCCCCAGTACAAGAAAGACAGTACAAACCTCTCTAATCATGTATCAGGAAACAGAAGGGCTTTGGAGATTTGTAGAAAGTGCTGAAAATTCAAATCTGGTTCTCCTTCCAGATTACCATGATAATCAGCAGAGGGGCAGCGGTACCAAGGGGACAGGCTGATCTACGGCTCTCTGCAAACTGCTTGTCTGGGGCCAATGCTTAGTAGTCCTGTTGTGCTGTTCCTTAACAAATAACACAGAGCTTGCGTGCATTCTCTACAACATTTGATCTTTTTTTTTTTTTTTTCTTTAGATAATCTATACATGCATTTTTCTCTGCCAATAAGCATGTTTGGATGAGGGTTAAATAGAAATAGGTAAAAATTTGATAGAGATAGGTGGAAGTGTCTCATACCAACTTCGCTTGTGGCGATTTGCTCCTCTTTGTGATTACTTGGTAGGCTTGCCAAAAGTTAAATTTTGCAGTTTTGATGAGAGTTACTCAAAGATCAAAGTAAAACTGACCTCACAGTTATCTCAGGGTTTAATCATTGCCCAATAAACTTTGGGAAGGTCTGGAAGGGTTTGAGCAGTAGCCAAGGTACATCATAAGCCATTCCTGTGTGGAGGTATGCATTAAGCTGTGCACAGAGCTTGCCTCCGGATCTGCTGGTGGTACTTGCTAAAGAACCCGTTCTCTGAGCTGTGATCCAGCCCCACCATGCCAGCTGCCGCACCTGTGCCTGGCTTGCTTAGCCTGGGGCTCAGTGTGCTGCTAACTGTGCACACATACTCGTCATTGAGCCAGATGTGTGGTGGGTTTTGAGGGTTGGTATTCAGAAATTATTGGGATTTTACAGGGATTAATTTGAAATGTCAGAAAATACAAGTGCTTCAGCTTTCTATGTATTTATGAATGTATTTTCAGACCTCCCCTCATGTCTCACCACTGGGAAGGAAACCATAGCCCTTCTGCTTAGTTCTTCTCCTTGGCTGCCTGGTTTAGGTTTGTCAGGATGAGTGAATGGATGTGAAAGAAATAAATCTGGATGGGGATTTGCATGGCTGGACTTCTTACTGGCAAAGGCTGCAAACACATTGGCAGAAGTTTATGGTCCTTCAGAGCATATAGGTGGCAAGCATAAATGATTTCATGCAGATTTGCAAGTGAAGTCCCAGCCTGGAGAACAGCTCTGTTGAGAAGGAGCCATATAAATCTGTCACGCTTCAGGTACCAAAGAGCTACCAAAACACTGTGAAACATGAATTAAGAAATGCTTACAGGCTAGTTACCGACTGCTTAGACATGACTGGTGCAGAGGGCAAGGGCTTTGCCAAGGTGTTTGTATCGGGGGGGTTGAGGCAATGTGTACCGTGCCAGTTCTTCCAGCAGCACAGAGCACCACTTCCCAGCACACAGTGGTTACCTTCACCCAATACATTGTGCAGGTTAGCTGGCAAAAACTTCCAGCATGTACTTGTCATATTGATCCAGAAGGCTACTTTCCATGATAAAAGCAGAACTATCAGGGAAGTGGGGAAGGCTGGGATATCGGATCCTGCAGCATGGAGAAGCAGGTCTTGCTCATGTATTCAGCCAGGCTGAGACAGGGAGGGTGCCAGCACCCACTGCTGCTTTGTGGTTTCTCACAGAGCCGAGTTCTCTGCAGCCCTGTCTCAGTTTGGACTATCAGGCACGCTTTACAGTATACCAGCACCAGCAGCAAGCTCCTGAAGAGTGAACTTGTGTCCACATTCACCAGCTGGCTGAATTCACATGCACTGGCAAGCACTGGATGTGTTCTCTTAGAAGCCAAGGCTCAACTAACACCACTGGAGGTGTGAAGAGAGCTCCACCACAGACCCATGCTAGATAGAGCCTAATGCACCAGAGCCAGCGAGAGGACTTGCAAAACTCACCCACTACGGGTGTCCTGACATGATGGGGCTGAGGCTGATGGTTTCTGTGCGCTGTGGGGTTCTGAGCATGGCTTGGCCCTTCCCTGAATGCCACAGCCCACCAGAATTGCAGCTGGGTGCCAGCAGCCCAATTCAGCCAGCTTTCATGGAAAAACAGGCCTGAGCAAGACAGCAGGATCAGGCCAAAATCTCCTGGAAATGACAGACACTCAGCCAAAGGCAGAGGGAGGGTGAAGTCACCTGGAAAGAGTTAGCTGCTCAAACCAGGGGGACACTGCTTTAATCTTTTTATAGCACAAAAAATTTTGTGACTGGGTTAAAGCTCTACTGTTTGGACTGGATGATGTTACCTAATTCTCAGAAATGAGAGCAGCTGGCCATGGTACAGATGCCTCCTAGCAAGCCCCACGGCTTGCAGCACATCATTTAGCAGGACTGTAAAAGAAAGGACATTTATTAGGGGGCTTGGGAATGAAATTGAGCATGCTAGCTGGACTTTGAGCTGGCAAGGTTTCATTTCCAGCTCCTCTGAGTGAGGCACTCTGTTTCATTTTCTGCTGAAATATAAAAATAAATAAACAGAGCCCTCTTCTCCCACTCTGCTCACCCCTCCAAGGACACTGTGTGGATGCTGATAGCATGATGATACTGCCAAATCAGGGAAGGTCCTGGTAAAACCCATGTTTGGGAGGATCTGGACAAGGAGGACTTGTAGTGGAGGTGTCAGAAATCATCTGACTGCTGGGGATCTTCACTCTGAGGTAAAATGAGAACAAAACCATGTCCTAAGCCCGGCAAATAATGTGAATATTACAAACATTTATTGCCCTTTCTTGTTCCTTCCTCTTCCTGCCTTTCATCTCCCTATGCCTCCTAGTTGCTTAGCTTGGCACCACTGGGGTCTTTGATTCTTTCTCCCCTTTACTTCTTCCATTTCATCATGTAAAACAATGGGGAAAAAAAAAAAGTCATATTTTTGGAGGCTGGGTTTCTCCCTTTAGCTCCGGGATAGATTTCATCACTAATGCCATTGCCAGCATGGACCTCAAGCTTGCCCTGGTGGCCTTGCCCCTGCTTGCACTGGTGGGGGGTGATCCTAGATACTGGCACGCAGCCTGCCCTGGTGAGTACCCAACAGCAGAAATACAGGAATACATATCTGTCACTTTGTTTTCTCCCCCCATATTTGGTAGGTAGGCTAGAATAGCCTGACATGTTGCCTTTGCTGTGCTTAAGCCAACAGAGCCATAGCTGCTGCGGCAGGTAGTGTGCTCAGTGCATGCTGGGGAACCAGAGGAGCTGATTTCAGACTTTTGGCCTTCTCAGAGGCACTTGGGGCAATTGATCTTGCTCCCTATGCATGAATAGAGCTTTGCTCCCTAACCATTAACATGCTGCCACTGTTGAAGGGTGTTTTTTTTTTTCTTTCTCCTGTCTGAAGGTTCCATGCAGATTTTGAGAGAACATTGGGTAGAGTGGATGGCACAAGTGCCTATGTCTGACAATGGCAAATGTAATGCTGTTAATTTGCTGCTCTGACATCAACAAGGCTGGATCAGAGTAGCAAGGTTGTTGTGTGGGCAGGATCGCTGTGGCACGCTGCACAAGTAAGTAATGGCAGCATGAGAAAAGCCTGAAGGGCTGTATTCTGGCTTTGGCATTTAAAATGCTGGCTTTGGCAGGAGCTATGTGCATGTAGCTGCTGCCAGAGGACCGGCCCAAAAGTTTTGTATTTCTCCAAAAGAAGTATGAAAGTAATCATAAGCTTGGCTTATGGTGTTCAGGGTGGAATTCACAGCCATCTGATGCTAATGACCTGGAGCAAAACCTTGGGCAAAAGCTTAATTTCACTTCTTATTCTTCAGAGAAGTCCCTGTCCAGGCACCATTGCTCTGCTCACCAGCACTGGGGCTGTGTCCCACGCCAGTCCCTGTGAGCAGCATCCATGGGGCGCCGCTCAGGGAGCATGGAGGAGCCAGGAGTTCAACACGTGTCCTCCTGCCCCATCACTCAACCAGTGCTGAATTTAATCCTCCTAAAAATCCCTGCCCAGGACTCCATTGAATGGCTGTGCTCCCAGAGTGGCGAAGTTTCTAGGAAACGCATTCCAATTCTTGCCTATATATCTGTGAACAAAACTGACTTTAGGTGCTCTGTTAACACAAAGTTCAGCCTTCGCACAGTCCAGATAGGAAGGGAAAGAGTATGTGGAAAGTAATTTTTTTTTTTTTTGTCCCATTGAAATTTTGCAGATGAAGGCTTTTCTGCTCTTGACATAAGAAGTCTCTATCAGGAGAAACATTCAGTGTGTGTCAGGGGACCAGTACTGGTTGCTTAATTGCTCTGCTTGGGATGTATGCATCTGGAAAATGGGAGAAAACGGTGGTCAATGACAAGAGGTGCAGTGGGGAAACAGGAAAGCAAAAGACTGTAATGCAGTCAGATATTTTGATAAGGGGAGCTACATGGATAGCTGAAGTGGAAAACAGAATATAGTGCTTGCATAAGAATGCCAAGAGAAACTCCTCTACTTACTAAAATTTCTGATGGAGATTTTAAGTCATTGCTGCACTGCCCAGAAGTTAGAGGGTAAGCACTACTCACGAAGCATGGGAAACTGGAGTAAGAAATGGCACAGAGTTATCCCTCCTGCTTCTGTACAGACATTCAGGCATCTCCATTGAAATTTTTGGGTCAGAACTCAGATGTTCCACATGGGAAATGACTCTCTTCTCTGCTTTCCTCTGTGCCGTCCAAATGCTGCAGCTGAAATACAGCTTGTGAAGGCTTGTCAGATCCGTGTTTTTCAGCAAAAATTTTCAGCAAAAAAATCTTTTCACCAAAAAAGTAAAACAATCCTTTTGAAGAGGGGAAGGCCTTGGCTTCAGACTGTCCAGTAACCCTATTGCCATGGAAGAAGCAGTGGAGGTGAAAAGTGACTTTGAAACCTTCTTGCCCTGTGCAGTCTCAGTTTCCCAAAGCTTTTGTTGGCCTTGCCCCCATAGTTAAGTGATAGAAGCTTACCACCCAGGCTCGTCATGGCATGGAAAATAATGGGGTTTGTGGCTCTCTGTGGTGAGTCCGAGTCGCTGCAATCACACTGATGAGCTTATCTGACCCCCAGCCTCTACCACCATGGTGGTCCCTTCAGTGTTTTCGAATTGTAATATGCCTTCTATTCACTACAAGCCATCTGGGTGGTTTTTGCATGTTACCTCCTGTGAACAAGGGCTGTATATAGATTTCCAGAGCTAAAATTTTGGTTTGTAGTGTGTGGAATATGACCACACTGCCTACTTCATTTCTTCTCCTTGTCCCTCTCATAAGACTGTTGTTCACCAGGACTCTGCTCACCTTTCTTTGAGAGGCTGTGGCCTGTCTGGAGATGTACTGGGAGGAGACACCCCTGTAGTCAGACCTCCTCAGCTGTAAGCACCCATTCAACCCAGTGCCTTTGTCTTCTCCCACAGTTTTTGCCAGAATCCTGAAGGCTCCTGAATCCCAAAACATCACCTTTGGCTCCATGGTGACACTGCGGTGCACAGCAGCAGGTGCTCCAGTCCCCACTGTCACTTGGCTGGAAAACGGGAAAGCTGTAAGTGCTCCTTTTCTGTCCCCACTTCCTGTTTCTGCCTTTTGTAGTGCCTGCTGTTCAATCACTCTGAGGCAGTATTGTTTCCCCACTGCAGTGCTCAGTTCTATGAAATGCTCTGCCTTGTCTTCAGGTGTCGCATGGGTTAATTGGGTAGGATATGGAATGCCAGAGATAAAGGATGCTTGAGATGCTTGCAAGCTCCTCCTGGGCCAGGGTGTCTAGGAGGACTTAATGATGAGTTTAAGTATTTGTACAGCCAGCTTTCCTGGCCTTTGTCTTAATGTGATGACAGTAACATGACAAAATGTCTTATTTGACAAAATAAGAAAAGCTGAGGCAGTTAAATAGAGCAAACTTGTTTTGAGGCATAATATGCTGCAAGTACCAGGACTTGAAAACCATCTGGTGCTCACAGGAAAGTGATCTGTGGTTTAATCATCATGGCCATCTAATGTGGGTGCCTCCTTTGCATTTACCCAATTTAATGCCCACCTATAAGCCATTGCAGTACTCCTCAGCTGGACTGAAGAGCCCCTTGACACCCAGCATAGCTCCCCAGGGGTGAAGATGCATGCCAGAACAACAGCAGCTCTCCAATAGGTGCAACACTGGAGCCCTTTCTGACATGGATTTCTTCCAGCCTTCTCATGTTTGTAATGGCCATGCTATATCTTCTCCATGGTCTTCCAACAGCTTTCATAAAGCTGTGTGGCCTGGAGCACAGTGCTGCAGAAGCAGCTGTATGCATACCAGCGATTTGCTTCTTCTTTTTCTCGCTGATTCTTCTGGCCACTGGCTGGCCACAGGCATTCCTGTTGGCTTGCTTGTCCAACAGGACCAAAGGATCCTCTTGCAGAAATTTCTTACTTCAGGAGGCTACTCCTGTCCTACTCCGTAACTCTTCTCTTCATCTATTAAAATATGTCATTAAGGAGCTTGGGCTATTCTGCAGGCTGTCTCACTTTCTTTAACTCTGCTAACACTTTTTGTATCCTCCAGTCTTATATGGTTATTTTCCAGATTAAAGCTGTAATATAGCTATATATATTCTGTGCTATATTCTGTGCTCAGACTGGTAGGTGAGTCTCTCCCCTTGTGTCCATCCTCCAGATTTCCATACTGGCCACCGCCATAGCCTCTGGATTAACAATGCACGTTATCCAAACACTTTTTATCCACTCCTGCCAGTGACTACCAGGTCATGCTCCTGCCTGTAGTTTTCAGAGCAGCTGAGGAAACAAGAAAGGTGAGGAATTCACTGGTATCATTTCAGAAGGCTGATGAAGAGCAAGGGGCCTCAGAGCTTCAAGGACCTTTATTTTAGGACAGCCAGTTCTTCATCTTCCTTGCTTTCAATGGCTTCTTGTGGGAGTGGAAGGACCCTGCTATGCCAAGCTCCCATTGGTGCACGACTCTTGTAGAGAGCTGCATGCTGGTTGATTTGTCACTGCTGGTGAAAGCATAGTTCCTGTTTTGTACACTCCATCAGCTGACATGGAGCATTCTTCACTTCTTGGACCAAGCTGAGACGAACAATCTCAGATCTCCATGGTCAGGTTTCCTGACATGAGAGGCCTCTGCTCTGCAAAATCCCGTGGAGGATCCCAGGATGGACCTGAGGCTCTGAGGGAATCTGTAGAAGAGCAGCAAATGGGATGAAGGCAGGGGAATCGTTTCAGGTTGCATCAGATACTGCACAGTGCTGGCTAGATTCTGGGAGGAAAAACTTGTAAAAATAAATCTGACCAGTGCTACAGTTAAAGAGAAACTCTTCAATCATGAAAAAATATTCTGAGTTCTCATTCATCTGAATTGACTTGACAGCATAATGCCAAAAAGTATCCCTGCTCCCTGCTTTCGCACTGTGACCAGCCTGCCACACATTTCTGATGCAATGTTTACAATATTTGTGTTAGTCTTGTGATTTAGTCATTTCTTCCCCTCCAAATCTCCTTTCCATACATCTGAGTTGAGCTGGAGTAGGACAGAACAAATGTATTACTTTCTTTATTTTCTTTTTGGAGAGAAAACAATGTGCTTCCTGAAGAAAGATATAACACTGATGTGTTCCTTCTTGCTTTTCTGTTATTACCAATAACAACTTTGGAAGCAGACACAGATCCCATTGAAACATGTTTCCACTAGCTTCCAGAGTGATCAGATTAGTCTGTCTCACCTCTCTGCTAGATGTGTAGGTAGAACACTTTGCTCAGGTAGATCCAGACACACGACTTTCACTGTCCTTAGGGCTAGGACATACCAGTGGAGCCCAGTGATGGCCACTTTTCCCTTTGATACTTCCTACTGTAATGAAGAACAGAGGCAGGCAATGCTGCTCTATGCTGCTGCCTTTGCAAAGCATGGTCCTGATGTGCTGTGTCTGATTTTAACAAGTGCCAAAGTTGCACGAAAGGCTTGAAGATAAAACCAATTCTGACTGGCCAAATCTCCAAGTTCATTCATCTTGGAATTTCTCCCCTGGGGAAAGACCTGACCAATGTCACCACATCTGCTGCCGCTTCCACATTTCCAGGCAGCAGGGAAGAAAATGTATGGGGTATCTACTAGAGCATTGGAGACAGAGCATTTGCTTGGCTCACCACTAGTTTGAAGTTGTGGCAGAGGCTGCATTAATCCAGAATCAGTGAGTTCACAGCTATTTTCCTTATATCCAGGCTTGGGTGCACAAAGCCATTTTGTGCTCCACTGAGTACATGAAGTCTTCTAGTAAAGTCCTCGTAGTTATTAGCCACGAAAAACTGAGATTTCTGGAACTGAAAATTAATTGCAGAAGTACTGTTGAAGGGTGGACTAGGAGAAGTCTTGAACATTTGCTTTTGTCTGTGAAAGCTATGAAAACAGCCATTTTCATCTGCTTGCTTCATCTTTCTCTGCCAAGCTTGTTGTGAAGTGGTGAATCTCTTGTTTTTTTTTTTTTCTTGGTTTGCTTGTTTGCCTTTGTTGGAAATGTCATTGCTGTGGGCCTTTCATTCCCTTAGGTTTCTGCAGGGTCTGTAGCAGAAAGCGTGAAGGACAGAGTGGTTGACTCCAGGCTGCAGGTGTACGTCACCCGACCTGGCCTATTCACTTGCCTTGCCACCAACAAACACAGCAAAACCTTCGGTGCTGCCAAAGCCGCCGCAACCATCAGTGTTTCAGGTATGCTGGGAAGGAAGGGGTCGTTAACAACTCACCCTTCCCTGCAGGCCTGGCTTTCCTTCTGGGAAATGAGGTGGAGGAGGAGGGAAGGCCTTGGAGAGCGCATAGTTCGCACGGGGCTAAATTTGAGTACCAATGCCTGCCTCGCTGGGCTATTTCCTCATATATTCTTACACCCGGGAGACTGGCACAGCTGTCGCTTCCTGCATGCTTGGTGCTGTCTTGTACGTTGTGTCCCAGAAGCACTTGGTAAGTCCATCCATGCAGAGGAAGCCATGGCTGCAGCCCAACTTTGGTGTCACCTAACAGCAAGGTGAAAATAGCTTTCCTCAGATTGCGAGTTTCTCAGGGGCTGCATCTCTCCTACCGCCCCATCTCCTGATGGGAGAAAGAAAGGATGAGCAGGGGGAGCAGCTGCAGCCACCCGCCCTGTGAATGCAGGACACAGTCTGGTGGTTATGTAGGGCCCAAAGATTAAGGCAGATTTCCTACCATGTAACTCTTAGATACCACAAATGTGACAATGACAGATCAGTGATGTCTTTTCCATTTCTTCTTTCTTCTGACTCATCGCCATTGCTGGGCCTGGTGCCTCCCTGGCAGAGTGGAGGTAAGGATGGGTTTTACAGCTGCCTGGGGATCCTGTGGGTCAGGGAGGGTAACAGTGATGAACCAAGGGGATTTGGTGAATTTTGCTTAAATGAAAGGGGTAGGTTTCTGGATGCTAAGCATATGGGTGAGACTCTCTGGAGAGCACACTGGGATCCTTTATACAAGTGTGAACAGAGCCTGGGGCTCATGAGATAATGGTGTCTCTGCACTGAGCCACTAGTGGAACACACATCACAGTTGTGTGTCCATGACTTGACTGACATTATAAATTTACAGACAAAAGTCTAGCTGTGTGTTAGGCTCCTGTCTACACAGAGCCAATAAATATATTTTTGTTCAGTGATCACTAGAGTAAGGCAAAAAACTTTTAGATATTTGTTGGAAGCAAAGTAGTAGATGAGTAAAGCCACTTGTATGTGATCAGAGGTGCTCTTTTGCCAATTACTTTCTGGAGTGCTGAACGATTAGCCTGACTTTTTATTTTTAGAACCCTAGCATATTCCTATGTGTGGTGTGGGTAAATCAGTCTGAAAGGTAAATGCAAGGGCTAGCTGAGACCTGGCAGCTCTAGAGAGAAGAGCAGAGCCTGAGGAAATGTAAGAAAATGGCTCAGCTAAGCTTCTGGCACACCTGGTTCAGGGCTTTTGCAAAACATGTGGAGACTCCAGCAATGATGGAAGACTTATGCCTTGCACCTTCACCTGTGTAGGCGTGACAGGCACAAGAACTGTGATCCAATGCTCAGCCTTTAACTCTCATGACTGTTCTCGACATTTGCTGCACAAAATCCTCTTTCTGTGATAAGGTACTGCAAGAAACATCGCTGCTTCTGCAGACTGTGTCTCTGCAGATGGTGAAAAAGCAAGGGAACGTAATACTGACACTGGTGTGCTGATAAAAATGGGACCTTTCCAGGCTACAGCCCACCAAAGCCATCAGCACAGCTATTCTATGCATACCTGTACCCCCTCTTGCCTCTCAGGCATAGGAAGGATGCACCTTGCATGGGAGGCACATGGGGTGTCACCAGGACAGCGTGTGTGGTATACCCTCTGCCATAGTGGGGATTGTTGTGAGGAAGCTGCCTAGCAGCAAAAAAAAACCCAAAAAAAACCACATTAACATTGACCCCAAACCAGTGTGGCTAAACTGGGGCCAGAGAGCATCACCTGCTGATCGCAAGATCTGCAAAGCAGAATTTTGGGCATCCTGTGTACTTTGTTGCCCATGTAGGTCCCATTTTCCTAAGAAAAACAGCAAGAACACCCCAGAGCACTGACAATGGGGGATTATTTGGACAGAGAAGTAAAAGGCAAGGTTACAAATAGCTCTGCTGGCTGCTCCAAATGGTTGGCATGTTGAGAATTGACCTCCCTGACCCCCAGTTACACTGGCAGGGTGAGCAATGGGGACAGCTGCACCCCCAGCTCCCCCCACCCAGTTTGGGAGCAGAGAGGGTCATTTTCCCAGGTGTGCTCTAGGGGCAGTGCCCTCTGACCTGGGTGCATCCACAAACCCCTGCTGGCACTCTCCTCTCCATTCCCTTCTGTTGCAGGGCTGAGGGTTTACCCTGTGTGTTTGCTCTTGTCCCTTGACAGCAAACTGTATAAAGGTGATGCAGGCTACTGCAGCACCTACAGAGGCGAGGTGTGCAGTGCCATCCTGTCAAGAAATGCTCTTGTTTTCTTCAACTCCTCCTATGCTGACCCTGAGGAGACCCAAGAGTTGCTTGTTCACACTGCCTGGACGGAGCTGAAAACGGTGAGTTCGTTCTGCCAGCCAGCCGCCGAGTCCCTGCTGTGTAACTACATCTTCCAGGAGTGCAAGCCCTCGGGAATGGGGCCCGCCCCAAAACCCATATGCAGGTAAAGAAACACAACATGCTCCTCTTTCACTTTTGTTCTGTGGGCATGCGGCTTGTTTGAGTCTGCCCAGTCACGCAGTAGCACTGTGCTCTCTGGATTGCTGTGTTTTTTCCTTTCTTCTGCCTTCTGCATGCACAGAGAGAGAGGGCCTGTTGTAGTGTTCAGTGGTGGGGTTCAGAGTGAAATCCAGGCCCCAGAGATTTGTGCTAAATCAGGCTTTTGGTGGCAGCTGTTGAAAAGATACATCCCTTTGAATGACATTGTTGATATAAATAATTAACATACTGCCATCAGTTAGATCTTGCTAGGTCAGTGTATAGTCATTACTATTATCAGAAATGTGCACGTTCAGAATTCTAACTAAATATGGACATGCAGCAGATGTGACCAGGGTGGGACACTGATCATTCAGCACTTCCCATCACCGCAGCAATGGAATTGAAAAAGACCGTGCTGGAAACACTGTCAGCATAACTGCACCTGCTGAACCAAACCTTCCCCCTGGCACACGTATCCTCTCATGGCCAGAGGAATGTGCAGTCAAACAGACCTGGCAAGGACCCGTGGAGTCCAAAGCATCTCACGCAGCAGCTAATCCCCTGCTGACAGGTGCCTGTGTGGCACGTCCCAGGCACAGAGGCTGTGCAGCCTACTGGGCAACCCTCCCCATTGCGCTCTGTCCACTCCAGCAGCCACCAAGAAGAGCTTCCTCCTTCCTCTCTGCAGCAAGATTTTAAGAAGCCTTCCCTAGCCTAGAATAAACCAGCTTTCTCCAAGTTCTCTCCATAGGCCTTGCTTTTCAATCCTCTGTATCTCTTGCAGCTTATTTTTCTGTGAGCACTAACTATATATGTAGCCTAGTTGTGGATATGCTCCTGCTCCCTGTGATGGCACAAAGACTGGTTGGTGTGCTGCAGAGAACAGTCCCTGTAGACATTTTGGGCTGATACTCTCCTTTTCCCTAGCACTGCTGACTAGCATGACAAATCTGTGAAGGCCTGCTGTCTAGTTGCCCTTTGCTCTGCATTTGGGCAGCTGACATTCTTGCCTCAAAGCAGCGCTCAGCTCTTGTCCCTCATGAATTGCATCCTAAAACAGATTATTCAGATCAGTGTTTATCAGGAGAGTGGCCCCAGTTCTGGTGCCTTGACTGAAATGCACGTCTTGTCTGCGGATACGGCAGGAACAGAGGCAGCACTCCGACAGCTGGACGTGGGCCAGATGTAGTCTAGTGGCAGTTGTTTTTCCAGTTATGCAGGGGCTTTTTAGAACAGTAAATGGCACACTGTCTTTGCATTCAGGGCCTTTCTTGATCTCTTCTTCCACAACTCTGAAGCAAAGGCACAGAGAAAAACACCAGTGTGGAGCCCGACAGCGCATTGTGTTCTCCATTTGTTGCATGAGCTTCTTGGTGTTCCTCACTCAGAGCACTTGCAGCATGTATCCTAAGAAAGAAGTGTATTTGCAAATATCCACAAATAATCCTGCAGACAAGTGCTGAAGTTGCTTTTTGTTTTCAGACTCCTCCCTTCTGCCTTGATGTGCTGCTCTTTGTCATTGTGCCCTTTAGTACATCATCTCTCTGCCTATTTTCAAGATGTGTGACAGTATTTATATCTGAGCCACACAAACATGGCGCATTTGTCAGTGAAGGACTTTGCACGGTGCTCCACAGGACATGTCAGTGAGGGCTGGGTGAGGTGCTGGCTTCATTTCACCCTGCTCATGGGTGGCCCAGCAGGGATCAGAACTGGTGTGAATGAAGACTTGCCCTCCTGGGGCACCTCTGGGTGGTGCAAGTCACAGAAGGGCCTTCAACTAGCAGGCAAAGCCTATGCAAATGTGTCTGAATACTAACAGATCTGTCTGGCATCATCTTTCTGCAAATCCACCAGACAATTTGCAGATACATCTATTTATTCTTTTCCTTTAAGAATTTTTCTCAGTGATTTTACTGTGAATTAAAATGTGGCTTTCTTCATGAGAAGAGCCCTGGGACAGTGCTCCTCTGGTTTCCTGTTCCCAGAGCCCATTGGCTGGACAAGTTTCCCCAAAGTCCTTGCCCCATGCTCTGATAGCTCAGACATCATCTGTCCTTCTGAATGGTTGAGACCTCAGAGGTCTCCTGAAAGCATTTTGCACAGTCTTGGTTGCTTTCCAGTTATCTTATCTGCTTTCTACTGACAGCTTTATACCTCTCTGCTCAAACTGTCTAGACAACACCAGCTTTCAGGTGAACTGCATCAAGAGTAAAAATTTAATTGTCCCAGAGGCTGTAGAAATCACCTCGTTTTTGAGGGACAGATTTCCCTTGGTATGTTTTCATGTGCTTTTGTCTTTTTTACTTATTCTTTGTACCATTTCTTCTCTCCTATGTAATTTTTGTTGTGCATTTTGATTTGGAAGCTAGTTAGCTAGAACAAACTGAGCAAGAATTTTATAAAAATAAACGCTGGCAAAACAAGATGAAGTGAAACAGAAGAAAACAACATGGGAAAAACTTTTCTTTCCATATATTCAGATGCAAATCGATTAGGAGTTTTCCTACTTGAAAGGAAAAGTGATACTTCATCTCATAATTCTTGGTTACTTCTGGCTTTTACCATGGGCTACTTTGTGATATTAGGAGAAAGCCCCTCCATTTCCATTTCAGTCACTGCTGATGTGAAGTGATGGGGCACAATCTCACGTTGGGAAATCCTTCACTTTTGTCAGGTCCGTGTGTCCTCTCCTCTTCTTCAACAGCCCTCTGTGGGCTGCTGGCCCACCTGTCCTCTTCGGCTGCTCCTGGTCTTTGTCTCTCTGTCACGTTACATAAAACTTCTAATAATACTCTGAAGTAATCTTTGCATATGATCTCATCCAGCTCTTGCTGCTGGGGATTAAGTGCTATTACAATGGCATGATCTCAGCTGCAGGAGGCTGACTGCCCCTCCCTCTGGCTGCCTGGTCGTGCTCCCCTAGAAGCAGCCACGGGGCAGGGGGCTGAGGACCACCTCCCCCTACAGAGGCAGTGGAAAGACTTGCAGAGGTCTTTGTCTTGCAGGTCTTTGGCTTTTTGCAGGTGCACTTCGCATACAAGGCTTGTTCAAGGATGCTCTGTCTTCACAAGTGAAGGCAGCTAATGCAATCCAGCTCTCTGTGTCAGACAGTGCCTCAAATGCCAGGTTTTCCCATTTCCCTAGCTAAACTTTTTTTTTTTTTTTTTTTTTAAACTTCAGAAGGTCATTCCTGTTCCACTTGTTGTTTAACATAAAAAAATTACATCTATACATTGCCCCATCTGGCTGTGTTCTGGCTCTCAAGGAAGTGAGGAAGACGTGGATAAAACCAAGAGCGAGGCAGCTGGGTCTTCAATAGCTTCAGCATGCAGTTGTGAAAAGCATCCACCTCCCTTGCAAAAGATCTGCCACCCTGGAAGAATATCCAGAGACCTCCATCCTTCTGGTACTGCAGAAGATTTGCAGTGATGGTGTTTGTTGTTGAAGCTCACGACCTTCTACTCTTGCCAGAGCTGTTGGTAGTAATGAAATTGCATCAGTCAGCCAGGTGGTGAATTTGGCTGAAGCCTTCAGCAGGGGTGCCAGCAGTGTATTCCTGCATAACTGTGTCATTCTGTGTTGGTCAGGAAGGACATGCATCCTCAAAGGACAGCAGCTGAGTTCAGCAAAAATCATCTCTGTACATTACCTCAAAGCTGGTTGTGCAACTCAGGCTGTCAAGAATGAGCGAATAAATAAACGCGTCACTGAAAAATTAACTAATACAACAAACAGTCAAACTTTCCAGTACGGCACAGTTTCATTTATGTTTTTTTTTTTTTTTCCTAGAGCAGATATGACTGCCTTGGCCTTCTTCACAAAACAGCTTCAGATCTAAGGAACATTTAAACATACACATTATGGCTTGCTAGTGAACATTTCACATTGTTAGGGAGGCGGTATACTAGGTAAGAGGCAGTTTGGTCTCCTGTTTCACCTGGCACTGCAAAGATTTTGTTGCAGATAGCAGGCAGATAAAAAAGGGGAGAGAAAGGCAGAGAAAAGAAGGTAATTGGGTGGCTGGTTCTTTCAGATTGAAAATGTAGCCAAATATTTAGCTTAGAAAATATTAAGATTTGCAGCTCACCTCTAGTTTTGAACAGATGGCATGTTTGTACAAAATTTATGAACAGCAGGTGAGATTTTCAGGATGTATCAAGAATGCTAAGATAATTCCCAGACATGCAGTTTGTTATTAGAAGATGGCAGTAAATGTCTGGGAAATGATGGAAATGAACTCCTCGCAGTCTGTGATGTGTGTTGCGTCTTGAGCATAACCCTGCTTCGTTAAAAATGTAGCTTTGTGGGTTTCCTAGAGGAAGCTATTATATTTTATGCAGAGTTTCCTTTATGGTTTATGAGCCAGACAGACTGGCTGAAAAAAGCACAGCCCCACTAATGGTTTTCTGTCAGCCTGTATAACCCCTGCACACCACCGCTAGGTGCAGCAGCTGTTATCAAGCCATTGACCGCTGTATTTCACTGTTTTTTGCAAAATAATGTAGAGAGAATTGCCTTGCTGTAAAGGATCTCTACTGCTTTAAGGAATGGCTCTCAATGGAGGAAAACTCTCAGCGGGGGATTTACAAGCCGGGGCTGATGCTGCTCGCTCTTCCCGAGTGCAACAGGCTGCCCAGCCTGCACCAGGACCCCAGTGCCTGCACCCATATACCTTTCTTTGGTAAGGGGGTGTGCTGCCCATCATCTGCAGAGCTGCTTTCTTGGTGAGGAGGGCATGGTGACATCCATGACTTGCAGCCAAAGTGAAGGCCTGACAGCCTCTCAGTAGCTGTTCTGTGGTCAGATGTGGTGTGCGAAGTGGGAACCATCCTGCCTATGCCTCTGCAGCTAGCACCTGGCTGTGTCACAACCCCTCCTTACACCCTGTCTTGTCTTTTCACAGATTTTAAGAAGGAGAATATTACCAGTAAGTAGACTTCTCCAGGATCTGTTCTTCAAGAGGATGGGCATGGCATTTTTGTTGAAGATGCAGCTTGCACAGCATTTTTTAGTGTTTAGTACTGGTCTTTGCTGGCTTGATTCAGGCTGTTGCCGGAGGATGACTGAACTCTCACATCTAAGGCATAGGGAAACACATTTCCAGCTGCACAGGTTTTAGGGAGAGCATGGGCTGGTAGTTGTTGAAGGTGATTAGAGAGTGGTGGTGCTTTTAGATCTCCTCCAGTTGTCACCCTGCTTTTCTACTCATTCTTTCTTTTCTACTGTGTCTGGTACTTCGGAGACTGCTGTCAGGGCAGTCCCACCCTTACATGCTATCATTGATGTGGTTACCAACATAGAATCACAGAACCACAGACTGGTTGGGTTGGAGGGGATCTCAAAACCCACTCAGCCCTGAGCTCCTGCTGTGGGCAGCACTGCCACCCAGCAGGTCAGGTTAGAACATGGCCCATCCAACCTGCCCTGGAACGCCTCCAGGGATGGGGCACACACAGCTTCCACAGGCAACATATGTCAATGCCACATCCAGCTACCTCCATCTGTCCCTGAAGCCATTTCTCTAATGCCCCTCCAAAACTACCCATAAATCCCAGCCATCTCTTGCTGAGACCTCTGGCAGCCCCGTGCTCTCAGTGGAGGATAGAGCATGAGGAGGGTGCCAGGAGCACATGGCAGTTTCAGCCTCTCCTTCTTCAGCATGTCCACCTATGAGACCTTGGTATTTTTCAGCCCCTTAAGGGCACAGTGATGCTTCCCTTTGCCCTCCAGGCCTCTTCACCTTGCTGCTCAAAGGTGTCACTTTGATGTCACATTCAGTGCAAAAAGGCTTCTTTTCATGTCAGCTACTAGCTCAGATGGATTTCAGGTATTGCTCTCCTTGCCTTTTAATGGTTGACATTGAGAACACTGGGTTCAGGCACACGGCTGTGTTTTAGGGCAGCTCAACAAAGTTTTACACTTCTGCAGTGCTACAGACACTGAGATAGCTTATGTACCGGCCAAAGAAGCTCAAATTACAGCATTTTACCTTGGACTTGTGATGAGCTAAGTGTTGTCATGGGGTCTGAAGCCATTTCTAAACTGAGGTACTTCCACACCTTGGGCTACAGGGGCTCAACCTTGTGTTTGAAGTCACCTGGCAGTAAACCTGGTGGTGCTCTGCTGCCCATGGGTACAACCTGGCACCAATGAGTGCCACAGCAATTATGTGTGGAGTGGGTGATGCAAGAGGAAAAGAGCAGGCAGCCATCGTGATGTGCTCAAGAATTGCTGTTTACACTGGTTTTTACTGAAGTGCTCAGGTGCTCTAAACAAACATCTCGTTAGAACTACAGCCCTGCAAAAATTAATCAATCATCGATGTTTCTCCTACAGGAGAAACAGGACAATCTGCTTGAGTGAATTAAAATGTGTAGCCTTTGTCTCAAACCTGGATCAAACCTTATGCAAATCTTTACTGAAGAGGAAAAACATTTGCTTAAAAAAATCTTTGTTTTAGAATGAGACCGGTTTCCTCCTGTATTAGTTTTTATGAGCTGCAACTTCAATACAGTTGAAAATAAAGCTATGACAGCACTGTTTGCTGACTTACTAATTGATTTAATTAGGTTAATAATGCAGCATCTAACAAGAGGACCCTAATGCATGCCATCAACCAGAATGCTAATCCATGGTCAGCAGTTTCTACATAATTAGCTAGCAAATGCTACATGTGTAAGGCTGTATCTCCTCTGTTGTCCCTCTTATTTCCTGGCTTATGCCAGCATACATTAAATTCTCCTTTGAGGATAAGTAATGCCCACATTTATGTTTTGGGAACTTATTCTGGGAGTGAAAGTCTTCTCTAGATTTCCTGCTGACTTTTTCTGCAGCCATAGTAAGCTTTGCATATGTGAAGTCAGTGGCACATTCTTCATTATGAATAACAGTGCTTTGTGCCGATACCATTGCTTCAGATGTGTAGCTCCCTTTAGCTTGTGGATTCCACGCATGCTGGGAGCCACAGTCCCAAGCATTCAGTCTGGGATGACAAGCACTGCACAGTGGCTAGCAGGAGAGCACTCCTTGCAGGACCTTGCTGCTCCCAGCCCAGCTGCCTCTGACATTGTGCAGGCTGTGAGCCACGCAGCCAGTGCTGCAGTTTGTTTTCTGCCATGGGTTGGCTCTGGAGCATCCCTGTGGGCCTGTGCTGCTTTGTTTGGTTTTAGGGCAGAGAGACAGCCACAGCCATATGGCTCTGTTTCTCAGTCTGGAAAGCTTTACTCCCTTCCTTGGGGTGCTACCAGATGTAATCCTATGTACAGAGCTCAAAATCCATTTCAGTGTAAACAGCTAAGCTCTTCTGTGACTGTCACTGGTCCTTTTGTGTGCTTCAGAACTGCTGCTAATTGTTTTGGCTCTTGTGTAAGGACATGACTTGTCCTCCTCACTGCAGGGCATGGTCTATGGTGCTTGTCCCCACTTTGTTCCTTTTTTTTCTTTTTTTTTTCCTGCCCAGGGACTTGCTACAGTGGCAATGGCCAGTTTTACCAGGGCTGGGCCAACGTTACCGCCTCCGGCATCCCCTGCCAGAAGTGGAGTGACCAGGTGTGCACCAGTGTGAGATAACTAAATGGGGTCTTCTTCTCCAGTGAGTTTCCCAGAGCTGGGCAGCCCTGTGCCACAGAAGAGCTGGGCAGATGGCAGCTCGCCTTCATTCTTGACTGCTTCATATTTCAATCTACAAGTTCCCCCTTCCCATTGCCTGATGCTTTCTTGGTGATTCTTGCAAGCTACTGCAAGCCTGTTTTACCTCTACCTTTCTCTGTTTGTTTTTTTCTTTTCTTTGTTATGTTAATACCAGCAGGAAAAAATTGTACTCAAACAAACACTAATCCAAATGGTTTCCTACTCCAAGGCTCCCCACTTACACAGAAGGACTCCTCAGGTTTTCCCCGAGCTGTCTGATGCTGAGAATTACTGCCGCAACCCAGGAGGTGAAAATGAGCGTCCCTGGTGCTACACAAAAGACCCATCTGTCACTTGGGAATACTGCAGCGTGTCTCCCTGTGGAGATGGTAGGCAACTACAATTTACGATTTCCATCATTGTGCTTGTTTTGGGACCATGTAAAGTGTTGACATGCTGCCCATCACACCATGGGTCTCATGGCCCCACTGATTAATTCTGTCTTCTAGATTCATCCAGCACTGGTTCTTTGCACAGATGCACTCAGCATCTTCAGTTTGAAGGTGTAATGCATACTTTAAAGATGGGCAAATGAGGACAGACAAATTGAGCACCTTGCCTGAGATTATAATAAGGCCAAAAGATGAAATCAGATTTCCTGTGGTATTATGAGGGATAGGTTGGCTTCAGTGTGCTCTAAGGAAAAAGTAGAGCTTATGGCAAATTTTCCAAAGTTGTTTTGCTTCTGGTGAATTTTTTTTTCAACATTAAAAAAATATATATCTAAAAATAAATCTGAAAAAGATGGAAACATTTTCACTCTATTTTGTTCAAAGAACAATTTTTGAAACATATTTAATCAAAGATACAAGGTTTTAATATTTCACCAAGTTTTCAGATCTCAGGGCTTGAAAACAAGACAATTCTGCTTGCACAGAGAATAGAGATGCTTTAGAGTCAATGGAACTCAAGTCAGTATCAACTTAGCTGGCCTTAAAAATATAGTGTAAATTTATTTGTGTTCTCAATCACTTTCTAGAATAGCTCAGAAAACAATCAGCAGAGGTATACCTGATTCCTTTTTCTCCTAAAAAAAAAAGAGTGAAATTTTACAGTAGTTTGCCCTGTTTGACCCCTGAAAATCACTGAGATGCAAAACTGTTGGAGGGAAGAGGATGGTCCAGGAAAATATCACCATATACTTGCTTTGGGTGGACAATCCTACCTGCAGAATCCTTGTAGGACATGTGATTCACTGTGGTCCACATTGTGGAGTTTAGTTCCTTCCCAGTACAGCCATCAGCTTATTTGAACACTTTGAGACCATTGGATAGGATCTTTCACCTGTAATTCTTGCAAATTATTTGACTGCTTATCAAAACTAGGTCCCTAGCTCTGCAGGAACTGTGTCTTTACTAGGTCCTGCACTTTCACAATTGTTAAGCAGAAACGGGTTTTTCTTCCTGTATACAAAAGTTCTCTAGTATGGTCTTCTCATACAGTCTTACTGTTGTGCCTGTAATGTTAGTAATTACCAGGAGAAAGGCTAGTCAGCTGTACATAAGTGCATCTTGAGAGAAAGACCCATTCCTATAGAATAGATACCATCTTCTGATTTTGTTTTCATTACAGCATCGTTATCGCTAGGAACAAGAAAACCAAATGGAGAGACACCAAACCTCCCCCCTCCTCCATCTTATTCCCCCACATACTCCATGAATGTTATCATCTCGATCATCTCCAGCTTTGCTCTAATCGTGATCCTTGGCATTATCACCCTTGTTTGCTGCCGTCGCCGAAAGCAGTGGAAAAACAAGAAAAGGTAAAGCCCAGGGCTCAGTTCAAGGCAACAAATGCTGCTTTGAAACAGAACTTGCCTGTTTCTGAGTCCTGCAAACTCCTGCAGGAGGGAGAATCCCATGGCAGCTCCAGTGCAAGTTCTTAGGAGTCCCTCTGTGGAAAGTGGCCTGATGGCTTTTTGGGGAAATGATGTGACTGCTGCAAGGTTCTTTCAGCAGCCCTGCCACACCTCTCTTTCCCATCCTGGAAGAATCCAACCCCAAGGTACAGATGTAGATCAGGAGCCATGCACACTGAACAACAACTGCTCTGTTGTTTCAGAGAGTCAGAAACACCGACACTCACCACTCTGCCCTCTGAACTCCTCCTGGACCGGCTGCACCCTAACCCCATGTACCAGCGGATGCCTCTTCTCCTCAATCCCAAACTACTCAGCTTGGAGTATCCCAGGAACAATATTGAATATGTGAGAGATATTGGGGAAGGAGCATTTGGGAGAGTTTTCCAAGCAAGGTAAGACATCCATGTGTGAGTCCTCTCTATATGGAGGTACCTGGAAAAAATAAGCAGTTGAGCATCTGTTTGTCTGGACACCAGAAATCGTTTGTTCATTTACCCAAACCAAAATTAGTAGAAGACTCAAACAGTTAAACTCAAGCTTGAGTAATTGTTTCTTGTGGCTACTTCTTCCCCCTGGTATTTGTTAAAATACTGCCACAAATGAACCTCCTGTTCTTCTCTCTAGTAGATACTGTGTCAGTCACATACCAAAGCCTGGTGTAAAAGCTTAGCTAAATTTATAATCCCTATATTTTTTCCAAGAGTATTGCCTGTGACATGTGACCTATTGTGAAATGCTTGCATATCCAAGTGTTTACAAATTGACAGTGTGTATTGGTGTGCTCCTTTACAATGTCAACATTGGCCAGTACTTACCACAGAGGGCAATGTGTCATGATGCAGTTAGATCCTGACCCAGTTTCCATTTGATTCAGTGGCAAAACTAAACTAAACCAAAAATCCCCTAAAACCCCAGCCTACTTGATCCAACATCCTTTTTGTGTGCATGTGCATCTTACTTACTCAGTCTTTATTCTTGGAATTCACGACCGTTGTTGCCTGTTTTAAATTTAAGACATTAGATGAGGTCCCAGTTCTGTTAAACCTCATGAGAGGTGAGGTCATGTATTTCTTCATATGTGAAACATGTTTCATTGAAAACCCAGAACTGAACCCAATCCTGCTCAGACTGGGGTGGATGGAAGGCATCGTGTTATGCCTGACAGATTCTGTAATGCCTGCAGGACAGCCTTTGGCTGATCTGCTCTTAGAAAATCCCCCTCCAAATTCCTGAAAAAAGATAGACAGACTGCTCAGTTCCATTTTTGCTCAGGGTGAGTATTCTTTTCCTCTAGATCTAATGACTCTGGGACGTAGCTGACTCTGTCACTGCACTGTCTAGTGTAGTGTATGACCAAAGCCACCAGGGACTATCAGATCCATGACCTGCCTGGTGGAATTGCTCCCAGTAACTTCCAAGCTGAAGGACTCTCTGTGCAGAAAGCAGCCATTGGTGCAGATACTTTCAACATTTGTAGTTATGTTGTGGACGTATCCACTAGGAAATGAGTTATGGACAAGTTAAATCATTGTTAGAGTGGAGAAAACAATTTCAATAGATGAAGTGAAGGGATATGGAAGAAACGCAGGCATACTTTTCTTTAATATAGAGCAAGCTAAAAATAACAAAAGTTTAAAGGGCAAGCAGTGGGAAAACTGCAGATGCTTAGCTTGTGATTGATTGTTAGCCTGGATGGTTGAGCCGAATGCATCTGAACTGGAGCCGAGAACAAAGCAGTGAGGACTGCATCACAGCTGCTGACTGCGTGCAGAGCAGACCCTGTTCTGGCTGTGGCACAGTGTTGAGAATGTCCCATCATTTGCGGCCTTCTCCTGGATGTGACAGCAGGGCAGGCAGTCCCACTCCCAAGCATCGCCTGCACTGGAGCTTCAGTGCAGCCTTGGTGCTGTGCTGCCCAGGCCCTCCTGAGCGGTGGCTCTCACCCACCTTGAGCAGGACCTCTCAAAGGGCATCTGAATGTCACTGAAGTGCCAAGTGAAGCAAGTTTAAAGTGCTGTAGGGAGCTTCCATGTATATTTCATCCACCCCACTGCTGGAATTCCTTTTAGATAAACCTTTTCGCTATTGACATAGCAGTGAAAAATGGCAAAAGAAAAAAGCAAGCAACACAGTTTTCTTAGCCAGCTTTTGCAATGTGCAGCGTGCTATACTCTAAGAAATACTTTCTCTCTGTGGCTCAGGAGCTGAAGAAATACTACTTCTCCATCAGAAGCCCTTCTGAAGCATTATATTCTGAGTGTAAATTTCAGCCTGTGGTGTTTCTATGTGCAGCTCTCAGATCAGCAGAGGCTGATGCACTGACATCCAGCAGCACCAGCTGCGCATCCCTTCAGGTCACGAGCTCCATCATGACTCAAAACCTTTACCTTGCCGTCGCAGATGAATAAAATGTGCTTGTCTACATGTGTTAAGTGGACATCTTGAGCTAAGTTTAGCAGCCCTCTTACTTCTTCTGGTCTCATATTTCTCCCGCTCCTGTAAACACAGCTCTGCACGCAGTGCCAGTGATGCCTTTGCCAGTTGGCTTGCTGTGAGGCCTGATTCAGTGTTTACTCACTTCTGGGTCAAGCAACATGTTAGGACAGGAAGTGTCTGGCTATCGTTTACCCGCTCCTCCTGAAAGGCTGCAATGTCTGCTGAGGGCTTGAACACAGTGAAGGGGTTGAGGAAGTAACCAGTTTCCTTAGCAGATGTCTTTAAAACAAAATGTGGGACTCAGCACAGGTCCATCCTGACTAGGCCTTGTTTGGAGACAAGGCTGTCCCAAGGGCCAGGATTGGGCCGTAGGCAGGTAATCAGAGGTCAGGGTGGCAAGATTTCCTCTTTCACAGATCTTCTCATGTTCTTTCATGGTGTGAACAAAGGGTGTTTGATCTGCTGTCTCAAATGTAGATGAAAAACAGCATAGATGTTAGCTTAAGAAACCCAAAGAAACAATACCCTACTCATTCAAAAAACTCTTCTGCTCCCACACAAATTTCTCTCCAATAGAGAGTGTAGAGGTGGGTCTTCATGCCCCTCAGTGGATGTTAATGACACCACTTACTGGCCTCACAGAAGCTACCTAGCTATTGTGCTGGGGAAGACTGGGGACAGGTCACAACCTCAGCAGCTCCACATTTTTTTTTCACAGTTACTGCTCTGGAAAGAAGGTCTGGCTGGAAACCTAAATTCAGGTGTCCTCTAAAGGTATGATGGGCACAAAATCTCTTCTTGCACAGCTGGTACCTAAAGTGCTGCCAGTGTCGCAGGGATCGAATGATAGCGGAGAAAGTGAGGACAGCTGCTGTCTGTCCTGTGCACAAACAGTGAGGTGTTTCACCTAAAGCATGTAGGGAGTCACTAGAGTGGAAATCCAAGCTAATTCCTTGATGTTTCCTATATCTCAAAGAAAACGAGCTGTTTTGTAGAAAGCACATTCCAGCCTAGAACTTGAATTCTCCTGTTTAATTTCGGAAGCAGGAGCTTCTCTGCACGTGTGCCTCCATCCCTTCCTGCTCACAGCGCTTTTTGGGCACTAAGGGGCTCAACTTTGGCAGCTGCCTGCCAGGACTGCGCACAGAGCCTTTCTCTCTGTTCAGTGCAGTTTCTGTGGATCTGTAAGAACTGGGCTGAAGAAGGCCCAGTAAAAGCTGTGTGCAACTTAATCTCACTTAAGTCACATTTAGGTTAGCGTACGCTACAGGATTTCAGTGGAGAGCAGGTGGATGGGTGTACTTCAGGCTTTGGCCCAGGGTGAGCTTCTTTCTGCAAAGCATGCAATATGAAGCTGTTGTTGCTGTGCTGGTCTGCTAGCCAGTCATGAGAGGTAATCTACTATGAGGCTGCTTGGAAGAGATAAATGCCCTCCTGTTTCTCCTTTTAACTGCTCTGCTGATTTCTTCAGAGTATTGCTGATGACTTTCTCAGGTGCTGCAATTAGGCAGCAGTGGGTGCATTAAAAGATGTCTCCTCTCCCGCTATACTGGAACCTCGCTGCCAGCACAGGGTAGGACATTTTGCTGTAGCAAAGGGAGTAGTAGACAAATGTGGAGCCAGCTCCTCCATTCTGGCATGCCGGATCTCCTTGTCCAAGCCCTTCAGCTGCGGTCCAGCTGCCTGTGAGATTCCTCTTTAGGTGGGCATCCTGCCATCTTCTGACATTTGACATTTACAGCATCTGAGTGCATCTGTTGCAACTACCATATGTCTGGAGTAGATGACAAGGAAACTGGAAGTTTGCTTTGGAAATCTGAACCTCCTCTTGTGACTACTGAGCGTTAAAGTAACCTGGCATTTGAGCAATGGGAGGGCAGTCAGGCAGGAGCACAAATTGTAAATGGGTGCCACTGTTCATGGGCTCTAGCTGCCTTTAAGGAGTGTGCCTTAACTGCAGGACCCTGGGAAGAGCAGGCTTGGGCAACAAAATATAAATCTGAAGCTTGACCCACATCTGAAGCATGGAAAGTTGCCATGCTTTGGGAGCACTACCCCTGGATCTTTGGCAAACGTGCTTAATTAAACTTGCTGAGGG
This sequence comes from Pavo muticus, assembly GCA_016647715.1. NCBI lineage: Eukaryota > Metazoa > Chordata > Aves > Galliformes > Phasianidae > Pavo > Pavo muticus. Next base: position 1,025,687 of record JACDJE010000700.1, on the reverse strand, counting down.
TAGAGTGACCTGTGGATAGTGAAAAAGAACGAGCCTGTGATTGCTTGAAGTCAGTTTCCTACAGATTTGTGGCTCAAAGCTGAAGATTCAGTTTTTAACACAGTGTATTGGTGAGCGAGCTTGTTCTTGACAGGCTTATTTGTGCATTCTTCCTTCTTACTTGGCACCTATTTCCACAGCACTTGCAGGAGCATTACTATTTGCCAGACCTCAGCTCCACTGCATTAAATGCAACCAAAATTAGCTAATGGGCTTTAAACTTGTTAAATTAGAGGTGTACTTCGCTGCCTATCCCCTGAACTGTGCCAAAGGGTTATTTTCATATAAAATCCTGGGGAACATGCTTACTCTAATTGATACTTGTTCTCCAATAGTAGCTAGATGTACCAGTGCCACAAATGTGCAGGGTGGGAAACAAAATTGAGTGGAAGGAGGCTCTTTCAACATTTTCATATGCAATATGTTTATTTTTGAGTCAGCGCTTCATCATTTTATACCAGAAACAGCCTGTGTTTCATGTGCATGCAACTCTCATCAATGCTTTCCTCTCTTCCAGGGCCCCAGGACTGCTGCCATATGAATCTTTCACAATGGTGGCAGTGAAAATGCTGAAAGAGGAAGCATCTGCGGACATGCAGGCCGACTTCCAGAGAGAGGCAGCCCTCATGGCTGAATTTGACAATCCAAACATTGTCAAGCTCTTAGGTATCTGAACAAGGTGCCCATGTATGGGGGTACCTCCTCCTGCAAATCTGCTGGAGTTTTGCTAGGGGCACAGGGTTGAACCCACATGCATGACCAGTGCTGAGTGACGATGGACTGTTCTACAAGAGAAAATAGCTTGTTCAAAAGGGGTGAGCTTTGCTATGAGTCACTGCATGCTCTGCTAAATTCTTCACCAGAACAAGTCTGGAAATGTCGGTCTTAAGCAGCTGCCTTAGAAGGACAGCACCTTGTAACAAAGCCTCCTCATCCTGTGCTAGAGCCTGCTGCTGACCATCTTGCTGCTTACGTCTGCTTCCAGCCTCGTAACACGGGGGCAGATGTCTTACAGGGAAGACACGGGCTTCCTGGAGCTGTGATTTATTTTGCGGGTACTTAAGAAAAAAAACAAGCACATGTCTTTTTAGTTTTATGGATCCCACTTACTACTGTCATGCCTGAACATTCACCAGCATTAGAAAAACAAAGTGAAGCAAACAAACAAAAAAGCCAACCACAACAACAGTCTCTTCCTTCCCCTCCCTTCACAGCTGAAACAAAACAGTGTTTTCTTGGTCTTTTTGGAAAGACTTGGTTCCACAGCTTGGCTAATAGGTCATTCCTCTCCACAGAAAGCTGCCAACTGGAGTTTATTTCAGTAAATCTTTAGTTTCTGACTGAAGTGGATGCTGCTCTCCACCATCACCTGGCAGTCCCACCCAGGGTTGCTGTAGACAGACCTGATCCCTGTGAACATGCAGCTGAGATCCTAATTTATTTCAATAGGAAATTCTACAAAATCTGGAAATGCATAAACCCCACGTTTGGGAAAATTGAGTTGACATAAGCACTTTTGCAGCAGAAGAAATGGCAGGAAATGCCCCAATCTCAAGTAAACATTATGTTTATTGTCAACACATTGTAGGTCAGGAAAAGGCAAAGGTACAGGAACAAACTAGTCTCACATTCAGGGGGTGTGGGGAAAGCAGACACGTTTTAGGGAACAGCTTAGACGATAAAGCCCTCATATACTCTCCTCATGCTTCTCAGATCCTGATTTTATCACACTGGAAACAGCTCTCTGTTTTTTCTCAAAGATTCATGAACATGAAGTTCAGATTTCACAATAAGCTGGATCCCCAATTGCTAAATGAATGCCCCTAAGGAAGCAAAACATGTACACTTCAAATGCTGGCTTTTGCTAGTTGACAAGTTAAATAGCAGGCACATAAATATTTTTGCCTATCTCTCTAACTGGCTTTATGACACTGTGTGCTCCATAAATCTGGTTAAAAAGTTAGGTTTGGGAATTTAAATGATAAACTGACGATCTTTGCACACACAATACGAATGCAGCGCAGACTCTTCTATTTCAAAATTTTCGTGTAAAATATGTATATTAGGTGCATCTAATTGGTGTGTCTGATCTGAAATACGAGTAGATCATTAGAGAGCATTGGACAAAGCAGGGTGAATGCTTCTCTACAGACTAGCATGGAGTCACGTTAAGACCTGTTGCACCATGGGAGTAGAGTCCACTGCTCATGCTGGACCCTGGTAAAACTGGTGTAGAACCAAGCACATGCCCACCAGTAGGGCTGGGCTAGTGACTTGTTAGTGTCTCTCACAAAGCTTGGATTTAGATCCCTTTTGAAGGAGCTTCAAAGACACAGAGAAACATGAAGAAATTTGATGGTATTTGCATGCTTCACATGTTCCTCTGTCCCCATGTGCATTCTTGGGAATCTCCCCTTTGTGTTAAGTATTTTTTGATATTTTTTGGTCTTGCCACAGCAGAAACTTCTTTCTCTACAAATGACCCGAATGGTGCATCTATCTTTTTCCAGGTGTGTGTGCTGTTGGGAAACCCATGTGTCTGCTGTTTGAGTACATGGCCTATGGCGATCTCAATGAGTACCTGCGCGACCGCTCGCCCCGCAACCTCTGCAGCCTGGTGCAGGGTGGCCTGGAGGCACGGGCCTGCCTCCCCAGTCCGCTGGCACTATGCTGCACCAGCCAGCTCTGCATTGCCAAGCAGGTGGCTGCAGGCATGGCCTATCTCTCTGAGCGCAAGTTTGTTCATCGGGACTTGGCCACCAGGAACTGCCTAGTGGGGGAGAACATGGTGGTCAAAATCGCTGACTTCGGCCTCTCAAGGAACATGTATTCAGCTGATTACTACAAAGCCAATGAGAATGATGCCATCCCCATCCGCTGGATGCCCCCCGAATCCATTTTTTACAATCGGTACACCACAGAGTCTGATGTGTGGGCCTACGGAGTGGTGCTGTGGGAGATCTTCTCCTATGGCATGCAGCCCTACTATGGGATGGCTCATGAGGAGGTCATCTACTACGTGAGGGATGGGAACATCCTGTCCTGCCCAGACAATTGTCCTCTGGAGCTCTACAACCTGATGCGTCTCTGCTGGAGCAAGCTGCCAGCTGACCGGCCAAGCTTTGCCAGTATCCACCGCATCCTGGAGCGCATGTATGAGAGGGCTGTGGCCTCCCCACAGGTCTGAGGGGTGTGGTTAGGAGGCTCATGTCTACCTGCCTGCAGGCTCCTGAGCTCAAAGCTCTGATTTAGAGGGAGGAGAAACACCTTTTCCTCTACCAAGCAAGGAGTGTGGACTGCACCCACTCCTCTCCTTGAGGTGGACTATACCTCCCAAATTATGGGGATAGCTCCCAGCCACCAAGTTGGTGCTCCTTGGGTTGGTTGGTGAGCTGGCTGTGTTAGCTCAGGACCTGCTTTAGTCATTTCCAGGAGCACAGAGTCCCCCAGGCAAAGCAGACCAACCTCTTCCTGGGGTAACTTCCCTTCCCAGCAGTTTTCTCCCTGTTCTTCTGCATTTATGCACCTGGCTTTTAACTTTCTGTTCCCTTCCTTATATGTTTTCAACAACTACCTGTAAAAAAGCAAGGAAAAAAAGATTGCAGAAATCAACCCTGTTTTGGATTTTGCTTACCATTTTATTTTTGCATGCTCACTTCATTTTGTAGAGGAAGGATATTGCTGAAGGCATAGTCCACTGACTTTATGTTTGTTGCTCATGAACACAACAGAGTCAAATCAGGAGCCCGCAGGACCACCGGTTGTAGCCAATATGTCATGTTAAACAAAATCTTATCCTAAGATTTATCTTCAAAAGAGGGAAGTGCACACTGAGGGTCATTTGATTTTTGCTAAGATCTCACCAAGAGTCTTATATATAGTAGCCAGTCTTCTCACCCAGTCCTACAACAAAGCCACTGGTTGTTAATGGACAAATTCATCTTAAAGGCCCAGTCCTACACCCATCTGGTCTCTGATTTCCCTGTGCCTGCAGTACAGTGCCCACCATGCTGAGATCAGGGAGAAACATAGATTCATAGACTCATAGAATTACCAAGGTTAGAGAAGACCTCCAATATCATCCAGTCCAACTACCCACCTGTCACCAATATTTCCCCATTAAACCATGGCCCTTAGTACAACATCAGAATGTTTCTTGAACAAATCTAGAGACGGTGACTCAATCACCTCCCTGGGCAGCCTGTACCAGCACCTAACCACTCCTACAGAATACAGAGGGATAATCACTTCCTTGCTCCTACTGGCAGCACCATTTCTGATACAAACCAGGATTGGCCTTCTTAGCCACCTTGGCACATTGCTGGCTCATGTTCAGGTGAGTTTTGACCAACACTCCAGCTCCATTTCTTCCACACAGCCTTCCAGCCACTCTGCCCCAAGCCTGTAGCACTGCCTAGGGTTATTGTGGCCAAAGTGCCAGGACCTGGCACTTGATCTTGTTGAACATCATCCCCCTGGCCTCAGCTCAGCAAGCCAGCCTGTCCACATCCCTTTGTAGGACCTTCCTACCCTCACGCAGACCGTCACTTCCTCCCAACTTGTCTGCAAACTTACTGAGGGTGCACTCAGTACCCTCGTCCAGGTCATCAATAAAGATGTTAAACAGGACAGGCCTCAATACTGACCAGTGGCGCACACCACTCATGACTGGTTGCCAGCTGGATTTAACTCCATTCACCACCACTCTCTGGGACCAGCCCTCCAACCAGTTCTTTACTCAGCAAAGAGCGTACCTGTCCAAGCCACAGGCCGCCAGCTTCCCCAGGAGAATACTGTGAGAGACAGTGTAAAAGGCTTTGATAAAGTCTAGGTAGCCTACATCAACAGCCTTTCTGTCATCCACTGGGTTGGTTACTTGATCATAGAAGGAAATAGGTTGGTCAAGCAGGACCTGCCTTTTGTGAACCAAAGCTGGTTGGGCCTGATCCCCATGTTGTCCTGCACATGCTGTGTAATCTCAGTCAAAATGATCTGCTCTATAACCTTTCCTGGCACTGATGTCACGCTGACAGGCCTATAGTTCCTCAAATCCTCCTTACAAGCCTTCTTGTAGATGGGAGTCTCATTGGCAAGCCTCCAGTCCTCTGGAACCATTCTGATGTACCAGGAATGTTGAGAGATGGTGGAAATTGGCTTGGCAGTCACCACCGCCAGTTCCCTCAGCACTCTTGGGTGGATTCCGTCTGGCCCCATGGACTTGTTGCAGTCTCGATGGAGTAGAAGGTCTCTCTACCTGTCTCCATCTGAATCGTAGTGGGTTTATTCTGCTCCCCATTCAAGACTTCCAGGTTAGGTGGTAGAGTACCCCAAAGATAACTACTCTGACTTTTAAGGACAGAACTAAAGAAAGCATTGAGAACCTCAGCCTTTTCCTTGTCCTAGGTGGTCATTTTCCCAGCCACATCCAGTAAAAGATGGAGATTCTCCTTATCCGTCCTCTTACTGTTAATATATTTGTAAACAAGTTTTTTTGTTCTCTTCTAGCCCAGCAGCCAAGTTCAAGTTGGGCTTTTGATTTTCTAATTTTCTCCCTGCACATCCTAACAACTTCTTTGTACTCTCCCTGATTTGCCTGTCCCTTTTTCCACAGAAGGTAGGTTCACTTTTTCTCCTGGAGCCTCAGGAAAAAATTCCGTCTTCATCCACACTGATCTTCTTCACCACTGGCTCATCTTATGTCACCAGAGGACAGCCTGCTCCGGTGCCTTTAAGACTTCCTTCATGAGGGGTATCAGTATTCCTGGACCCCTTTACCCTTCAGGATTGAATAACAAGGGATCCTCACTACCAGCATCCTGAGCAGTTCAAAGTCTGCCTTCCGGAAGTCTAAGGCAGCAGTTTTGCAAGGCCCCCTCCTGACTTCACAAAGAATCAAGCACTCTACCATTTCATGATCACTCTGTCCAAGACAGCTCCTGACCTCCTCATCTCCCACAAGTCCTTGTCTGTTTGTGAACAGCAGGTCTAGCAGGGCTCTTCCACTGGTAGGCTCCCTTACCAGCTGCGTCAGGAAGTTGTCTTCCACATATTTTAGAAACCTCCTAGAATGCTTCTTCTGTGCTGTTTTGTATTTCCACCATAGATCAAGGAAGGTGTAGTCTCCCATGAGAACAAGGGCTGGTGATCATGCAACTTCTGCCAGCTGCTTGTAGAATGCCTCATCATCTGTCTCTTCATCCTAGTTAGGCCATCTATAACAGGCCCCCACCAGCGTGTCCACCTTGTTGGCCCTCTCCCTGATCCCTACCCATAGACACTAACCCTTGTCATTCCCAGCCCCCAGCTCTATGGCATCGAAACTCTCTCTAACATAGAGGTCGACGCCACCACCCCTTCTTCCTTGCCTATCCCTTCTGAAAAGCTTATAGCCATCCATTACAGCACTTCAGCTGTGGGAGTAATCCCACCATGTTTCCATAATGGCAACTAAGTCATAGTTTGCCTGGTGCATGATAACTTCCAGCTCCTCCTGTTTGTTCCCCAAGCTTCATGCATTGGTGTAGATGCACTTCAGCTGAGCCATCTGCTTCACCCCCAGACCCATCATAGTTCCCCTAGGCTCATCTCTAGTGAGCCTGGTTTTATTCCCTTTCCCCTTCATACCTAGTTTTAGGCCCTCTCATTGAGCCCTGCCAGCTCCTGGGCTAGTATCTGTTTCCTCCTTTGAGATAGGTGAGACCATCAGCAGCCATCATGCCATACCTCTGGAAGAGAAAACTACCTTCTCCCTTGCAGAAACATAGCAGCTTGTGTCATGTATTTCCTTTTTGGTCTTTCCCCTGTGTTTCTGGTTTTTCTTTTCTGACAGCATCTCTTTATCCCTGAAAGCTCTTCGGCAGCTTTTGTTGGCCACCACCTCTCATGCTGCAGAAAGAAGTCAGGGTGATTTGTACTATTAGTGGCTTTCAGAGACACACTACCAGCCAGAGACATCTAAAAGAGGGCTTCCCTCTTCAGCAAATGAAGTGTTGCAGTCTGCCTGTTCACAGGTCAGAGATGAAACTGCCTCACTATATATGGTCCTCATCCCACTTGCAAACACCATTTGTCATTTATCTACTAAAAATTATCTAAATTGTAACGTATATATCACTGCCAGAGAAAAACAGGCTCCTCTGAGGACACATTTTACTGTCTGCTTCTTTGGGCATTGAGGAGTAGTTATTCCAGCCTCATTGCTAACAGAAATAGGGTCAGTAATGGGGATAAGCATTCTCCCCACAGAACACAAGCACAGGTGAGTGAGTGGCTGGCATGGCATCTGTAACTGGGACACCTTGACTGAGCTCACTCAGTGAACAGAAGTGGAGGGCAGCTGTCCACAGGGCTGCTTGGAGCAGCCTTGGCTCCTGAGAGGTAAGTTTAGAAAGTTCTGCCAACCATTATGTAGTTCAAAACTGGAAAACATGTGCCTTCCATGGGTTTGGCCATTCTCTTTAGAGAGAACAGGATAAGGCCTTGGACGAGAGAGTGGTGTGGATCCTGCACAAGTATGGCAGGGAAAACAGCACCTCCTCCCTACATGGAAGATGTCCTACACCAAGAAAAGATAGAAAGAAGATGTTGGAGTGAAGCATTTGCCTCCTGCTAGTCTGAGCAGATACACTTGCAGATTGAAACACAACCCTTTTTGTTGCAGTTCCCTGGCCAAACTTTTCTCTCAGTGGCAACCTGTGCAGCCAGTGTGGGCCTGCAGTCACAGGAGTGGAAAATCTGGTTTTCCTTGCTTGTCTTTCTTTGCATTGCAAGCATGTGTTGAAACCTGTGCCGGTTAGCGACTGCCTGTTAGGATGGAGAATGCTTCACCTGTTGTAAGAGAAAAGACTTTTTCAAGATCATTTCCCTGAGAAGCTCTCTGAGCATGCTCTGGGAAGATGACAGCTGAGTCTGCAGTGCAGTTCAGCTGGAGGGCCTAGTGCCTCAGTGGCATTGTCCTTTGAGAATTATGCGGTAGACAGCTTTTCTGCTGCCCTGGCTTGTGTCTTTATCTTGCCCTGAGAGTTTCCTTCTTGTTGTCCTCCTGTCCTCCTGTTGTCTAGCCTGATGAAAGCTGGAGGTTGAATTGCTTTCAGGATTTGGCTTATTTCACGCCTTTATTTTTTCTTTCTTTCTTTGAGAGGTCTGCTTTCCTCTCTGGATGCTATAAATTGTGCTACTGCAGAGATTTATAGGCAGTTCTGTATATCTATCATATAACTAATTATTTTGAATGGGAGTAAGCAATGTGAATGTAAGAGGAGAAAAGAAAGGAGAATACGTAAATCAAAAAACTATTGGAAAGCAACAATATTTTGCAGTGTCAAGACTGGATTTGCAGTTCATGCAGAGGGAAAAATTGTGCCAAACATAAACATTTTGGCACTTCATTTCCCATTCCCACCATGGCAGAGGGAGCTTTGCAGTTAGCAACACTGGATGAGAATCCCTTGGAGAAGGGGAGGACTTACAGCACAGCTGCTATACCTGCTCCTGCTCCCAGTATCCTGGCTGAGCATCTGCAGCACTTATCATGAGCGGCATCATAAGACAATCTGACAAACCAAACAACATAGCAGTACTTTCCTATTTCTTAACAGCTGCATTAATTTTGCAGTGAAGCATAAATTCCCTCAATGATTTGCCTGAGATATGATCAAATTTGGTTTGGAGGAGCTGCTCTCAAATACTCAGTGGCTTCAGTACTTCAAGGGCATGCAATCATTGCTCCTCTTTGGCTGTTTGTTACACATTTCATGAATGAAGGCTTTGAACTATGCCTCAAGCAGAGATGTATAACTTCCTATCCCCACCTGTGTAGCTCATGTGTGTAATATTTTATAAAATAAAGAGATATCAGAAAAGGATTAATGCTGATCCTGAGCTCTCTGTTCTCTTCCTTCACCAGCACTGGATTTATTACTGAAAATTGATGTATTTCATCTTATTAGAACAGCTCTAGTACTGCTTTAATATCATGATCCTGTACTGTAGGAGATTACAGTCAAATGTTTGCAGAGGCTCTCAGATCAAGGTATGCTGCAATTAGCCTATTAGGTGTGCTTGAAGGCTTTTTTTTTTGTACACCAGTGATTTAAATTGCACGCTGTAGGGGTGCATCAAGGCACTACAGACAGAACAGGGCACTTCAGAAGAAGCTGTTTGGGTTGTGCTGGAGGAAGCTTCTTGCAGGGCAGCATCGAGGTGGGAACGGGAGAGCGCTGAACTCTCAGCATGACAGTCCCCATCCTGAGGCCAGTGGTGTGAGGAGGATTAGGAAGACTTCACTGCAGCAGTGTGGCGTGGAACTCCTGGATATTTTCCCTTGTTGCAGCAACGTCAAGGATGTCTCATGTAGGTGGGAATGGCATCTGCTCCTCTCTAAATTTCTGTTGGTCCTTATGCCTGGGCTGCCATACCAAAATAATAAAAAAGTGGAAAGAAAGTGCTGTATAAAATCGCAAGGGAACTGGATTTTCTGTCTGTAGAATACAACTGAGATAATCACAGAATCACAGAATCACAGAATCACTAAGGTTGGAAAGGACCTATAAGATCATCTAGTCCAACCATCCACCTATCACCAATGGTTCTCGCTAAACCATATCCCTCATCACGAAAATCCCAATCTTGGCTGGACTGTTCTACCATACCCACCACATAGTCTGGATTTGACACCTTCTGACTTCCACCTGCTTGGGCCAATGAGAGTTGGACTGCATGGGCAAGTCCTAGCAATGCTGACACATCCAGCATCTGTGAAACAAATCTGCTGAGGCAGATTTTTACATGGCATGCAGTCTCTCATTCATTGCAGTTGAAAATGCATATCGTATGGTTGTGACTATGTTGAGAAAGTGTTTCACAGCTGAGAATTTGTGCTTTCAAACAGTGTTATTGTGCTTTTTTGTAGCTATTGTAGTTCCCATGGAAATAAATAGGAAGCACTACTTTCAGAACAACCTACCCCAATAGAAATTTAATCAGCAGCTGATCTATAGGGTGTTCTACAATAGGTTTGGACTAACAGGCTACCAATCAGTTAATTGATTATGCTTATAGAAGAACTGTTTTCTTCCATCTGCTGGGACACTGTAAATCTCATTCTATTTACTTTGTTGCTGAGGTAACTGCACAACCTATTTCTGCTGGGCATAAGTGAATGTGTTGGGCTGCTTGTGTATCTGCCCTTTCCATGGTTCTCAAGCAGAGACGTTGCAGCTCAGGAGTTTACACGGGTGAGCAAACATTCATGTAAACAAACAATTTAATGGACAAGAAGGGCTGTGCCGAAAGGTGAAGTACTGGGTGAATGAATGAATGGGGGTTATTCATTTCCCTGGTTGGTGAGCTCACTCTGTGCTAAATTTAACTTCTTATTTAAAGCAGCATTGACTTTGTGGCAGCAGCAAGGAAGAATGGGCAGGCTTTGACACAAGGTCTCTGCATGGAAAGGACAGGGAATGCTGCACTGCTTGCTGGATGACCCTTGTTTTCCCCGGGGATGTAATAGCAGCTCCTGTGCTGGATTCGCTTGTGTTTGGCTCGGACTGAGTCCCAAAGCTTTCAGTATCATCCCTTCTGTTGTGGAGCACCATACACAGCTCATTCTTTGGCTCCAGGCCCCCTGTGTTCTTGCTGGGGAGGCAGCTGCACACCCAGCCCTAGCAGAGCAGGTGAGGGGTGCAGAACCATGCCTCGTTTCCCTGTGGCTGGGCAGCTGCTCCTGCCTCAGAAGGAGCTGCTGGTGGGGATGGGGTGCATTGTCCAGACCAACTGTTTTGCTCACAGGCTTGTGAGCTCCAAGGCAGGAATGGGGAAACTTGGGGTGAGAGAATTCACAAAGGCAGGAATGAACTGGGAATGCACGTGGTGGATGGGGTGCACTGTCCAGACCTAGGCCTCCAACAATGCCAGCGTATGTGTGTCTGGGTGATGCTGCTTACCCCAAGGATCAAGGGATCTGCAAGCCACAAGGCAGTTCTGGGCTCCACGTCAAGGGAGGCTGGCCTGATTTACAGCCTTGTGGGTGGCAGGGGATGGATGAGATGACTTGGTATCAGCATGTCTTGTATGCGAGATCTTCAAGGCAGTGGCAAAGCATGCTGATGGTCTGTGCTCTCCTTAATCGGGTATGAAAAAATTGTGAAACATTATCTGGGCATCAGGTGGCATCTCTCTAGATGGGACCACATTTTGGCCAATTGACTTTACTGTGCAGAGGTGACGCTACAGAACCTGTGCTCCGTGCTGAACAGAGAAACCGGGTCTCTGTCTCCTTTGTAGCCCAGGTGCACTCCTCCCTGAGCGTGCAGGGCAACGGAGTATTGGATTCAGTCTGCATGAGAGAAATCCTGTCAGTGGAAGGGACACACTGCCTGTTTAGGGACACATACTGACTCAGCAAGACTTGTACAAATGTTTTCTTTGGACAGCTACCATACAGCCAAGTAGCTGCTACTACACATTTGCCCTTTTATGCCACTTTAGTCAAAGGATTATCTGTTAGCAAAATGGTTTTAATAATATCTTGAGAAAAATGGTAAATCAAAATCTTGCATATGAGATAAAAGTATCTCTGTCTATGAAAAAAACACACACAGTTCATCCTTTGGGAGACTGAGGTCTTCTCTGGCTTCATTGTCAGTCCTACTTTTACTCAGAGTTTAGTGGGGTTGGCCATTATTCAGTGTTTTTCCCTTCATGGGGTTGAGGAGGCCTCCAATGACTCTAAGAGCAGTCAAGGAGACAATTTACACGGGGCAGAATTATGTGCACAGGAGGCTGCAGAAACAAAACATAAGAAAAAAAGTAAAGGAAAAATGAAGATTGCAAAAAATTCTTTCAGGTGTGACCTGCCAGTTGCTACCTGATGGTTGTTACTTGCCAGTTGCTACTTGCTGGTCTAAATGCCCTACATTGCTGATTTCTAGGAGTGCCAGAAATAAACCAGCTTGGTGGGTGTAGGTGTGACCTACCTTGTCTCTTTCCTTAAAGTATTTGCTGACTGCAGTTGGAGTGAGGATACCAAGCTCTAGCCTTCTGATGCCTCATTTACAACTTACGATTGAGATTTGTCTGCAAAAGGCCCGAGCTGTGAAAGTGAGGCTCAGGTCACAGATGTGTCCATCTGCAGATGCAGAGGAGGGTTTCTGTTCCAAAGTAGGATATTGCCACTGGGAGAGCTCAGCACAGTGTTGCCCGTTAGTACGGTGCATCTGTGGTTGCTTGTTTGTTATGTTGTGCAGCTCTGTATACCTCTGACTGCGGTCTTCTTTGTTCACTCTTTGTTCAAAACCTCTCTGGGCTGACACGTGCGCCCAGAAGGACCTCTCGAGGAGCAGGAAGGCTGCCCAGGCCTTTGGCTCTGCAGAGCTGTGGAATCTAGAGGTCAGAGGCACTGAGGTAGGTGAGGGGCCTTGTGGGTGCAGATGTGCCCGAGTGGATCATCTTCTTGAGCAGCTGACCAAGCTGAGAGAGGAGGTCACCAGGCTGAGATACTTTCAGCCATCTGAGAGGGAAATTGATGCTGGGTATCACGCGGCTGCGCGGGCAGACAGACAGACAGCCCTGTCTTTGGGCTCAGCCAGGGGAGGGTGATAAGCAGGCTTCTGACCGGACTGGATAAACACATGCAGGGTGAGGGGGGCTGGACCCTCATGTCAGCTTGGGTCAGAAGGTTCTCCTCACTCCTGCCCCTGAAGTCCCAGTAGCCACTAGATTTCTGTCTCTGGTGTGAGAAAGAAGAAATTACAGATAGCAGCTCAGAACTGGAAAGGGGTGATGACATTAAGAAAGTCCAACCGAGAACCCAAAGCAGCATCAGTGCCTCTGCAGTTGAAGGACCTCAGTAATTGGAGACTCTTTACTGAGGGGCACTGAAGTGCCCATCTGCCACTTGGATAACCTCGCTAGAGAGGTTTGCTGCCTGCCAGAAGCCCACATTTTTGGGACATCAAGAAGACAATATCTTGTTAAATAAATAAAATAAACAAAGACAATATCCAGTTAAAACTGGATAACTATTATCCTCTCCTGGTCTTTCAAGCCAGGTCACACAAGGCTGTGACCAGGAAATTAAGAAAAATCGAAAAGGATTTTGTGTCCCTTGGGAAGGTGTTGAAGGGGTCAGAGCACAGATGATGTTCTCCTCAGTCCACCCAGTTGGAGGCTTGGATCTGGGCTGAAGCAGGAGGAATGAGCAGTTGAATGACTGCGTGAGTGGTGTCATGCCCGAGGCTATGGCTTCTATGATCCAGGTAGCATCTCTGACAAACTGGGACCAGGAGGGGCAAGAATATACTAGCAACAAGCTAGTTGCACTCACTGCAAGGGCTTTAAAGTGGAGCTGCTGGAGGAAGGGGATGTACTGCTGAGTGACAGAGAAGAGACAGGGAATGCTGTCACTCTAGGAAGCAGTGGGGGAAAGCTTCATATTTGTCCCTGAGGTTTGTGGGAGGGCTCTTCCAGGAAGGCAGTGTGTCTAAAAGGGCAGCTGAAGTGCCTCTATACCTACGCACGCAGCATGGGAAAAAAGTAAGGGGAGTTGGAAACAGCGGGGCACTCTGAAAACTTCAGTCTTAATGCCGTCATGGAAACATGGTGGGATGGCACATAACTGGAACCACACCACTGAGGGCTGTAAGCTTTTTATAAGGGTGAGGCAAGGTAGGAGGGCAAGGGTGTTGCTCTCTATGTTGAGGAGTGGATAGACTGCAAGGAGTTCCTTCTGAGAAACAGTCAGGAATGGGTGGAGAGCCTGTGGGTTAAAACTAGGGTTTTAAGGACAGCTGGTGGTCAGGGTCTACTGCAGGCCACCTGATCAAGAGGAACCTTTTGACAAGGCCTTCCTTCTTCAGCTACAGAAGTTTCATGCTCGTAGGCTGTCATCCTGATGTGGGATTTCAACCACCTGGATATCTGCTAGCAAGACAACATGGAGAGCTATGAGTGATCCAGGAGACTCCGTAGAATCACAGAATGATTTGGGTTGGAAGGGGCCTTTAAGATCATCTAATTCCAACCCCCCTTCTATAGGCAGGGACACCTCCCACTAGACTAGGCTGCCTAGAGGCACATCCAGCCTGGCCTTGAACGCTTCCAGGGAGGGCACATCCACAGTCTCTCTGGGCAACCTGTTCCAGTGTCTCACCACCCTCACAGTAAGAAATTTCTTCCTAGTATCTAGTCTGAATTGACCCTCTTCCAGTTTAAAGCCATTTCCTTTCATTCTGTCACGACATGCTTTTCTAAAAAGTCGCTCTCCAGTTTTCCTGTTGGCCCCCTTCAGGTACTGGAACGCTGCTATAAGGTCCTCTTGGAGCATTCATTTCTCTGGGCTGAAGAACCCCAGCTCTCTCAGCCTGTCCTCGTAGGGGAGCTGCTCCAGCCCTCTGTTCACCTTTGTGGCTCTCCTCTGCGCCCACTCCAACAGCTCCATGTCCTTCTTGTGTTCGGGGCCTCAGAACTGGATGCAGTACTCCGGGTGGGGTCTCACGAGAGCAGAGTAGAGGGGCAGAATCACCTCCCTCGACCTGCTGGTCACGCTTCTCTTGATGCATCCTGAGATACGGTTGGCCTTCTGGGCTGCAAATGTACATTGCCAGCTCAACCAACACCCCCAAATCCTTCTCCTCAGGGCTGCTCTCAAGCCATTCTCCACCCAAGCTGTATCAGTGCTTGGGTTGCTGTCATGGTTTTATGATTTTTGGTTATCGGTATTCCACATCATAACATCATGCAGCGCACTGGGAGGTAAAGTGTTCTGGGTAGCTGTCCCAGAAGAGAAGAACTACGTTCCCCAGAAGCCTGTTCGCTGCGCTGTTATTGTTTCTGCTCGGGGGAACAGATATAAGACCTCGGTAGGTCATCTGACTGGGCTCTTTCTTCGTCAGACTCCCTCCCTGCTCGACCGGACTGCACATCTCACCTCAGCGGTATGGTGAGGCCTACCCAGATTTCGGACAATCTCTCTCTCTCATTATATTTGATTTATTAGCTTCAATTCTAATTATATTGTATTATAGTGTGTTATCTTGCATTCCGATACTGTATTTAGTAAATTAATTTGTTTCTCCTCAGATTGTGCCACTGTTTTTAATTATTTTGGGGTCCCCTGTTTCCCTTTTCCGGAGGTGCGGATTTTGCGAAATCCCTCCACCCCGCTAGTCATGGAACTGGGCGGAACCAGCCTGTAAACCGTCGACAGTTGCCCTGACCCAGGTGCAGGAACTTGCACTTGGCCTTGTTGAACTTCATGAGGTTGGCATGGGCCCACCTGTCATGCTTGTCCAGGTCCCTCTGGATAGCATCCCTTCCCTCTTGCATGTCATCTGCACCACTGAGCTTGGTGTCATCTGCAGACTTGCGGAGGGTGCACTCGATCCCACTGTCCTTGTTGCCTACAAAGATGTTAAACACCATTGGCCCCAGTACTGATCCCTAAGGAGCACCGCTTGCCATAACTTTCCGATTCAAGCACTGGACGGACTGTCCAGAGGTGAAGCGTTGCTGGACCTGGTGCTCGCCAATGCAGAGGAGATTGTTGAAGATACGAAGATCAGAGACAGCCTGGGCTGCAGCTGCCATGCCCTGATTGAGCTTGTGATCTTGAGGAACATGGGCCTGGCAAAGGGTGGAATCAGGATCCTGAACTTTAGGAGAGCAAACTTCAAGTTGTTGAAGGAATTGTTGGGTGAGATCTCCAGGGAAGGAGTCCTGAGAGATCTGCGTGGAACAAAGCTGGCTACTCTTTAAGGATGCCTTTCTGAGAGTGCAAGAGCTCTCCATCCCTCAGAATAAGAAAACAGGCAGGGGAAACTTTTTTTTGTTGAACCTCATGAGGTTCACTTGGGCCCACTGCTTGAGCCTGCCTACATCTCTCTGAATGGTATCCCATCTCTTCGGCATGTTGACTGCACCCCACAGATTGGTGTCATCCTTAAACTTGCTGAAGGTGAACTCGATCCCACTGTCAGTGCCGCTGATGAAATTATTAAAGAGCTTTGGTTCCAGTACTGATACCTGGAGGACATAACTGTGACCAATGCTCTTCAGTGTCTTGGTAGCTCTTTTTTTAATGTCTAGGATGCTTTTTAATAGCTGGATAGAATCACAGAAGCAAGGTAAAGGACAGGGAGAAGGAACGAAGTTCATCTGGCATGAGGAATGAGGGCTAAAGGAACACAACTGTGTGCTGCCCCTTCTGGCAGCAACTGTCCTGTAGTATCAGCTGGGACTGAGCACCAAAATTAATCAATAGGGAGACCCCTGGTCAGAGCTGGCTGGATAGGCTATCACTGATTTCTGGAGTCTGGTTCTGTCCGTAAAGCAGCCACTGTGTGAAGCTATCTGGTGCACAGACATTTTGAGACCAAAACACTTTCTTCCTGCAGCCCTGGCTGTACTGATATTTGTAAAGCACCAGCAATGGCATTTCTCAGCAAGTGCTTTTTCCATTCAGTCAGTCTTAGCTATCAGTCCCCCTGCTTCAAATGTCTGCAGACAGATGCTTTTTTTTTTTTGCCTCCAAGCCCTGAAACCATTGATCTCAGCAGCTGGCTGCCTCATCTCCCCAGAGCAGGTCTCCTTCCAAGGAACTCCATGATTCATCTACAGATGGCTCCCTGGATCTGCAGGCAGCTCCAACCTCAGCCAAGGAAACCAGTGACTGCAGCACTCAGCCCACAGCATGAAGACAGAGCCTTTTCACATCCTCACATTGGTGACTTCGTGCTTCCCCATTACCTGGGGCTCAGTGCTTAGTGGGGAGGTGGAAAGTAGCATGCCTTGCAGACACATCAAGGGATGAGGGACTGCTGGAAGTGACAGAAGGCACTTATGCTGTTCCAGCGCAAGAGTTCAGCTCCAAACTATGTCTCTGGTCCTCATGCCAGCTTGCTCACCCTTCAGGCTGACCTTCCAATGATCTTGCAGCTGGCAGTAGAAGCTGGCTTGCTCAGAGCAGGCCTGGAAATGCCACCCTCCCCATCAGCAGCAAGCTCTTCCTAATGCCGGTGGTTATGCAAGGCAAAGATTTACAGCATCACTGCTGATGCAAATCCTAATGTTCTGATGATGTACAGCAGCTTTTTGGGTTGCTGCATTTTTGTGATGCGGTTATATAAGTGTGACCTGGACCTGACCTTCCCTGGCAGCTCCTCTTGTGTAATTAGAGATCTCCTGTCAACAAATCTGTGCTGGGATCCGAAGAGTTTGGTGAATTCCAGATACTTGCTTTTGGCAAGCTGAGGCTCCAAGCAGCCTGGTGTGGCTTCTGGAGCCTCATTGCATGGGAGCCTCATTGCAGGCACTTGGAGGCAGGCAGAGAGGGAAAATTACTTGTTACTTTCCCTTCCCTTTCTTTCCCTTCCATTCCCTTTGCCTTGGAGATACATCAAGGTGCTGGCATCCAGCTGAAATAATAGGTTGTAATGACCCCTTCCTATGAGGAAGTGCCCCTCCTTTGAGGTTTGCCTTCTTGAAAATCAAATGTATGTTTTGTTGTGGTCAAACCACTGCAGTCTACCATCTACACCAGAGCAAGCTCATTCTGGGAGGCTCTCATGTCAAGTGAGAGGACATTGTGTGGCCCTTGCTTCCTTATAATGCTTATAACACAGTGCTCCTGCAGCAGGAGGAAAGCAAGTGGGAAAGGAAGTGGAGGTGCACTCCTGACCCCATGGGGCATCAGCAGACAAAGGGTGCTGAGACACTTCACTCTTAGTTTTACTTAGCACAACTGTAGTCTGAATGAACAAGAAAACTATGGCTATAGGGACATGGTGAGTTGCCTTGCAATGCTCACTGATGCACTAATTTGCCTAGAAAACATTTTCCAGATCCTATTCGTCAGATGCATCAAACGTACACCCACAGCAGCACAATGGAAATCTTGCTAGACCCACCACAGTCAACTCATTTGAGGCTCATACAGAAGGGCTTGGTCTCTCTGATGGTCAGCAAAGAGAAGCTCTGCTGCTGTTGTGAATGGGTCAGTAGCAAGCTAGTGATTAATCCCTGTGGTGTATTTTGTACAAGCTACTAAAAGCTATTTCTGTGGAGCCAATAGGTGAGAATGCCTAACAGTGCTTGCCATAAGGATGTGAGCAGTTTATCCCTTACTGAGCACAAAAGATCTGTATTTGACACAAGCACTTCTCTGTAAACAGATGACTTGGAACCAAAAACCTATTAGCAAACAAATCAGATATATCTCTGAGATATGCTCAGGCATTTTCTTCACCCAATTCCCACATTTTTATTGTTCTTTTTTTTTTTTTCCCCACAATCTTGGGTAAAATGTAAATGAAAATATGGTGTGCATCATTAAAACTGTTCATTATATATAGCGTAATGAGGTCTGATCCAGTCTCCATTCAAGTGAGTAGTTAAGTTAAACACAAACCCAAGCATTCATAAAGCAATGAGGGGCATATGATGGCTTTTTTTCCCTGGAGCTGGCATCCTAAGGAGTGCAAGAGAATACATGTGCCTGGACCTGTGTAGGATAAGTACTTTCACAGAGTAAATTCCCTGTCAAAGGCTTCATCTTCCAGTGCCGAGCCAGCTTATTCAGGTCCTACTCTAAATCAGCTAGACTAAATGGTGTTTGTGAAACTCTTGGAGACAGAGGGTGAGGTTGTTTTGTTCAGTATCTCTGCTGCTTCCCTTCACTCCTACGTGCATCACTTCCCTGGCTGTTGGCTGTCCCTTTCTCTGTGCTTTCTCTGTCACAGTAGTGATACATTTCTGTAGATATCCTGGAGCAGAAAGAGTTGCTGTTTTTGGTGAATAATGAATAAAATTATTACTGCTGTGGAGCTGGACGAGGCTCAGACCACACAGGTTGCATCACCATTAAAAGAGAGTGCTTCTGGTGCAGCACCTCTGTGCTCCCTCTGGTTGGGTTTTGTTTACTGGGGCAGGAGAATCAGCTCATCACCTCTTGCACTGATGGCCCAAAATCTTGACAGCCCTGACTAATGGAGCTCTCGTCTCCTCCCTTCAGATCCTGAGAAAACAAGGCAATAACTTGCATGACTCAACACCTCTCAGAACCAGGCTCTGCTCCTGCTCTCCTCCCTTCTCTCACTGCAACAGAGAATTGAGGACAAGATAAGGCAAAGATTTGTAGTTAGCAGCAGTAAAGTTTTCTGTAGGCTGAGCCACAAGCAGACATTAGCTCTTGGCTATATATAAAGCTTCAGGTTGCATCTTCATCAAAGGGAAACAAAAAAAAATCTTCATCAAAGGGAAACAAAGAGTTAGAAACTGAAGGGATTAAGAAATGCCAGGAAGAGACAAGACTTTCCCCACAAGAAAAAGACCACCACCATAGATGAAAGCAGGAGGGGCTGTATCTGGTGAGCTCCACTGCTTTTTGAGTGGAGTGAGCAGGGGATGACAGCAGTGAGAGCTGCACAGGTGCACAGTGGCAACAGATTTGTGGGCGTTTGGGCAGGGTGTGTGTCAGTTCCTTGGGGGATGCTGGCCTGCCAAAATATGATGCTCACTGATATCACAGCCGTGGACAATGCTGCCATAAGGGAAAAGACAACACGGCATATTTTTCTGGGAGGAGGATGAAATCAGAAGAGCCAGAAGAGCATAAGTCAAGAGTCAGGAGCTCACAGAAAGTATTTTACAGGTTCCTTTGATTCAGTTCTCCTTGCACATCCTGAGAGGGTGACAGACACAGTGCTCATGTCACCAGTGCTCCTACTGGGAGAGGACTGCAGAAGCCCACTGCTTACATCTGGAACTTTATTTCTGGACCACATTTTTCTTTGCTAGAATTTTTTATGTCTGTGTGTGTGCTTGCAAGCAAGAAGCAATGTCTTGCGACTTGAGAATGCTCCAGCCACATGCAGCATCTGTGGGGTCTCAGAAATAACAACCATTGCCTTCCTAGGGAGGGAATTAACTCATAAATATTACAAGACTGCTAGTTAAAGCAATTCAGAGCTATCAACAAGACAGTTCCAATCAAAATATTGGAGAAGAGGGTTCAGCATGCCTGACTAAGCCTGGTATTCGCCCAGCAAAATCATTCATGAGTGCAAGGAAAGTTACTTGCCTCCCTCTGTTTCTCAAATAAATCAAGAGTGCATGTTGGAGGAGGGCAGCAAATGCAGACCCTTGAGACTGCATTTTTCAACCAGTACTTAAGCACACCCCTTTTTTAGGAGAGCTAAATAGCTTTCCCTCCTTCCCTCCTGTTTTTTTAAGAAACCAAGCCTGAACACTTATTTGACAGTCAGAGTCCCAGGTCACATAGCCGGGGCAAGTACCAGCAGGAGAGACCCAAAGAGCCCCCAGTGTTCCAAGGCAACGCTCCAAGCCCATCTCAGCCATCCTGCTGAGACATGGCCATGTTGGTTATCTCCCAAAGGGATAAATGGTGATTATCCTTTGGGAGAGCAGTACAGGGCTGTGACAGCAAGGCGCTCACATATCTGGGTGATAACTTGCTCCCGATCTCTCCTACAGTTCTTTGTGTCTGGGTCACATCTGCAGACACTAAATCATGTCTCTGAGGGCTACGCTGGCCTCCACAGAATCAGAAACTCACTGCTGCAAGATGGACACTGTCCTTGTCTGAAGGAGCCAACTTGTATATTTTGAAGACAGACCCTTGGAAAAATCAGTACCTGCCTTAAAATTAAATAGATTTTGCTTTTAAAAGGAATTTTTCTGTAAAAATTTTTTTAATGGCCACATGGTAAAGGATCTCAAGGCTTGACACAGTGTTTTAAGCAGAAATACTGCATGGTAATCCAAAGGATAGAAAGATCACAGTAATTAGCTGACAGACCCTAGCATCTGGCAGAGATCATCTTGTGTTCCCCAATCCAATCCAACCCAACCCAACCCAACCCAACCCAACCCAACCCAACCCAACCCAATCCAAC
>JACDJE010000700.1:903685-1004401 GCA_016647715.1 Pavo muticus | reverse complement strand
TTTTGCTGGGGAGCAAGGTAAAAAACCCACGCAATTTTTGGTGGGAGCAGTCTTTTGAACTGAAGAGCAACAGTCTCGTTGTTTTGATCTTCTGCATTCATAGCGTTCTTGCAAAGGCAGAGGAAGATAATACCAGATCTTTGAAGATAAAACTAGATGTCTGATGAAAGTTCTGAAGAGCCATGGTGAATGCAGCTGATATTTTGCAAAACTAAGAAATACCTGCAAGCAAGATAAGCACTTTTTTGAGGAGAGACAGCCTAATATCAGTACTGTGTCAGGTCCTACAAATAAGCAAGGCAAAACTAGATATATCAATCAGCTCTGGGACTAGAAACTTTTGAAATGCGTGCTTAGGTTTATCTACTTCATGTGTAAATAAAAGTACTACTCTGACAGGAAGAAAATGCTGTACAACTCCATGACTTAAGCTGACCTTTACGTTATACTTCAAAATGCCACTTCTCCTCTCTGGCTCCGATTCTGCAAATTGCACCTACTCAGCAGAACAGCAAAATGTCTGTTTGATTTTAAGAACATGCTAGTAGAGAGCCTTTGCTAACCTTTGCTGTGATGTCTGGACATCAGAGTGCCTCTGTGACTTCCCCACTTGGAATTGCTGTAGGAGCCCCACAGGAATTACTCAGTGTGTGAGGAGTTGAGCTCTTTTCTTTAATAGAAAGCAGAAAATTAATTATAGCTCTGTGTCCCATGCTCACAGATGATAGTCCCAGGAAGCTGCCGTGTCATCTTTGTCTGAATCCCTTCTGCTTCCCCAGTGCTGAGTACCAGGGCTATTTGTCTACTGGCAACATCATGCCTCTGGACGTGGCTCTGGGTAAGAGGAGTGCCTGCTATGGTGTGAGCTGAAAACCTTCACAGGACAGAACAAGTGCAGGAAGTATACATATCCTGTTTAAGCTGCATTTCATAGCCACTTGCTTTTGTTGAAGGACTTAAAAAGAGCAGGATAGAGGTAATGGTCTTTAGAGGACAACATGTTGTCACCAAAGCCCTTTATTTTCTAATCCTTACCCCTGCTTTCTGCTCCAGTAACTTGCATCAACATCCCAAAACAAAAAACCCAGAACATAGATGGTCTTCAGCCATTGCTTTTCCCCTAATTAAATCATACACACAGAGTATAGAGGCACTGTTTAAGAAACATGATCTCTTAAGGCCTCTCCTGTCATAATGAAGCAAGTTTCCCTTGTAGATCATCATCCACGTGCATCTAACATACACAGCATCCCACTTTGTCAACAGGCATGGGTCAGTAGGATGTCACTTTGGTAAGACTTATGCATCCCTTTCATTCATGTATACCCGGTCAAGTTCATCCCAACTTCTTTTTTCATTTAAGATGCTGCAGAAATTTCACATTCAGCTCCTGCTGCAGGTGAGAGATAAATCCTCACCCTAATGCAAAGGCAAGATCTGCTAGCATTGTTCAGTGCAAAAAAAAAAAAAAGACTACATCCCCCCTCCATGCTTCTTCTCCTTCTCTGTTCAGTGCTGGGTTTGATTAAAATAGCCAGTAAGTGCTGGAAAAAGGCTGCAATACATTCTGTGTTCTACAGAGGGAACACAAAAACAAAATCACATTGGGAATGTTATTAATGAAACCCCATGAAATGCAGCCTCAGAGGTCTGACAGCCTGCTGCTGTGCTAACTGTGCCCCCACCAGTGAGGTAGGCACACAGACCAGATGCTGCAGTGGTGAGCTGGAGTGAAACTGCAGGCAAAGGAGAAGTGCATGTGTACACATAAGCTCGTTGTGCTTCTCCCTGACTAGTTGCATGAAGCACTAAGCTCCCGCACCTCCCAGAGAAGCACTAGGGCCTGTAATGCTTGGCAGGCCTCACATGGGGTCAAGTGGTGGCCACAATGCAGGAGGAGGCCGCAGCCTCTGAGATGTGGCAGGCCCCAAACAATGGGGACAACGTCTTTTGTGCAGAGGAAGTACACCTCCCAGGGGTGAGCACACATTGTGTTTCACGCCACAGAAGATGGAAGCTGTTACAAAGGTCCGGCTGCGAAGTTGCTCATGTTTTCATCCCTGGAAGCCCTTGGTTCCTCAGCTCCCTGACCGCTGGCCAGGAGAGGCTTGCGAATAAACAATTAAACAATATTGTCAGTGGGAAAGGTTCCAGGGGTTCTGTAAAACATTGTGGTCAGCTGAAAACAAAATAAGGACCGATCCCTGGCAGGAGATGTTCAGGACATTAGAAGATGGAGCCTGTGCTGAGCCAAAACAAATCCCAAGGAGCAACAAAAATTAAGCAGCCTCCATAGTAAATACCGGCTTCTTTCAGTTTATCCACCTCTGTGGTGTTGCTGCTTTGGTGTCCAGGTTCTGAAGAAAGTGTTTTCTAAGAGATAAGGGTTCAGGAGAGATTCTTCAAAAGTAATAGACGCCTCTTCACCTCTGACAGTATTCAAGACCACACACAACTGCCTACGCTGCAAGCTATGGGCATGCCTCCAGAGACAGGAGAGGACAGCTTTGGCAGTGCTGTTAACTTCAAATTTAAAAGTTTTGCTATTTCCTTAAAAAAAAAGTAATAAATGCTCTATCTACCAGGCACAGAGAGAGGTTGCCCCAGGCCTGCACTTTAAGGTAGCCCTCTTTGACACTCTACATCAACCTCTAGCAATGCATGGACAAAGATAATCTGTCCATAAACAAGCCTCTAAAGGTATGAGTCAGGTCAGGGAGATCTTTGTGTCTGACTCTCCAGACTGCTGTTGACAGAGGATAGTGCAATGAAACCAGATTCAAAAGGTAGATTGGAGTTTTCAGTGCGTATTGCAAGACTTGAGCACAGAGTATCTAAGTGAGCAGGGCTGACTTGTGGTAGGAAGGGTGAAACTCACTTTTTGCTTTTGCTGGAAAAGGAGAAAGCTTCCCTTTTCTGTCTCCAGAGCAGGTAGAAAGTGCTCTCTCCCCCAAAGAACTCTCCATCTGGTTTCAAGTGTAGGCTCACCGCCATTCAGCTTCAGATTACGAATTCAACAAGAAGTGCTGTTTTTTGTTGAAGCCTGCATCCCAGGTATCCTGTGAATAGAGGAGTTTGTCTGAAGCCAGAAACAAGCCTTGAACTTTCCTGTAGCTGATGTAAAAATGCTGGAAAAGGGTTGCAAGGCCTGAAGGAGTAATAACCAATAGGCAGAAGTGCCCTAGATGTATAGTTTTTAACTGTTCATGGTTTTTAATTTTAAAGTGACTTGTGGATGTTTGGGTTGGGAATAACTGCTGAGACTGGATACCCAAGGAAAGCATTCTGAAATAGCTCTAGAAATACCATGTAAAACAAGTATGGTCATTGTTGCACAGAGGCCCTGGTCCCAGATCAAATCTCCAGCATTTAATGACTGATGCACTTTTAACTGCAGATTTTTAATGTTTCCGTATATTGTCTGTCTCAGTTCTTAAACATCTCATGTTATGCTTATACTGTTACACAACCATTCATTACACACATACAGCTATATCAGAGCAATCATCAACTTGAAATCATGAAATGCTAAGGAAGGATGTTACCCAACATCCCAAACCAAAGTTGACAAAACTACTTTGGGACAGAACAGGAATGTACATTTATTTTCTTGTCAGAATATTAAGTGAATCAGAAATTAAAACAAAACAAAACATATCAGATTAACTTCAAACTTATTTAGTTCCTTCTATTCATAATAACCATAAGTCAGTCTGAAAAATTAAGGGGGAAAAAAGAAGAAGAAACCAACTATTTCTGATCCATAGTGTAATGTAGTTCAGGAGAAGCTGAAAACATTGGTGCTGTGCTGGGTGGGTCCAGCCTTGCCTTTCAGGCACTGGGCCCAAGTTTGTTGCTACTGAAAATGAGATGTGCCTTCAATTTGCCAAGTGTGAACAGGCACAGATCCGTGGCAGCGGTGCTGAGAAGGGTGAAAAT
The DNA here is from genome assembly GCA_016647715.1 of Pavo muticus. Lineage (NCBI taxonomy): Eukaryota > Metazoa > Chordata > Aves > Galliformes > Phasianidae > Pavo > Pavo muticus. The sequence continues at coordinate 1,000,462 of JACDJE010000700.1, read as the reverse complement.
AGCAGGATACATTTTCCGGGTGAAAATGGAAAATGGTTGAAAGTCTCTGCATGCATGCAAACTAATATCTTTTTCCTTTCTCTGTTTCTTGCCCAAGGCCAAAATAACACATTGATCCAAGAAACAAAGGGATCCCTGCTCTGTCTTATAGTGGTAAAAAGCACAGGCATCCATTATCCAGAAGGTCTGATTGAAAGGGTAAGAGAGTCAGCAAAGACAGCCAGGGACAGTTTTTGAAGACTGCATTACAAAATAATAAGATGAACTTATTAAGCAGCTTGGGGAAAATTCACAATTAGCAAACTCCGCAGAGGGACTTACCATGTGTTTTCCAAGAAAAACACACAACAGAAAGCCTGTCTTCATCTTCCGCAGTCTCCCCACCAAAAAAGAGGAGAAGAACTTTACAGCTGTCTGGCCACATTGCACTGACTCCATGTGGGAATCCTCTGCAGCCATCACCATTCAGCATCACTTCGCTTTGCTCTGCTCTTTCCCATGTACAAAAAAGTGAAATGGGAGAGGAAAAGCAAAATCCAGAGGTGAAAGCGAGGAGAGAGAAGGTATGGAGAACTAATGAAGGAGAAAGATTCTGAAAGGCCAAATGACAGAGCTGTGCTATTCCATTGGTCATGGAATTTGGCACATGGCTAATGGCTCTGTTGCTTCACCACAAGCAGATCACGTGCAGGGGGCTGGAGCAGCCATCTTGGTCAGCCCTGTTGTTCACACTCCTTGGCCCCATCTGTATATTGCCTTTTTTCCCTCTTAAGGTTTCCTCCTGTTGGTCTTGCTGTTGTGTTTGATTTCTGACAGCGGAAGAATGGTGCTAAGTGTGTAGCATTTGACCATGGTGACATCTAGCTGTCCACCTGAAAGATTTAGAAAGTGGCTCACTTTCCAAACCCAAAAAGCATTCACAGGGCACACAGTCACTCTGGCTGCATCTATTGCCTCCTGGTAAGGATGCTTTGGAGTGGAGCAGCCTGTGCAGGGAAAGAGGAGAGGAGGCACTGACACTTCCAAGTTCTCGATTGCACTGAGAAGATTTATTGAGAAAAATCCAACTAGAGGGAAAAAGAAATTCTGAAGATAAATTTGAGCTGAAATTAAAAAAAGGCAATGTAAAAAGCAGAAGCTCCTCTAACTGAGCACAAGACTTGGAGACCAGTTCTTCCATGCTAGCCAGGGACCTATTCTCCCCACATGCATCCCTGCTGCATCCTGCGCTACCAACGCCTCACTCACACCCATGGGCTCCCAAAATCCCTCCTGGGTGCTGCTGCCTTGGTTCACACTGCTCTGTCTTCAGTAAGCTGTGGGCAGCCAGCTTTGTGCAGAAAGCTGGGAACTAGCTCTCCCCCAGACATCTTCTCATGAGTTCACTATGGAGTGTTTAGCATCTGAGCTGAAATGCAGAATATGTTCCTAATTGTGTGCTGGGGTTTTTCCTAGCTTGGCTAGCCAAGCCATTAAAACTACCTCGCTGCCTTCTTTTATGCTCTTTCCTTCTGCAAAGATGGACAGGCTGCTTTATTGCAGAGGAGCAGCGACACAGCAGGCTAGGTTTAATGAGTCAGTTGGAGCGCAGATGCTTTTTCCAGTGGCAGGGCAGGTGGTTTTGTTATCTGGAGGAGCATGCATCTGCTCCTGCCTGGCAGCCACAGAGCCTCACCCCTCTTATCCTGTCTTCTGCATTGCTAGAGGCTGAAAACATCTCCTGCCATGCTATCTCCTTGTGAGTATGTAGCGATTTTTCTCCAAACTATGGAAAAATGTCTGCTTTTAGAATAACAGAGGTAGTGAGAAAGACTTTGCCTTCCTTTGTCGGTCTAAGATGCACTTGCCTTGGAGAATAGCTGCTTTGAAACTGGTGAATCATGCCATGAGCTCCAAGTGAGTAAAGGCAGCAGCTGGCTGCAAGACCCAGCCTTTTGCAGATGAAGAAGGTTTAGAAATTGAATGCAGGTAATAGCTTTCACAGAGATTCATACACAAATAATTCTAAAAAGGTTGCTAATGGATACTTAATAGATTTTCTTAGTGACTGGCAATGAATTTTTAAAGAGTCCAAAGGGCAGTGGGTTGCTTCTAGCCATCAGTTATTTCCAAGTTACTTGAAATCCACTGTGGCACACATTAGACATGAAAAAATTTAAATCATGCATTAGCCTATAATAAATCTTTTCCCACATAACTTTCATGAAGGTAGGACTGTAGCTATTCTGCGGTACACAATGCCATTCCTCTCTGGATAGATTTTCACAACATTCTGCAGAATGGATCTATGCCATTAGGAGGACATAAGGTAAGACAGCTGGACTTTCCTGAAATCTTCTCCAGGATAGTATCCCAGGTTTGGGAAACTGAAAAGTGACACTAATGGGGGCTGTGGTGGTGTATAGGAGTTGTGGTTATAGCACTTTTCCATTATAGGCAATGGAAGATATTACTAAACCTGATAATGATTTCCTAAAGATTTAATTTCAAGGCATGTGGCTGTAAAGAGAGGATTGGTATGGAATCATCCTCTTCTTTTTTTTTTTTGTTTTTTTTCCTTCTTCAAAGGCACACTGGGAAAAATTTTTCATCTTTGCATATGGTTTTACCTCTGCAAAGGGACAAAATTCCCATACTAGTTCTTCACTCAGAAAATTTTTGACTAAAGGGCCTCTGTGACTAGCCAAAAATTCCTCCCAGAACAGCTTTGTGGAAAACAGTTGCCAGCTCACAGAGTTTTGATTCATTAACCAGACTGCTGATAGGAAGTGGGCTGGGAATAGTCTTGAATTAACTGAATGAAGTAACCCCAAAGCTTTCCATATTGCTGGCACGGTCTCTGTGCACTGAGATCCTTTGCTGGAACTGCGGGAGTGACTGCATGCATGCTGCAGAACAGGGACAGACTCCTCACCTGAATCACACTTACCTGCTCTCTCAGCCCCACTCACACCAGCACAGTGGGCTGCTGCAGAGGACCAGGCTGAATGAGACTGGTACATGGGAAGGGTTTTTTATGACTGTTTGCACAGATGTTTCTTCTTTGCTAATTGCACAAAGCTACAGAGAGGGAAGCATAAGAAACAGAAAAGGAAAAAATTCTGATGTGCATGAACAGAACTGGGAAACAAAGGGAAAAAAAAAATGCCTGGAAATAACCATCTATCGTGCATCTTCTCAAACTCACGTTAACTGCTCCCCATTGTCCTGACTTTGTTTTTTCCAGAAAGATTATTTCAAGTTATGGAATCCACAGAGCATCAGACAACATCAAGTCTGATTCATATATTTACAGATCCAATAGACAGTTTTATAACTGAATCAGTGTCCTTGGAGAAGTAACTGCACATTTGTCCAAAAGCATTATAAAAGCCTTAGCAACAGATTGAGACAGAACTTCATCCATGACACTCCACTAAGTATGCAGCTCATGAGTTTAGCATGCCATTTCTCTGTGAGCAACCTCTCTTCTTCTGCTTTAGCGCACAGGGATTGGCAAAACACCTTTCTGTAGAGTGGGCTAGTTCAGAGGAAAATCTGGTTTTGCAGTGATTGCTACACAGGTGCGAAATTCCAAGATTTTATTTATTCATCCCTTGACCCTAACACAGCACATCTAAAGTTGCTGTGAAATTCTAGGCAGTGATCAGGGGCTTCCTGCAAAGCTTGAGCTTTGTGGCAGTATGTGCTGCACAAACATGCAGGAAAGGAATACTTTTGCTCCACTTCAGTGGCAACACGTGACAGGTGGAGGAAACAAGATAGGGCTATAAGCATGTTTTCGTGCAGACAAATGCAGCTAACTCACAGAATCACAGGATCGTAAGGACTGGAAGGGACCTCTAGAGATCCCCTCGTCAGGCCCCCTGCTAAAGCAGGTTCTCTACAGCAGGTTGCACGGGAAAGCATCCAGAACGCTCTTGAGTTTCTCCAGAGGAGACTCCACAACCTCTCTGGGCAGCCTGTGCCAGAGCTTTATCACTCTCACAGTAAAGAATTTCTTTCTATTGTTCAGATGGAACTTGCTGTGTTCCAGTTTGTGCCCACTGCCCTTTGCTCTGTCACTGGGCAACACCAAAAAGGGCCTGGCCACATTCAAGTTACTCCTGCCCATTAGATATTTATAAATGCTGATAAGAACCCTTCTCAGTCTTCTCCAGGCTGAACAGTCTCAGGTCTCTCAGCCTTTCCTCATAAGGGAGATGTTCCAGGTCCCTGATCATCTTTGTGAGCATCTGCTGAACTCTCTTCAGCAGTTCCCTGTCCTTCGTAGAGCTTGCTGCCAGAAGGCAGCCTTCTGTAGGCTTGTTTCCTTCTGGCCCATGCAAACCATCTCTGCCTTTATCTAAGCATTTGAGCACCAGGAGTTGCTAAGACTCAGAAGTTCCTCAGAAATTATGCTTGAGACATGGAGCTACAGTTGAGAGCTTCCTTTATGTGACTGAGATGTGAGCTCAAAACATAGATAGATTTATTTTAAAAAGAATTGGTTTAAGACTATTGGCAATTGTTTCATCTTGAGCTCCTGTCTTGGAAGATGAGGTAACCCAGAAATGGGAGAAATACACTAACAGAAAGAAACCCCGAGGAGCTTTGGTCAAAAGAAGAAGGTAGAACACTGCAGAGTTAGAAAGCACTTGAGAGAGAAATCACAGAATCATAGAAATGCTCAGGTTGGAAAAGACCTTCAAGATCATCAAGTCCAACCACAACCTAACCATACTAGCCTAACTCTAACAACCCTCCGCTAAATCATGTCCCTGAGCACCACATCCAAACAGATTTTAAACACATCCAGGGATGGTGACTCAACCACCTCTCTGGGGAGCCTATTCCAGTGCTTAGCAACTCTTTCTGTAAAGAAGTTTTTCCTGATATCCAACCTAAACCTCCCCTGGCACAACTTGAGGCCATTTCCCCTTGTCCTGTCACCTGTCACCAGTGAGAAGAGACCAACCCTGCTCTTGCTGCAATCACCTTTCAGGTATTTGAAGAGAGCAGTAAGGTCTCCCCCTCAGCCTCCACTTCCCCAGACTAAGCAGCCCCAGTTCCTTCAGTCACTCCTCGTAGGCCATATTCTCCAAGTCCTTCACAAGCCGTGTTGCCCTTCTTTGGACCTGCTCCAGCACCTCCATGTCCTTTCTGTACTGAGGTGCCCAAAACTGAACACAGTCCTCAAGGTGGGGCCTCTGCAGTGCAGAATACAGGTGCAGGATTACTTCCTTAGTCCTGCTCACCACACCATTCCTGATACAAGCCAGGATGCCATTGGCCTTCTTGGCCAGCTGGGCATACTGCTGGCTCACATTCAGCCGACTGTCCATCAGTACACCAAGGTCCCTTTCCAGCCACTTCTCCCCAAGCCTGTAGGGTTGCCTGAGGTTGTTGTGACCAAAATGCAGGACCTGACACTTGGCCCTATTGAAACTCATGCAGTTTGCCTTGGCCCATTGATCCAGTCTATCCAAGTCTCTCTGTAGAGCCTTTCTACCCTCAGGCAGATCAACACTCCCTCCCAACTTGGTGTTGTCTGCGAATTTACTGAGGGTGCACTCAATCCCCTCATCAAGATCGTTAATAAAGATGTTAAACAGGAGTGGCCCCAGTACTGAGCCCTGGGGGACACCACTCATGGCTGGCCACCAACTGGATTTAACTCTATTGACTATAACTCTCTGGGCCCAGGTGCATGCCCATCCAAACCATAGGCAGCCAGCTTCTCCATGAGGATGTTGTGGGGGACAGTGTCAAATGCTTTACTGAAGTCCAGGTAGACCACATCAACAGTCTTATCTTCATCCACTAAGTGGGTCACCTTGTCATAGAATGTCATAGAATGATATCAAGTTTGTCCCCCTCTACCCAGCTCTTGTGAGGCCCCATCTAGAGTACTGCAGGGCCTATTCTGCTCCCCATCCCTATCTTCCAGTGCAAGGGGCTGTGCGTCCAGGGAACAGCTAGCCTTGCTATTAAAGACTGAGGCAAAGAAGGCATTAAGTACCTCGGCCTGATCCTGATCCTTTGTCATTGTGTACCCCTCTGCGTCCAACAAGTGATAGAGATTCTCCCTAGCCTTCCTCTTAATATTAATGTATTTATAGAAATATTTATTTTTGTCTTTAACCTTAGTGGCCAAGTTCAGTTCTAGTTGGGCTTTAGCCTTTCTTATTTTCATCCTGCACAGGTTCACTATGTATTTGTAATCCTCATAAGCTGCTTGCCCCCTCTTCCAAAGACCATAAACTTTCCTTTTGTTCCTGAGTTCCAGCCAAAGGTCTCTTTTCAGCCAGGCCAGTCTGCAAACATAGTCAAAAAAGAGGTGAGAAGGTGAGGTGGAGAGGGGAAGGGGCCTGTTGCGTGGCAGCAGAGCTGAGGAAATCAACATCTCCAGATGAAGAAAAATGAAGAATACTTTGTTTTTGAAAATGACACTTTGCATCTGCTATGGTCAAGCTACCTTTGAGGCTTGATTTTTTTCCAGGCAGGCAGATTTTCCAGATCACCTCTAGACATTTATGAGAGAAAAGGTCTCTCAATAACACATCTTCTTGCAAGAATCCATCCCACAAGAATTTCCAATAATCCCTTGGCCCTCACATTGCTTAAATATGGATTTTCCAGCTGTAGGAAGAGACTAGTTAAGCTGAGCAGTCCCAAATCCTGGGATAGCTTTTTACAGCACAGCTTACATGCCTATGGTGCTTTGCACAGTTTTCTCAGAAACACATGTTTTGATTCACTGTAATAATTTAGAAGATGGACTAGATGATTAATTTGCCTGTTCTGGGCAGAGCTAAGATATGTGATGTTAATAGATTTCCAGATTCCTGCTGCACCAGCGAGACAACAGCTGTGCATGAAGAGATCCTCCTGCATCCACCCATCAGGCTGAGTCTGCTCCTGCTAAGGTCAGTCATCGTTCCTGTTCCGGAGGGCTGACATGCCGGCATATGGTCTGTAAAGTGCTTCAGGTGTATATGGACTTTGGAAGAGGTGATGTTGTCCCCCTGCTGCATTCATGTTCTGTTGTTTCTCTCATGCGCTTTGGGACAGATCCGTGCCTGCTTTCCATCTCTTTGGTCTGTCACTCACCCAGGTTTCAAATGGGATTACAAGCATTTCCTGACCACCGGTGTTGTGTGTGTCAGCAAAGGAGTTAAATGGTAACTCCAGCCCATATTAACCCATGAATTATCACCTTAAAAAAAAGTTTTTGAATTGGTTTTGCTGTTATCTCCCTTGGCAGAAACAGGCTTTGCTTCCAGGGAAATATAGCTGACACATCATTTACAGAATCACAGAATCAGAGAACTGCAGGAGTTGGAAGGGCCCCCTTAGAGATCATCGAGTCCAACCCCCCTGCAGAGCAGGCTCCCTACAGCAGGCTGCACAGGTAGGTGTCCAGGTGGGTCTTGAACATCTCCAGAGGAGTCTCCACAACCTCTCTGGACAGCCTGTTCCAGTGCTCTATCACCTTTACTGTGGAGTAGTTCCTTCACATATTGGTGCAGAATTTCCTATGCTCTAATTTATGTCCATTTCCCCCTTGTCCTGCCCCTACAGACCACTGAAAAGAGGTTGGCCATGTCCCTTTGTCTCCCACACTTAGGATATTTATAAACATTAATAAGATCCCCTCTCAGCCTTCTTTTGTCAGGGCTGAACAGACCCAGGTCTCCCAGCTTTTCCTCATAGGGGTGATACTCCAGGACCTTTTTCATCTTTGTGGCCCTCCACTGGACTCTCTCCAGGAGATCTGTCTTTTTTGTACTGGGGAGCCCAGAACTGGATACAGTACATCAGATGAGGCCCGGCCAGGGCAGAGTAGAGGGTGAGAATCACCTCCCTTGACCTTCTGGCCACACTCCTTTTAATGCACCCCAGGATCCCACTGGCCTTTTTGGCCACGAGGGCACAGTGCTAGCTCATGGACAATCCGTCATCCACCAGGACCCCCAGGTACTTCTCCACAGAACTCCTCTCCAGCAGGTCATGGCCCGACCTGTAAGGATGCATGTGGTAATTCCTTCCCAGGTGCAAGACTCTACACATGCTTTTGTTAAACTTCATCTAGTTTCTTACTGCCCAGCTCTCCAGGTCTTGCTGAATGGCAGCACAACCTTCTTGTATGTCAGCCACTCCTCCCACCTTTGTATCATCAGCGTACTTGCTGAGGGTGAACACTATCCTGTCATCAAGGTTGTCAGTGAAGATATTGAACAAGACCGGACCAGCACTGACCCCAGGGGAACACCACTAGTCACAGGTCTCCAACTGGAATCTGCACCGCTGATCATGACCCTCTGAGCTTGGCCAGTCAACCAGTTCTCAACCCACCTCACCACTCATCTATCCCATACTTTCTCAGCTTCGTTATCAGAATGTCATGGGAGACAGTATCAAAAGCCTTGCTGAAGTTAAGGTAAATAACATCCACTGCTCTCCTACCCAGCTGGTGATGCCATCATAGAAGGCTTGAGCACAATTTCCTCTTGGTGAATCCATGTTGACTACTCCTGATAACCTCCTTTTCTTCCAATTGCTTGGAAGTGGCATCTAGAACAAGCTGTTCTATCACCTTTCAGGGAACAGATGTGAGACTGACTGGCCTGTTGTTTCCTGGATCATCCTTCTTGCCCTTTTTGAAGACCGGAGTGACATTGGCTATCCTCCAGTCTTCAGGCACTTCTGTTCTCCAAGACCTGTCAAAGATGATAGAGAGCGGTTCGGCAATCACCTCTGCCAGCTGCCTCAGCACAGATGGATGCATCCCATCAGGGCCCATGGATTTGTGGACATTGATCTCACCCAGACACTCCCAGACCACACCCTCATCAACCTGAGGGAAGCTCTCCATTTCCTGGACTCTCTTTCTTCCCTCCAGTGTCCAGGAGTCCCAGGGGGGAGTCTTTGAAGTGAAGACCAAAGCAAAGAAGGCATTCAGCATCTCTGCCTTCTCCGCATCCCAGGATACCCTCCCCCCCTCCGCCCCCATTCAGCAAGGGGCCCACATTATCCCTAGTCTTCCTTTTACTGTTGACATACTTAAAAAAACCCCTTCTTTAGTATCCTTTGTGTCCTTTACCAGCTTCAACTCCAGATGGGCTTTAGCCTTCCCCATTGCATCCCTATAGGCCCTGGTAACACTTCTGTACTCCTGCCAAGTGGACAAGCCCTTTATCCACATTTCATAGACCTTCTTCTTCCTTTTGATCTTATCCACGAGCTCCTTGCTCATCCACGCAGGTCCCTGCCTACCTTCCCCAGTTTCCTACTCTTATGGATGCACTGATCCTGAGCTTGGAAGAAGTGCTGTTTAAATGTCACCCAGCTCTCACAGGTCCCCTTACCTTCAAGCACTCTAGCCCATGAGATACCTTCAAGTAGGCCCGGAAAAGGCCGAAGTTAGCTCTCTGAAAGTCCAAAGTAGCAATCTTACTTTTTGCCTTACTTCTTCCACTCAAGATATTTAACTCCACCTTTCACAGATCAGCGTCTGTGCTGATAGCTTCTGACAAGAGTTGGTTGGCCCTGTAGGCTCAAGCCAGCATGGTGCAGACTAGTGTGCAGGTACAGCATCCTGATACCGCTGGAGCAGCCGAGTACCTCATGCTGGGGGCAGCTCCTGGAGGCACGGTGTCCTCCATGCTGCACCACCTCTACAGCCTTTCTATCCACTGGGACTTTGTGACACCTGCAGTAGGCAGCTTGTGTGTCTTCAGAAATAAAGTTATTAGAAATAAAGATATTGATGTTTTTGACCAGCTTGCAGACTTTAGAAGTGGCATTCAATTGTGTAATTGCACAAAATACTGTGAAAGAGACCTGTATGAAAACAAAAACAGCTATTCATGGAAGGTCAAACTAGTGGCATTATTAGCACTGGTTTCTTCTTCTTCTTGCTCTTCTTCCTCTCGTCTTCTTTTTTTGTGTGCATAAAGCAGGAAGGGGAATGATGTTTTTCATCTTGGATACTGATAAGTCCTCTCCTACTGAGCTGCTTGTACCTATCTTTGCACCTTCTGCTGGAAGATCATCTCTGAACAGGATTCTGAGGGGACACTGCTTTTTAGCAAACCAACAGGAAAAGGCCTGGCAACAGTATTTTTGCAGATGTTTGGGTTTACATGTGTGATATCTACCTCTTTTTACTACCTCTGAAGCCTACAGAGCCATAACATGTCATCTGCTATTGCTAATCGGAGCATGGAGGATGAGAGTTTTAAAACTGTCCAGCACTGGGCTAACTCTTCTCTTTCTGGGTGGCAGGGTAATGCCAAGAACAAAAGAAAGAAAACTCCTCAAGAATCATGAGGAAATCTGTTTTAAGCAAGTGTGTAAGAAGGACCTGTGTCTGGTTGCAGAGAGTGTGCGCAGTGGGCTGGAGGCTCGAAGGCAATAGGACTCAAACCACTCTGTGTTGACATTACTCTCTGGATCAGATGGACAGAGAGCCCTCTGTCCATTAGGGCTGTGTTTTCATTTTCCATTTCCTCTCCACAGCCTCCACACTTCCTTTTTCCAAAATTTTCTCTCTCCCTGGTGTTAACACCTCTCAGTACGTTGAGTGTCATCATGCCGTTCCTTTCCAAGAATCATCACTCAACTCACTTCTAGTCTTCCCTCATCAGCTGCTGGTGTTCATTCACAAAATGATAGGAAATACAGTCAGCACTCCTGATGTGTCTGTACTAATGAATGATGGATCATTTTTGGAAAGACCTCCAGCAGCCTGGCCTCGTTCAGACACTTTATTTCTGTTCACCCTGTCAGAGTTTGCTGTTTCTCATGTCAGAGACTGCTGTGGTGAGCAGACACAGAGCAGCTCTGTCTCCAAAATGCTCCTGTTGCAGCTGTAGGAGGAAAGAGGATCTTTCTAGGATCTGCTGATACACTGGGATGAACCTTGGAGGTCAAAAATTCTAGGTATTTGCTAAAGGCGGCCCTGTCTTCATGCCTGGAATTCTGAGCATTCCCCTGCTCCTTCAGAAAGTCTCTTTTGACCTTTAAAGCAAAGGCCAAACGCATCCTCCAGTAAGATCGTATTCAACTTTCCACTCTCTCCACAGTTCTCTGCTTATCACAAAACTCATGGCACAGTGAGGATTTTTGCATGACGCAGTGAGTCTCCCCCACAGCAGATCTACAGACTTTGCCGACACCTCTCAAGGACAACCTTCTGCTGAGCCAACTTGGAGGCTTTTTCTCAATAGGTGAAGAAGGGACAAGAAGGCCAAAATGCTGCACCTGTATTTGCTGTTGTCCTCTTCACTTTTCTTTTGGATGCCAAATTATTTGTTGAAAAAGGAATATCCCAAAGAAAATCACATTTCCCAGTAGCTTAAAGTAGTTGGATACCCAACTAGGAAGCAGGTAAAATCAGCCAATATCAAACTAAATGGTTATTAATTTTACTTTTGCTTACTTTGATAACTGCCCTTGATAATATGAACAATTCTCTTGTTTTCAGGATGCTGTTTCTCCAGGCAATCTCCAGGGATGAGAATGTGCCTAGAAACATGCATTTTCCCAACTGGGTGTGGATCAGCACCTGAATTCAGAGCTCCAGTTTTTTCCATAATTAAAAGGATTTGTTATTTCTGATTCTGAAGTCTCAGAAACATATTGTAGAATCATTGAATTATTACGGTTGGAAAAGATGATTAAGATCGTCTAGTCTAACCATCAATTTATCACCACCATGCCCACTAACAATCCCCCCAAGTGCCACATCTACACATGTCTTGAAAACCTCCAGGGAATGACATAAGCAGCCCACCAATTATTTGTAGGAGATGATGAGGATGGAAATGCTTCTCTGAAACATATTGGCACAGTTAGTTTGGGATTCTCCTTGATAGTAAAGAAGTTTTAAAATTTCCTCATTATAAGCAATAATTCTACACAAGATGTTCAATATACTGTGGAAAGCTTTTCCTTGGAGGTCTAAGCCATTATGTCAGTATTATTTCAATCTAAGAAAATTACATTAGAAAAAAAAGAAAGAAAAAGCAATAGTGTTTTGAGAGTAATGAGAAGGACATTTGGAAATTCATGTCTGATGCTCAAAACCATTGCTCACCCAAGTGCTATCAGTGTCCTACAGTCTGAATTGCAGTGTTCCTGTCCAAGTCACTGTCTGTCATGGAAGCGTATCAGAGACCCGATACGAATCCTCATCACAGAGGAACTTTGTCCCTGATATTAATCCAGACTTCAGCCTTTGTTTTGAAGTTTGTGTGTTTTCAGCGGTTGCGTATCACCAAAGGCAGGCTTAGCTTCCAGTTGAAAAGGGTAAGGGGTAGTGTCCACTTTGTTTTATACCCATAAATCTGAAGGTGCTTTTCTGGTTTTGATATTATCATTTGGCATTTTGTGCTGGTATGAGCTGGGTCAGAGTTGACTTTCCTCATAGTGTCTGGAATGATGTGTCTGGCTTTAGGAGTAGAATGACATATCGATAACACAGCAATGCTTTGGCCGTTGCTGAGGACATTTTGACTTCTTGTACTGTTCTGCCATCAAGGGGGCTGGAGGAGTACAAGAGAAGCAGGGAGGGAATGGCAATTGTGTTGTGCATCACTTGCTTTGTAAACACATATGTGTGTATATATATATATATATGTATATTATACATATATAGTAATTATTACTATTATTTATATTGTCCTTTTCTATCCTAGAAAATAGCTTTTTTTTCTCAACATTTGAGTTCTACTTTTTTTTCTGATTATCTCCTCTATTCCACTGGGATTAGGGAGTGAACAAAAGGCTGTGTGGTACTCAGCTGCCTTCTGGGTTAAACAACAACGTATTTGCAGAGAAATAAGACAAAATTGTGACTATAAGGAGGACACTAACTTCCTGAATTTCATCTTGTGTGTTTCTGAGAGCAGCTGGAATCATCTATTTTAGTATAGTTTTAAAGTCTGTTGCCTCCAGCAACTGATTTGTACAGAGTATTCCACTGTCAGGTCTCTGAACAAAAAATAGTTAATGATCTTATTGTAGAAACAATCCTCACTTCTGTTGGGTGCTGTATGGAACACTTCAGCAAACCTGGTGGTGGCTTCATGGCATGGGAATGCTCTTTTCCTCCAAAGAACACTGATCTGTCTGAAGAACACTGATCTGTCTGAAGAATTTGTTCTAATGAACAAATAATTTTATCAAATGGACCAAAATGGTTTGCTTTGTGCATTCCAGTTTAACCACTGATGTGCACCACTGGACATTCTGAGCATCCACCCTGAGGCCTGCTGTTGGACAACGTAGGAAACCCTGTGCAGGTTTCAGTCCCTGATGCCATGCGGAGACACTCATTCTCCTCCCTGGTAGGAATGTTCGCATGCAAATCTCTATGAAGTCAGCAGGACTTTCTTTCCACCCCCTTCAGGAGTCTGAGATAAAGCAGCAGATCGCTGAACTCAAAGATTGTTCAAAATTACTTAAATGAGAAGGCTTGCATGTGCTCTGAGACCATCAGCTCTGTAACTTGAATTATTCTAGAGGCAAATCCCCTCCAATGGCACCAATCTTGTCACTCTTGACATCACGTTCCCGTTTAGTTTTGCATATGCTTGCAGGGAAAAAATCCATACTGCCTTTCCCTCTGTCTGTGCACAGAGATGTGAGTACACTGCAGTGAGGCCAGTTTTGAGTCACCGTACTACTTTCCTTCATCTTTGATGATACTTGGTTGTTTCAGTTAAATTAAACATTGTGCTGATTGATTGTTTCAGCAAAACATGGCTGTGGCCATGGCCTTGGCTTCTGTGAGGGAAAATAAAAACACATTTCCAGGTATGATAAAGGGGAGGAAAGAAATAAGCCCAACTAAACTCATGACAACAGGAAACAGAGGGGCCAGCAGCCAGATGGCTTGGGCTCCATCCATCTTTGTGCACAAAGTCCAGTGGAAACCAATACCTGTGAGTTGGCAGTTTGCCCACAGAAGTTCGTGTCAGCGTGGTCGCTGGAGCCCTACTCCACTGCAGGTCAAGCTTTTCATCTCAATATTTACAAAAGAAATCTCTTAGTTGCCCCTGGAAGATTAGCAGGCATGAAGGGACAACAGCCCAGGAGGGAAAGCCAGGGAAAGTGTTCAGTGAATAGCCAGGTTATGTTTTTCCATGGGGTGTTGTGAATTCACACTTTCACCCAACAGACATCTCATCCACTAGTGAGTTTGATGTGGCAGGTACAAGCCAAAATCCTTCATAATGCATCTCTTGTTGTCAAGTCAGACTGCTCTAACAAATGTCCCTCTGTGCTCTAGCCATGTTCTGGAACTGCATGGCTCTGATTCTTGTTTTCCAGGCAAAGTTCATTCCCTCCACTCTCCTCCTAAGTACCGCAGGCTCACCTTCAAGAGCACTCCGTGGGTTCACAAGGCCCCACTTAGTTTCCATAACCTCCCTCAGAAGCTGTGTAGATCTGGGCTCACGTGAATGGTAAACTTGCAAACTCAGGAAATAGAGTCATTTCCTATTGAACACAAGTTCAGCATCCTACTGTCAAACCAGTCTCGTGGTGCCTTCCTCATCTCCAGTCCTGCAGAAAATCAAGCCTTGCAGTCTCATTCGCTTTCTGGCTGTGGTCCAGCAAGGTTTGACCATAAGTTTTTAAACTTTACTTTAAATTCATTATATTCACCTTTCTCTATGTTTCTCCTGTTGGTTTATGAACACTGAACTTATAGTTTACCTTCTTTCTTGTTTACTACTTTTTGGTCTCTAACCACATTCTGGTATATTGCCCTCGTTCTGCTTTCTTGTCCAAACTCTTCTCCAGAGACTCGCAAGGTAAGTACATTACTTACCAGATCAGGCCTGAGTTGATAGTGACTCAACTGGGCGACAGCTGCTTGATTGAGGGACTTTTGAGTGCTGCAGGAATGGCCTCATTTCTTGGTGGAAATGCTTTCTTGTGGAGATGCTCATTTATCATTCTTACTCCTGCTTAAACAAATTACTATGAGGCATTCCCCATTTTGTTGGATTTGTGATGGAAAGGGAACAGAGAGAAGAAAATTACTGCCCCTTACAGAAGTGAAAAACACAGATACTGCAAAAGTTGCCCGCAGTCATGTACAGCCTGTGGCAGAACCAGGAAGATTATTTGTATCTTCTGAGCGTTGGCCCAATATTTCACTCAGCCAACTATATTTCCTCTCTTTTTGTTATTCTTTGCATTTGTTAACTGTGTCTTGGAGCTCTGGAGTGGACAGAGGACCAGAAGTGAAGGCACAGGTTGGTGCAGTGACCAAACCATTCCATGGTATTGGCACAATGGCCTCTTGTGTGGGCACCAAGCCATGGGAGAGGGTACAAGGTGGGACCACAGCCACAGCACATCTCAGCACAGTTCTTCACTGCCAGCTGCAGGGACGGATTCAATCACGAATGGCCTGTGACTGGCCAGGGAGGAAGGAAGAGGTAGAAGCCCACCCAGCCTGGTGATCTTATTGCAAAAGCTCACATAGCTTAACTGATGAATAAATGTATCTGTTTTGTTTTTCATCTTATGCTTGACTTCCAGAGAGTGTTAACTAATGAAGTCATGGTTTTCTTTATTAAAATCACACGATTGTCACTGTTAGTTCATAACAAACAACATGGCTTCATAGTAAATTATATGCACAGTGTAATTTTTTCCCACTCTTAATGAAAAACACACTGTTTGGTTTGGGCCATCTCCAGACTTTTCAGTTACGAAGTTACTCACTGAAGGTGGAAGCCTGTGGGAGGTTGCTTTAAGCAACATTACTAGCAAAGCCACTTACTCCAAATGTTGGCTGTTCTTTTACTTTGTTTGGATGAAGAGTACTATTTTCAAAAGTATTTGAGCTACTTAGGAGTCTATGGCCTACATCAGAAAAATTTCACTCGTTCATGCTGGGCTGGATGTGATGTTTTTCCTTCAGTACTTGGTTCTTCACACAGTGATACAAAGCACTGGAACAAAGGTGCCTTTTACCAGCAGTTTCTTTTGGTTCCTGAACCAGAATAACCTGAATTGGCATAAGCACGAGTGGACTAGGGCAGACACGTTCATGCAAAGAGAGTTGTGTTTCTTGCATCATACTCAGCAAAAAGACTGGCCACACTCACCAGTGGTGTGAGACACTTGAAAGAAAAGTCCTTTTAATGTTCAGTCAAAGCATTCTACCTAAAAGTCATGCTTCTTCAGATAAGTAAATTCTTTGGGGAAATAGTAGCCTGGCAAGTAAAGGGACAGGGCGCCAGAAATTAACAGAGACAACTGTGCTACATAGGCTTTTTAACTTGATTTTGTATGGATGACTTTTTAGATGTTTTGCTCACATAACTACCTTTTGTCTGCTCACTAGCAAAATGGGAGGTTTAGCCATACCTGTGCTGCAGGAAGCTTCCAACAAGCTCCTAGGAGTGGCCAGCTTGTGCTTTGATCCACATGGGCCAAAAAGCAGCGCAGGAGCACTCCTGAGCCTGCTGACAGGCCTCTCTTTCCACCGCAGGGCAAGCAGGCCTCACCCCACGATGTGTTCACCAACACTGCTGTGAAGAGCCTTGGGAGAATGGACACATGTTCTGGAGACTAAGCAACAGCTCATCCCAAGGCATGGTCATGCAAGGATACAGTGATTATATTTTGGAAATAAAACCTTTAACCTGCCCGAGTGTAGGAAACTGTGTTTTCATGGTGTTTCTCCTTAAGCAATGCCATGGTGGCAGCCAGTGCTCCTGCAAGACAGTGCATCAGTGATAATGAGATACGTATGCTACTGGCATCCTCTCTGACATAATTTCTAAACAAATAATTGTCACTTACTAGCATCCAGTTGTGGCTGAAGCTCAACCCTCACTGTCAGCACAGAAGAGAGGGATCCAGGAGGCAATAGCAGCTGGTCTAGCTCAAACTAGGCACTTTTTTGAGTAACTCCCATGAACTAAGGAGTGTTTACGTATTTTGAAAAAGCAGGATTGCAAAGAGATTCTCGAGGACAAGAAGAATGTACAAACTTCAAAATCTGTGGCAGAACAAGCATTAAAATATCCAGATATTGTGAGGCTTGGAAAAACAGAGAACTGAAAAAAATATAACCAATGCCAGTCCTTGAAGCATCTTTCAGTCTTTTAGTGGTAAAACACCATTTATATAAAAACAGTTTAAATTTGCCTTGAGTGTGGGTGGGAAATGGGAAGGCTTATCCTTGTTTCAGTTGGCTTTTTAGTTCTTAATAAATGAAAAGCACCTAAAACAACACAGTCTTCTATCAAAAAAAAAAAAAAAAAGAAAAAGAAAAAAGAAAAAAGTCGTGTCATGAAAAGAGCATTATTCATTCTAAGAAATTAAAAAAAAAAATAAAAAGTACCAACAGAAAACCTTTTCTGAACTTTCCAGAAAGCCTTTAGAACAATGACAAACAAAATCCTGCAGTGAAGGTAGGAGTTCTCTCCCATGCTGTCCTTCTCTCTCTGAAATTCTTCACTTCTGTGTTCTCTGTGTGCTGTTTGTTTCCCTATTTGTCCCCGGGGAATTACAAGGAAGTTGTACCAGTGGTGGCAAGCACCTGGAGAAGGCTCAGAGGAAACTAACACGAAGAGCTCTTCAGAAGGGCAGTAAGAAAGAAAGTTGTAGAATCACTGAATATCGCCAGATGGAAAGGATAAACAATAATCATAGAATCATAGAACCACTGAATAGCTTAGGTTAGAA
This sequence comes from Pavo muticus, assembly GCA_016647715.1. Lineage (NCBI taxonomy): Eukaryota > Metazoa > Chordata > Aves > Galliformes > Phasianidae > Pavo > Pavo muticus. Next base: position 982,762 of record JACDJE010000700.1, on the reverse strand, counting down.
GGGACCTCAAAGCCCACCCAGTCCCAACCCCTGTTGTCGGCTGGTTGCCCCCCATCAGATCAGGCTTCCCAGAGTCCCATCCAACCTGGCCTTGAATGCATCCTTGGATGGGGCATACACAGCTTCTCTGGGCAAATGATCATTGGGTCCAACACCTGGCTCCACATAGGACCATCCAAAATTCAAACCCTATGTCTGAGAGCATTGTCCAAATGCTTCTTGAACTCTGGTGGGCTTGGTGATTCTGTAATAGGCTTTACCAAATCCACATGCATGTGAAGGCCACAGAGCTATGCAGAGGAAGGCTTCAGGTAAAAGTGGAGGAGTCACATTGGCAGCAGCTCCTCCTGGAACTAGCCCATCTGCAGCAGGTCAGTGCTGGGGTGAACACAGAGAACCTGAAGCACTTTGCTAGATTGCTTCCAAAGCAAAGACAAAAACCTGGTAGGCACCTGAGGGAGGCTAATAGTGGGGTCTTCCAGCAAACTGATGCTTCTTAGCATTTCCCAAATGCTAAGAAGCAGAACTGGAGTCGGCCTACTTCAGCTCATGTAACTCCCATGAGCTATTTTTTCCTTACATACTGGTTAGGAAAGAAAATAGAAATGCTTTTCGACCTGGAAGAAGAATGCTACCCACAGCAATGAGATAGTAAAGAGTTTTCCCTAAAAAGGCTGTCCTTATCAAGGTACCTCTTTCTTATGCTTCACTCCTAAAAACTAGGACCAGCACTGCAACTGGCTCCAGGGGAAGAGACATCCTTACTTGAATTTCTCAGGTCCAAGGTTTCCAACAACATGTGGCTCTGTCATCCGAAGTGAGCAATGTCATTGATCACTGGACAGCCTGCAACAGCCAAGGCTGGAGTCCCTGACCAAGGAGCACACTGGTGGAAAGGGATACTATTCTGCACCAGTACCATGGGGATGTGCACACCTCATTTTTTTTCACCCAGCAGAACAGCATTATAGTTTCAAAGTCCTGATGGGCCTAGACATCTTTGTGTACCAGGCTGAGGATGGTACCAGGTGAGTGGGTTACCACCTGCAGGCTGTGCTGCAGGCTCTGGGCACTGTCACCCCAAGGAGGCTGGTTCTCCATGTTCATGCTCGGTGTGCTGCCCACTGCAGCCCCATCCTGTATTGCTGCATATGTTGTGTGCTTAATGTTAACAGATCACCATACAAGCAATCTAATTTTGCCAACAAATCATGATCCAGGTCTTAAAACAAAAAATCCCGGAGGCATTGCAGTCTGTTTTCACAAAGTGTGATTTATTTAGCAGTTGTGTATTTTGGCTTCCTGATCGTTACATTCAGCAGTCAAGCCCACAGGGCTGCTTTACATTACATATGCCATGCCATTTAAAGCCCATCACCAGGGCGTTCGTTACTCATGGGTCACCATGGAAGTTTTGGGAGAGGAAAAAAACTGGACTCTTCCCTTTTTATGTTTTTGTAAAATACTTAATAATACCCCTATTAATTATTACTTAGGGATGTCAATTTTATTTGCTGTTATTTTGCTGCAGCAGGCGCTTCGTTTTGCTTGTTGTGTAAGCGATCAGCTTCTCTAACAAGGCAAGGGGTCAATCAGCCATTTATCCGAGACATATTTCCTTTAAAATGTTAATGAAGTAGGAATTAGCACAAAAATAGTTATAAACCAGTTATGCTCTACTAGCACTGCAGTTAATACTTTTTTTTCAGTTGCACTTCATGTGACTTTGCAAATCTGTGCATGGACATATTTATTTCCATACTTAAGCTCTCTAGCCCTGGTTTAGTCAAACTATGATCTTCTATGGTTAAATTAAAACTGTGGATGTATTCTGGGAGAAACATGTCCATGCACAGAAAAGAAAGGAAAGGAAGGCAAGGGTGAAGGGAGAAAGAAAAAGAGAGAAGAGAGAGAGAAAGGAAAATAAGAGGGAACAGGGAGAAGAGGCAGTCTCTTTGTGGGATGGCTTTTCTAAGCATCATGAAGTGTCTTGGGGTTAAGAGGTACAAATGTGGACATGGAATAGAGAAGGGTGGGCAGGTCAGAACCAGGAGCAGAATGATTGTGAAGTGATTTATGTGAAACAACCTGCCCTTCGTTGTCCCTGCATTTTGTCCCTGTGCCTGGGACAGGCAAGCTCGTACCTCCGCACAGACACACTACTTGAAGAATTCCCCTCCACACCCAAAAATACCAGCTCTCCCAATGAAGGGCATTTCTTGCACGCTCCATATTACACATGCTGAATACTTATTGTACTAGATACAACCTCTAAACATTTACAGTAAGTGCACTTAACAGCAAAATTGTTTGCCAAATCTCATTGGCTCTCTCTGTACTTGCAAGTTATAAACATGGTTTTGTTTAAACAGGAAACCAAATGGGCAGATTCCTGAGTCTCTCACATACACTTCTGGCTATCAGAAGTTTATCACAGGCAAAAGCGAACATTTCATGGAGGCTTTTCTTAAAATGCTGGCAGCTTATCATTGTGTTCAATTTCCTTTTACTACAGGAGACAGCAGCATAGTTTGATATCCTTTTATGTCTTTATATCTGCCTCTTTTTTTTTTTTTTTCTCTCATTGGTGGACTTAGAAAACAGGAGCTAGGTAAATAACTGTTTGGAAAATCCTCTCAGAGGTGAAAATGGGAAGAAAGAGAAAGGCATGTTGTCTTGAAGAGGCATGGCTGGACAGGGTTGAGAATTAAACTTTTGGAAGTGGCCTTTCTAATCAAACTGTAATTTGGTTCCAAAAAACTAGGAAACTGCACTTGCAAAGACCCTCCATGCAGTTTAATTGGTGCACTGCATAGACTGACGGCTGTCTCCAATAACTGGTGAGAAAGAGAGATGGAGAGACTTGTACAGTAACTGTGAGGGCATACCAAAGCTATCCACAGTCTCATGACTCCTCTGTGGAAGAGCCTACTGTCTCTTTCATTTGCAGATTTGGAACAAAGCAAAGGGGTCACTCCTTAGTACTAGTCACATCTAACACAAGTGGCAACTATCTTTTGAATATTATGTTAGTAAAGACTGATATGTACCTCCTGAGTTAGCAAGCCTCAAGAACCACAGAATCATAGGGTTTGGAAGGGACCCGTGTATATCATCCAGTCCAACCCCCTGCTAAAGAGTAACAAGACCAGACCCAGTATGTACCCAAAAGAAACAGTGCTAGCTACAGGCCTCCAACTAGACTCTGTGCTGCTGATCACAACCCTTTGAGCCCAGCCAGTCAGCCAGTTCTCAATCTACCTCACTGTCTGCCTATGTATTCCACACTTCTAAGGTTACCTATGAGGATGTTAGGGGAGATAGTATATAAAACTTTGCTGAAGAATGCTAGTGTAGATCCGGGGCTTTTCTACTCTGTCAGCTTTCATTCTGATTTAGTAATGTTAAGTACAGCACTTGCAAATTGTTATGCAGGCAAGCCATGTAACAGACCAAAAAAGAATTCCGTATTTGAGATGTATGATTTCTGCAGAATGTGGAAAAAATGAACTGTTATTTCAGGCTGACCTCTGTGAACCCTAACCCATCTCAGGGACCTAAAGGACCAAGAGGTACCATGGGACAAGGTCATGCCTCAACACTGCATGGAGGCCATGCCCTGGAGAAATGGCCTTGCTGCTCAACTTTGGCATAAACCTGGTTCACCGTAAGTAAAAGACAGAGTAACAGTGTTTGTATCAAAGTCTCTCCAGTCGATGGTGTCTTTAATTCCACTGGAGAAGAACATGTTTATTTCAAAAACAGCGTGGTTTTAGTACATAGGCAATTACTGCAGTGAGGATGTACAGGGCTGGTGGTGACAGCATTGCAGAGAGGAACTCCAGATGGCTTATAGTAGTTAAGCCTGGGATCTGCTAGCATACTTCTGAGACAATGGGAAGGTCAGAAGAAGCTGTATAACCTGCTTCCTAAGCAGGGCTGCTTTGAGCTTTCCATGGCAGACTGCTCCTGTGACCTGGGCTGGATATGGCCTGGCCCATGGATGTACAGCCCAAAAGATATACTCCTTGGAGCTACCTGAGATATACATGATATACAGGGAGAAACATATACTGACACTGACAAGTTACTTGGAAGGGGAAGCAAAACTAAGACACCAGTCATAAAAACATATTCTTCTATCTCTGACACACAAATCACCTGCCTTGGTTTGCACCATGAACATTTATTGCATGCCTGCTGAGCCAGGGCAAGCTTTTGCTGGCAGCTTTTTAAAGTAATGCCGCAGCAGCATTCACATGTAGGGAGGACAGAGTTAAAGAGCTGACCCTGGGGCAACTATTTAACTAACCCAGCTACTGGTCCATTATGCACAGGTGAGCTTGGTTTTAGGAAGCTCTGAAGAAGCTCTTTAATGGTCCGCCTTTTCTCCTTGTGTCAGTTATGCGCTCAGCTTTCAGCATCCCAATCAGCAGCCAGCCTGAAGCTACCAACATATCCCAGAAAAGGTGGAACAATAAAAGGGTTGGCAAGAAATTCACTGTGGCAACCACAGAATGTTCTCAACTTTTCATGTAAATGCTGTGACTAACAGCTCCATAAACCACTCTGTCACCTAGACTGTAAGAGCAGATGTGAAAGCAACAAGGAATTAAAATCTTAGTTAATAATCCCTCAATCAAGGGCAATCTTTTCTATTACTTTCCAGACCTGTGCTGCTACTCAATAAACAAAATAGGAAAAAGACATTTTCTCTGACCTGCAAGTGACTTCATCAGCCATTTTGCTGTTAATACACAACTCCTACTGCTACAATTGCTGAAACAAACACTTTTACATTTGAACTTCAAGAGGATTTACTTGGACCAGAGGCAGCCAGCAACAGAAGAATTTTAATGACTGTGGGAGGACTGTTGGTATTTTAAGAAGTCTTCTAAAACCCTCTGCAGGATTGGAGATAAGAAAAATAAGTGGAGCAATTTTTTTCCACTAAGTACTTTGCACCATGTTCTCACATAGCAGAAAGTGAACTCTCCATCTACATAATGAAGAATGCAAAACCTGAATGGAAAAGAAAAAGTTAAAAAAAAAACGGAGACAAAACCAAGTGGCATGGGAGCCACACTAAAGAAGAGAGCAAAAATCCTTCTACTCCAAGCTCTTGATTTTATTTTCTTTGCTCACAGCAGCTTTAATTTCATTAGCTTGCAAAGAAACACTCAATCCACAGATCAGATTTCTCAAGGATATAGGGAGATCATGTCACTAAAACAAAGCACTAATTAAATCTTTAAACAGCAGCCACATGCTCAGTTAGTCCCTGTAGTGGAATCTTAGAAGAAACTTTTGCATCTCGTTGCCTTTGATCTTAAGCATCACACTTCACCTTCTACAAGAAGAAGCCACGTGCTGCCAGAAGTGCTTCCAGGTTAATCTATCCCACAAGTGAATTTTATCTTCTGTTAAGAATCCAGAAGGCCAGGTCCAGCTTCTTGAATAACCGAGTGTCTCATTGGAGAAGGTCTGACCGACGTACCTGGGCAGCATCTGCCACCTGTTGCAATTGTAATGAGAACAGAAAAGCCTTCCTGGGCATCCATCTTCACGTGGGCCCTTGGGACCCAGCGGCATGTCACGAGCAATCATGCTCCTGGTTACATTTTTCAGCCGCTGCTTCTCCAAAACCACCACGCACTTTCAGCACAGAAAACCGGGGTGAATGAAACTGCGGTTTGTCAACATCACCCTCCCAACTCACTCTGAAAAGAACATGCAAACAGCAGTTAAAAGGACACTGGGAAAAGAGAAACCTCCCCCAAAACAAAGTGTGCGTGATGCTCCTCTTTTGTGTGGAAGGAAGGGACATGACAGGGTGCTATCTCTGGATCCAGGGAGCACTCTTGAAATAACAAAAAGATATGTTTCACAGATGCCCCGTCTCTGTGGAGACACTCTTACCTTCTCCTTTCTTCTGCTTTCCTGCACTAGCCCAACCCTTGTGCAGGCGCCATGAAACATGTATGAGTGGCTTACCAAGCAGATGCTTCTAAATGAAAAAGTTCATTCTGCCTGTTCTCCTCTTTCTCAGTACAGTCGTGAATAAAACACAAATCAACCTTCAGATTCACTTGCTCTTATACAGTCAGAAAAAGACCTCTGCTTTGTCCAAAGGAAGTGCCACATAGGATACCTCGGTCAGCTGGCAGACAGTGCTTCTTCTATCCCCTCTCCTCACATCTCCTTCAACACTGTCCATAAAAATTTGGCTCAACAGTACAAGTGAATTTCAGTTTTATTGAAAGCAGTGGCAAAGCTCTCACTATCCAGTGGAGTCAGATCTTGCTCACTTGTTCTTCCCTCCGTTTTGCTTTTTTGAAGCAATTTTTTCCGCCATGATTTTAAACAGAGATGCTAAAAACTCTGCTTTGTGATAGGCTGATCCTCTCCTCTCCATTTCTTCCCTGCCCACATGGGAGAATATTGTGCCCTACATTACATTCCAGTACATTACACTGACTGATACATCTCATATTTTTCTCAGATTTTTTCTTTTTTCTTTTTTCTTTTGTTCTTTTTGTTCTTTTTTTTTCTTTTTTTTTTTCTTTTTTCTTTTTTTTTTTGCTATAGAGGCATATTACTATAAGGAAAACGATCCTAGGAATTTACCGTTGATATATTTTACATTGTTAGAAGAACATAATTTCTCAGGGAAAGGTCCCAAGTTCTTTATCTGCAAAGTCCCTTCTTTCTTCTGTTTATTTCTGACAAGGAATTTTGACTAACATCTTTCTTTCATTCTTGGGAATTGACATTCATGTTAGTGGCATTTCTCTTTGAAACAGCTGCATACAAAAAAAATCCATCTGTTAGCTTAGCTTTTCATAACAATGTGCAAGTGTGGCTATTATATATAGAAAAGTTCAGTCATTTGCAATACTGAATATTTGGTCTTGACTTTAAAAAAAAATGTAATTGTACCTTGGTTCTTAGTAGCCCACTGCTTTTCAAATGCAAGGTAAATAAAGTAAAAGACATAAACATTTCTCAGTGCAAGACACAGAAGTTGTTTTGTTTCTAATTACAAGTATCTTCTTAAACAGTATGCTTTTTTTCATGTTAAAAATCTCATTCCCTTCCATCATAAGCAAGAAAAGCATTCGAACAGCAAAAAAACCTATTTTTTTTTTCAGGCTTACCAACATGACTGTAGCCTTAGAGATGTGTCCTGCTTTAAGAACTTGACCCTGAAAAACTTGGGACCCCTCACATGTTACACATTTCATACCACACTTCAAAGAAGAACATTAAATACTTTGTGACTAGAGTACTGTTTATTTCATAATCTAAACAAACACTGGAATACAGTCTACGCTCTTCTACTTTCCTGCAGACTTTACAACGAGCTTTTTTCCCCCCATAATTAGAACAATGCGCATACACACAGAACATGCATGCTTTCTAACACCAGTAATGAAGGTAAGGAGAGTCAGTTCCCATCATCTTCCTGTTGCCTGTATTAGAAAAAATACTTCTGCTTTTACTGTAGTTGTGGCAGTGTGGCTAAGGATATGAAGACTACAGCACAGTTTTACTCCCTGCACAGAAAATGTTCATCAGAAGCATGCTGATGGTGATAAATATTACATGTCTATTAAATGAAAGGCATACTTTTATCCCCTTTACTCCCTTTTTAAAAAGACTAAGTGGCTACATGTAAATGCAGTGAAGCAGGTATAAGCTTAATTAATCAGTTTATTCAGACTGGCACCAAGGCGCTGCAAGGGCTGACGAAGTCTCAGCGAGGCTCCCCAGGGGCCAGCTCTACTGCAAGGTCTCTGCTTTCCACCTTCCGCAAGCAGAAGGCAAAGGCCTCGCAACATGACGATGCCGGCACAGCACCGCACCGGGCTCCCTGGAAAAGAAGCGCTTGTGGTCCATTAGTGTTTGAGAAAATCTTGCGAGTGGGTTACCTCCCTGGGGCAGCTCCATCGGTGGGGCGGCCAGCGGGGCCTTTACACCACCGAGTGGTCGTTGCTGTGGACACCAGCCAAGATGGTGTGGTTGAGCGAGGAGGCCGAGCGGTCAGAGCCTTCGGTGGGGCCGTTGGCGCTCTCACTGCGCTGGCAGCAGAGGATCTGCTTGAAGGTCGCGCTCATCTCCTTGTCCCGATAGGAGTAGATGATGGGGTTCATGGCGGAGTTGAACTCTGCCAGGAGCAGGAAGAACTTCTCGTAGGCCAAGACATTGCACTGTGGGCAGCACACATCGAGGAGAAGCAAGACTAGTCCTGGGGTCCAACAGATAATGAAAGCACCTAGAGAGAGAAAGAGCAGACAAAACACAACAGAACTGGTCACATACTGTGAGGATCTAGTGGTCGGCAGCTCTATCTGCTGCAGGGACTTGGAACTGGGTGATCCTTGAGGTCCCTTCCAACCCAAGCCATTCCATGATTCTACAGCCATCCAAATGAAAGCAGTGGAATTTAGTTTTCTTTTTCATGAGAATCTTTCTCACACTATTTCTTCACTGACCTGATGAGATGGCTGCCTTTCAGAGACCCACAAATAGTTATGAGCAGCACATCACACGAGCAAGGTGCTTCTCCACTCATCATTTGTTCTCTGCTTGGCAAGTACACTTGCATTTAATACTGATGATGAGGAACATCTTTTTCTTTAACTAGAGACCTCTGACTAATCAATCTGTTGATCAGCAGAAACAATGCTGTAATTTATTTCTCTAGCTAGTAACAAGGAAAACCATTTTGTGAGTGCTGTGACTGAAGCAGCAGTAACAGAAAAAGTGGCGCAGGCAGCAATTCTCAAGAAAAAGAAGAAGCCTGGGTCATGTTAATCCATTTCAGTCCCATTATGTAATGGAAAGTCCTACACATCCTTCTTCCACTGAAATGTCGTCCTTCAACAGATCTACTTCTTTTCTTAGGGCTCTATTCAGCAGAAATTCAGAGGCTCCTCAGGCTTCAATAGGGTAAATGCCAAAGAGCCTTAGCCTGATTAAAATGCTTTCCCCTCCCTTCCCTACTTTGTAAAGCTCTGATAGGGACAAAGCCCAGAACATAATTCTGAGTTCAATGCAGAAATGAAATCAGAATGACTTGAATTTTTCCAGGAGTGAATGGCAATGCTTATTCCAAGGTTAAGGATGTTTTGAATACAAACACCATGGGGAAGCCCTTGCACAAGGATCATGTCAGAGCAAAGATGGTGTTCCTAAGATTCTCCAGGCTGACATTCGTGGTGAAGGTGGGGCCTGAAGTTTTATCACCAGCCAGAGGGCTCCATGCAGGAGCTGCCACGGGGGCTTCCCAACATTGCCCAGCCAGCGCTGCTCCCAGTGGGTTCCTGTGTCACTGTGGTATGTGTTAACACACCACCTCCTTCTTTTTGGCAGCAGTGTGCTCTGTGGGTGTCATGGCTGATCTCAGTCCATCTATTCACTGTGCCCACCAAGAAGGTGCAGTGTGACACCTTTCCCTTTGGACACACCAGACTCACTTAGGTCAAGCAGAAAAGTGGTTTCCAAACAGCTTTGCAGGGTGTGCTGTGCTACAGACACTGGATGCCAACCAGGAAAGCACAGACAGGCTTTCAGCACACCAAAAAGCAACTCTAAACTGAGCTTGCTTGCAAACAGTGGTGGCACAGTGCCCCTCAGCGCCTATCATTTGCTGGCCAACAACGCTCACACAGGGAAAGTATCTGGAGGCGAGCTGCCAGCTGCCGGTACAAAGCCCTGACTTCTTTTGCCAGATGACTTTGCTAGGGGCTGCCAGTAAATTTAGAGAAGAGGGCTGAAATTCTCCCACGCCGAGGTGGCATCAGACACATGAATCCACTTCATAGCTTTTGTCTGCAGGTCTTTTGGATTCCAGCAATCCTAGAAAAGAGTACTTGAAGCCTGGGCCAAGGACTTTATTCTTTTGTTCCTTTCTCATATCTATTCCCTGAAGAGTAGAAAATTGCATCTCTTTATGCACACATTACCCAAGTTGGTTCAGAGGCTGCCCTCTATGTGGAGCAGCTCTGCTGGGCTGGTTTCTGCAGAAACTGAGCAAATCTTGCAAACTAAACTACTCACTGCAGAAGTGATGTGTGTTGTACTCACACTCCTAGCCAGCGAGGCAGTGGTGGACTTTGTTCCAGCTTGAGCCATGTATTTTCTTCATTACAGACTGCCTTGAGAGAATAACATCAGAGACGGGAACACTACAAGTCATGGGATCTCCAGTCAAGGGCAAAGGACGATGACAGCATCCTCACCTGGCCTGCAGCAGAAAGTCCAGTGTGGGAACAATGGAGCTGACAGGAAAGTTCTCCTAGGGCTGCTCAAAGTTGCATCAGATAGCTTCCAATTTTCCAAGAATTTCTTGATCTTTTTTTAGTTGTTGTTTTATTTCCAATCTTTTGTTGAGAAATTAAATATGCCATACAGAACATTTTATTACTATCTTTTTTTTTTTTTTTTTCTTCCCCTTTCAAGTATGTTAGCAGAAGCAAGAAAAAAAGAAAAAGAAGTAGCGATCCATTGGCTGTGAGAAAGCCCTGACACCTTTGACTGAAGTCTGGTCTCAGGTGGAGTTCTGGAACCCCTGAGCTCCACAGTGTCTTGGCTAGGTCTCATAAACTACACTGTTTATGAAGAAATACATGGCTTCACACATCAGAGGTAAGTGCCTGACTTTCCAGCTGGCTTCTTCCACACAGCATCCAAGACTGACCTTTGGGCAGGCACAGCAAGTTCCACACTTCTGAGCAGATGGCCCATTTGGTATTGGGAAGCAAATCCATTGAAGCCAGCCCCACTCAGTCTAGCGGGTTTTGTTTTTTTTAGCCCCTGGGATTTTCCTAGCACAACTTCCCACCACACTAATGGCTCCTGTGGCTTATTAAGTGAAGTGCTTGCAAATGGTGACAAAACAATGACTTGGGTTTTCTCGCTTGTTATTTAACTGTCAGTACCCTGGAAAATACTGGATAGCTTCACACACGGTGAGGGCATGTTTGAATTAGGAAAGTAAAAATGCCAGGCTCCCATTACTTCAGATTTAGGCTGTCTGTTAAAAGTGGAATCTTTTCCCTGGAATGAAAAAGCTTGAAATTTATTTTTTCAACCTCTTACTTGGAGTACTTGTCAAACCAAAGTGCTACAAGCTAAAAGTGAGGTTAAATTCTTCCCTTTTCTGAAATCAGCTGTGCACTGATTTCACAAACATTGAAGACCTAAAAATATCATGTTCAATAAAACAATGAGTTCTGAAAGCTTCCTGCTGTCTATATACTGAAAAAGTTTCATCGTAATTCAAAGTGTTGATGTATTCTTCTGCTCAGGAGCATTGCTGACAGTTCAAGCAACTTACAGATCCATCTCTACATGGCACAGATGCAGTGAAATCCACACTACAATGACATACAAAGCAGACCTCCTGCATTCAAGGAATCAAATCCGTGTGGACATGTCATCGTCCTGCCACAGCACTAGGACAGCCCAATATGCACAAATGAAGTGCAGACAGTATGTCCTGGAGGGACTGAGGAGCACTGATGCCTGGTCACCCTGGGGTGCATGGCTGAGCTCAGCCCTGGGGCCTGGGAAGATGAACCTGATGAAGAAGTGTCTGTCAGGCTGAGGGGAGACCGGCTAGCTAAGAGGTGGGAAGGCTTGGGGAAACCAGAAGAAATGGCACAGTATCTTTTAAAAAGATTTAATGAGATGAGAGGGGAAGTCTTGCTATAGAATGGGAAGCACATTTTACAGCAGAATATGAGACAGAACAAAGCAGTCAAGAAACAAATCTCATCTTCTGGAACTTGCTGTGTGGTACATCACATCCAGAGCTGAAAATCTCGCTCCCTGAGCACAGCTTTGTGCTACTTGCTGTGCTGTGGCAGAATACCACCGAAAGCTTTCCAATGACCACAGTGAAACTACATCAGGTCTGCCTGGAACCCCTGCCAGGTGTATTTCTATGATGCAATCTTGGAAACTCCTGTGCAAGTGTGGCATCATGTCACGATGTGACTGCAAGAACATAAAACCATTGTGGTCAATAGACATGAAACCAAGCATGATAAATCATACAAAAACAAGTGACTTGAAAAAGGTAAGAGAAAATAACTCCAAAAAAATATCAGCATAAAGCAAACAAGCTACATGAGAATGAACACTGAAAAACCTGTCACTCATTGCTAGGTCCTTGGTCTCCTTGGTCCTCTCAGGAAGGCCTGCAGGACCAACACAACAAACTTCAGACATCACAAGATAAAGCAGGAAAAAAGGGTACGATAAAAACATCTGAAAACACAGAAATATTACCTCAAGGCTGGATGTGAGATCACCTCTGTGTCACAGCAGCCAGCCATGCCTGCTGGTTTAGCTTATGGCCAAGAACAGACCACTCAGGATGATTTGTTTTCCTACAGGGCAGACTGTCTTACACTGATGCCTGAATTTGCAAAAACTTGTTAAGAAACAAAGCAAGTACGAGTCCCTCTCCTGAGAAGGTAACACAACTGGAGGGAGGACTGGACATCATGGTAAAGATGTTGAAGAGCAAGGAGAAACATTGCCAGCTTGTCGTAAGTATTTTCTCTTTGTTTTTCAGTGAGCTGAAGGGTAGATCAAAACCAACCTTGTCCCAACCCCAGGTCCAGGCCCCATGCTCCTTGCACGGCCTTATGCCCCTCAGTGATGTCCCCGTGGTAGCAGTGGGTCAAGGACACAATCCAGCCCTGACAGCGAGGGCCCTCACATGGTCACCACCCAGTAACCAGGCAGGATAGCTGCTCTTGCAACTTCACACATCAGCATTTCCTAAGCAGCACTATTTTTTCTCTGTCTTTTTGCCTTGGATGGCATAAGACAGTGTTTGTTCCATGAACATTCATTTTCCTCTTGCTCACAATAGCGAAATAAAAGGAGCGCCTCTGCTCCTGCCAAGTCACACACCGCTCTGCTCACAGCCTGGCAGCCACTCCTCTGCCCATCGAGCACCCGCTGCTTCTCACGAAGGAGGAGAAAAAGCCCATTTCAAGCAGAAAGCAATGAGGCAGACAGAGATGGAAGGAGGGTGAGGGAGGTCATCCTCAAGCTCTTGCCATCACCACTACAACCCTCTCCTGAAACATTCCTGTTCTTCGTCCTAACCACTGTGTGTCCCTCCTGTGAGCCCTCCTCCACCCCTGTGGGTGTGCACCCAGGCTCTGCTGCTTTCTCGCATGGCCTCAAGCAGCCTGCTGGCTCCTCGTGCAGAGGAGACATGAAGGAAAGAGATATATGGAGAAGGCCTGTTTTAGAGAGGTAGAGAAATATGGAAAATGCCCATCTCACGGAGCTCTCCAAACCCTGGTCTCAGAGCGCACCTGGGCAGCCATACCACCTCTTCCACCAGGACCAGGAGGACACTGAGCATCACTGCTGGTCACCAACAGGGAGCAGGGTCTTGCTGTGCTGAATCCAGCAGCACAGACTCAGCTGGCGGGTGGCTGGGAGAGGAAGCTGGAAGGTGTGGAAAGCACAGCGAAAGAAAAACAAATCGCTGCATCCAAAACAAGCTGCAGGCAAGTGGTGGCCTGCCCACTGTGCAGCATCTGCCACCTCTGTGAAGGTGCAGAGGAAAGTCGGTGTTGCAGCTGCCTTGCTGATTGAAAGCAAACACAGAAGCATAGAGCCCTAGCTCTGCTTAACAAAGCTTCAGCCACCAAGGGCTTCAGAAATGCCTGGCATCTTCCACGTCCCCACACAATCACACCCTCAGCAGGGACAGCCGCTCGCTCATCAGCTGCAGTACAACTGCACTTCTTCATGCCCTCCCCATCTGTAAGCTGTATCAATAAGCCTCCTTATCACGCTGCATACCCTTGTGTGCACAGCATGAATAGAGATAAGTACTGTGTGAAATAGAGCTTATTTATAGCTATGCATTGTTTCCCTCCAGATAGAAATATTATGGAATTAAATGCAAAATGAATGCTGAATTATTATAAATGCAAAGGACCTGCAAAGACCATTTATCATGCTGCAAGCATACAGAGTGTAGGCGTCATTCTTCTAATTTGAGTCTGACATCATTGTTCTTGATTTGCCACAACATTATTACAATATAGCTTATAGTTCTTCATGAATGAAAACATACTTGTCGCTATTATTTGTAGTTGTTGCTGGAAACAGCACTGGGTAAGGATTACATCCACCCATGGGATTCTTATGTGAAAATATAAAATGTGGCTACCACAAATGGACTGGATTAACAAAGGTAAAATAATCCCATGTTAATTCATAAAAACCTGTACAAATCAAGATATGAGATTCTTTTACCACAGTCTGTGTTTCTGATTGAGTGCAATCGTGCAAAACATTGCACGTGAGAATCCGATGCAGTGGAAACTTTGGGTTTCACACTAGATGGTATGTGTGAGGGGCAGGGGGAATATCGCCAGTAGTGTAAAATGAGAAATGAAAACAAAGGAAAGCTAATTAAAATCTGCATCTTTGTGAAAAAGCATCTTGCATGTACTTCTTGTAAGACGGTTTGGAGCAGGAAAACCCAGGCAAGTGGAAGAAAATTCTCAGTAAAGAGGTATACGGGAGAACCCTGGTGGTATGTGCTATCGGCCTGTCTTTCCCAACACTATACTTGCCCCATCCCTGGGGCTCCCTGTTCTAGTCTCCTGTGAGCTGTGAATAACTGTGAATTTGCAGGTTACAGACAAAATTCTGACCTCCTTATGGGCAGGGAGGAAATCTCCAACAGTTTTTTCCAGTATCTGAATTTCACATGGAAAATTGACAGGTTTGCCAGAGTTTTCAATCCACTGCATGCATAGCTGACAAAGAGATTTTAAAATAATAAACTGTTTCTTCTAGCACTGCGTTCATCCCTGATTTCCTACCTTTTGCACAGATAGATACACAACCACACTCCAATCTCTTCCTGATCCTGCTTCAGGATATTGAGCTGCTTTGTTTGGTCAGGCTTTGCACAAATTAATGGCTACACTGCAGAGGAACACAGGATCCATCTCACTTCTCCTTCCCAGGAGGAGTACAGTATATGTCTGCTTCCACTTTATCTTTGAACTCCTGTGCACAGAATTTATTCAGTGTTTAAGGCATGGCTATGACTGTCAACAAATCATCCCCTTTCAGAGGAACCTGGCAGCTTCCTTCTCGAAACACTTATGCTTCTTAGACAGAGTGAGAACTTAACGTGAGAGTTTCCTTGGGTCTTTGCCTTTGCTCTGGCTGGGCTGGGAGCACCAAGTGTGTGCCAACAAAAAGTAAGTTCCAGTATATATCAGCACCATCTCATTCTCGGTCTTTATCTCTAGTATTTCATCTGTGACTGTTCACCACTTTCATCCTCAACACAGGATCACAGAACAACAGAACAGCCCAAGCAGGGATGGACCTCAAAAGACCATCAGGTTTAACATTTCATGGGAAAAAGGAGCCCCCATGAAATTATCTAACACTCTGTCCAGTTGCACCTTGAAAGCCATCAGTGATGAGGACCAGGCCACGTCCTTTTGGTGGTTGTTTCAGTGATGGACTGATCTCACTGTAAAAAAAATCTTTCTTGTATCATGACAAGCCTCTCCTGTTCCAGCTTACACCTTTGCCTTCTCCATGCGGCTCCTTGTGAAGAGAGTGCCTTTGTTATCTTTGTAGCTGCCCTTTAAGTATTGGAGTACTGTGATGAAGTTTCCCTGAGCTCTCTTTTCCAGGGAGAAGGCTTCCTTCTTGTTAGAAAAAGTAAATAAAATGAAAAACTCTTCCTAAATTCACATACAGTCTTGACCACAGTTGATAACTTTTTTTGGAGTACAAACTCTTTTGCTGTTTTTTGCTTTCCCTGGTCTCTTTCAAAGCTCATATCACCACACCACCAAATACAATTTATCATTTAAATACTTTGCCTTATAAATTCTTCTGTGAAATCCCTAAGTCTCTACTTTTAAACCAGGTACTGTTCTGCATTCACATCTGTTGCACAACTGAATGCACACCAAAGATACACCTGACTCAACACAGAGATTCACGAAATGCTGACAGTAAATGCTACTTAACACCCTCAGAAGTATCCTTAACTGCCTTGCAGCATGGAAATGCACACACGGAAAACAACAGTGGCTGGTGTGGCTGTACCTACAGTCCCTACCATCATTACGTTTTTCTATTTTTTGGGTGGCTGACATCTTTCAGTCTTCTTCCTTCTGCCAGCTTGCATAGCATGGTGCTCACAGCAGAACCAACTTGGTTTATAAGCCTAAAGTAGAGGTAACACTGAGCAGGTTTCTGTGATCAGGACTAAGAAATGGCAGGCTTGACATTTGTGGGGGGTCCTCCTGCAGCTGCTGGTGGAGAAAGGGCAGCACTCTCCTTGCAGTGCGTCATGCGCTTGCTGCCAAGTGGTGCTGGTGGCAGGGCATGTCCACCTCAGCCTTCTGGATGCCCTTCTGAAAGCTCAAGCTGCTGGGCATCTTCCCACTTGGACTCTGGATGGCGTTTCCCTTGCACAAGCTGTGGATGTTTTAGATACCGTGCGAGTCTCTGGGCCCTTGTCAGTCTTGCCAATGTCTGAAACTTTTGAAGTCCAAAATGACAACAGACAGAAAAACCTGAGGATGACCAACATCAAAGCAAAACAAGCTGAAGAGAAAAATGAGACGTGGGCAGCAGCAAGCTGTCAGAACGGGCTGGTTCCCTTCATGGGTACTTCCTGAACTCCATACCAGGTTAGAGCTTGCACGGTGTCATTCTTTGCCTACTGTGAAAATTGAGTTTGCTGGTCTCTGGCCAGTTGATCTGGCCACATAAAAAGTCTTCATTTGACATCTCTGCAGGAGAAAACTAATGCAAATGAAGGAGACTGGGGCTGTTATTCAAATGATGGGTGCAAACCAAAGGTGTTTGGGTATCCCCTCATTTCAAATGTATGTTTTTGTTTTAAAGGACATCTTCAAAAGAAAGCATATTCAAGAAGCTTTCTGAAAATAAAAGTCTGAGTGTGAGGCAGCTTATCCATATCCATTTGAATCTCTCAAATCAAAAGGCTGTTAAGAAAAAATGGATACTGTCACTGATCTAATGACTACAGAAGAGAGAGAGTCCTCTTTTTTTTCCCTTACAAAAGACAAAACTAAGCCATTTAGCCTTAAAAATGCATCTTAGACAAAAACAGGAAGTCATTAAGTGTCAATGGTCAGGATCCCAACTGATTTTTAAATTCATAAAGATATGTGAAGCTAATCTCTGAATAAAGACCCAGCTGTTGCCAAAGCAATTTGAATATTTATCTCTGTGTAAAGACAAACAGTAGTCCCTGTGGAGTTTCACTGTTGCCAAAAACCTGACACACAGAGGAAACTTGATTGTCTTTTTCAACTTCCAGTGTTCTACATGAGACTTAATGCTTTATTACAGACAGAAATGCTCACACAGTCCCAAGCCAGTGGCAGTAGCTTGGTAGGAACAGGAGCACAGAAGTCCTGCTGATGGCAGGCTCCCGAGGCAAATAGCCCTGGTGCCCCTTGATCATGGTGACACAGGACAAAGAAAAGCAGGCAGCAGAGCTGTGGAGAAAATTACGAACAAGAAACCACCTTTCAGCCCACATCATTTGTCCTACTTATACCACCTAGCCCAAGTTCTGCCTCCTCTTTAGTGGCATGAGATCATGACTTGATGGGTTACTCATGGTCATTACATGATTCATCAGAGTGGGGACAGACAGGTCTCAGAGGCCAGAAGACCTAAGCGGGGCTTTCAGGTCCCTGACATAGGGACCTGATGAGAGTTTCTCACCAGAAAGCAGCTGCTCTGGTCAGAATCTAGGCTCTGGCACCAGACACCCTGAAGCAGAGGTGATCAACAAGCAGCCCAAAGCTCTTCCACCCCATTCATACTACATATTCATACTACATATTGGGCTACAGCTTAATACATCCTCACTAGATAAAGAGGAGTGTGGAAAACACTCCTCATGTCCATCCATATCTCCATGGAAGATGCCAAGAGCCCCATACCTGCCATTAACACGGTGGCAAGGCAAGGGAGAAGGCTGATGGCAAGAGGTCACCTCAGGTAGGACAGCTGGCACATGCAGACAGCTCACAGGCAGGGCTCTGTTCTGCCTGTGCCTGCGAGGTATATTTAGCAGGAGTGTTCCTTTGCTCCTGTACCTGCAGGTTTTAAGTATAGGAAAATATTTCACAGTGATGTTGAAAAAAACAAACAAACCTGTATCCCCCACTTTTCTTTTGGAAATCCATTAGCTCACTGCATTCTGGTATTTTCCCAGTGATGGTCACAATGCTACACTTAGACGATACACTTTGATTGGTAGATTTCAAACAACATTGGTAGAAGAGATTGTTTAATTGTGTTTTCTTTTGTTGTTAAGGTCAGTAAGCACGCCCGGTATTATGTTTGGATGGGCTCCAGTTGCAACACAAGTTTCTAAATGAAGCATGGGTGGATGCAACTTCATGTGCAAAGGCCTGCTTTGATCTTACATAAGATGAAATCAGTTATATTAGAAGAGAAATATTACCTTCTATCTGTTTCCTTAATAGGAATAAAAACTGTTTCTCCCATGCTAGTACCAGACTGTGAATAGGACAAAGTGCTACAGAAGGGCAGAGACACTTGAAATTGACAGCATTATATAATCAACTGCCAGAAATCTGTGCATGCTTTCTTTCAATAGAGCCATAGTGAAGTGATCTGACGATAGCTGGCTGGTTAAGGTGTGGCACACATCCCCTGAGGCAATTGTGTTAAGTCCAGTTACTCACAACACAGCTTTTAGAAGCATAATCCACCATGACAGCCGTGCAAAACCAAGGGCACAGTTCCAGGGTGATGTGGACAATGGGGTGGTTAAGAAGACTCCAGAGACTCCAGAGTAAGCCCTCCTGGAAAATTAAGTCTTCTGGATTTGTGAGGTCCAAAACAGAGCTCCTGCTCCCAGTATGAATGCTAACAAAATAAGACACTGCCTGAGAGCAGCAGCAACCTTGGGATACCACCACATCATAGAATCATAGAATCCCAACACCCAACAGCCTGTCACCAAGGCAGTACAGGGAGAGCATCCATGCTGAAAGGACACTGCCCTTGCTATCAGACAGCGGCTGACACATCCACAAATAGAAGCAATAAAACAGAGGGAGGGAAAAGCTGTGGGACAGCAGAGAGAAACGGCACTGCTCTGCACGAGGGAATCACCGAGTGATTAACTACCCAAATTCTGCTTATGGTGAGTATATGCTGACAGCTTATCAGACGGTCAGATTCCAGGTTTCAGCACTTTATTCTATCTGTGCTCATTTAAACCTGTCCAGATGAGGCTGAGAATGTTGACAGAAAGCACGGCTTTTGGCTTGTACTTCTATTCTGAAGATGAGACATGATTTACAGGGAGGCTCTCATGGATGCCTCTGGTTTCCTTTTGAAAGTCCAGTGTTTGCTATTTGGACAAGATCATATTATACAGTAACTTATGTCCTAGGTATCAGGGAGAAGGAAGATTAGTGTTTTATCAGCTGCAATGAAGCCAGTCTCAGGACTCATTAAAAGTATTATCAGGAAGAAGGAAGCACTGCAACAGTGTACAGTAAGAAGTTTTTTTCCATCAAAAGGATATTTGCTATCCTGCAGCATATAATTTTACTGCAGAAAAGACAGCATTTCCCATTCTTAAAATGGGAGATACAGTGAACAAGCCTGAAAATGTTTTGCTGCTACTGGTAAATACCTGAATTCCAGAGGCAGCTTCTTTGTAACTTCCTGTGTCTATGCCCTCACTGTATCGATATTGATTAAAACTCTTCAGGCAAACCCAGAACACCACCCAGATAAAATTTAGCCTTTATTTCAACTCACAGGTTCAAGAATCACATTGCCAAAACATGCCTTAAACTGAAGAAGAGCATGCATCTTCAGCCAGTCCTTTCCCTCAGCTGTTAATGATGGGAACACAGCCGCTATGGAAGAGATGCTTTGCACAGCTCTGCATTATGTTGTCAGGTCAGCAGGGGCAGGCAAAAATCAAAGCAAGGGAAGAATTCAGAACACATCAGACACCTCTTATTGCTATGAAAGAGGCAGTCCCAGCCTCATCCCCCAAAAGGGCCATTAACTGCTTCTGGGTTGGATCAGGGATGAGTACCTCACATTCATGCACTTTTTGATGAAGTGATTCAAAGCACCGGTCTCATTCCTGTGTCCTCACTGCTTTTCAGGAGCAGTGCTCTCCTGGTCTAAATTTAACCCCTGATAGGCAAAGCATGGCACCTTGAAGTATCCAAGAATAGCATTTGCCTTTCAGCTACTATGTTAACACCACATCCTGCGTCACTGTGGCTTAAAGATTTCTGTATAAATAGCTTTAGAAACCACAAAAAAAAGAACACTATCATACCACACTGAAGGTTGCTCAATGCATGTGTTTCTGGGGATGCAACTGCATTAACCTCTGGCAAACTGCTTGCTTCAGTGTCCCCATAAAAGACTGCGGATTTTGGCTATGATAAAAAGAATAACGATGAAAAAAAAATAGCGCAAGGTCTTCTCTTTCATTTCATTCATTCCCACCTACTCATGAAAGAGAAACGATATTGTGGCAGAATGCTGCAAAACATTCCATGGCACAGTCAATCTGGTTCCCAGCCACCTTAGTCCAGACAGACAAAGGTCCTTTAAATCCAACCCCTATCTACCCAGTGAGGAAGGAAGAGGTAACTCACACCACTATCAGGGATAGTTGGGTAGTACTGTTCTTTTTTAGAGTGACTGCTAATCCCAGAGGTGTAAGCATGCAGGCCACACCACTGGGTGTCAGGAGCAGAACATACCCATGAAAAAAATCTGCTCATGCTTGGAAATCCTGAGACTGAAAGAAGAGTATGAAAAAGATCGGTATCCAAAAAGCAAGCCTAATTTGTTTTGCATGCTAAGGACAGGCCTTAGATCTTCCTGATCCTTCCTACTGATCCTGCACACTATGCCCATGATGCGCTGCGCTGATTTGGGAATTGGTGCAAAGAAATGAGACAGCATATAGTCAGGGCACCATCCATCAAAGACATCATAGCTCAAAGGGCAGTTATGAAAACAGTCACAAAATGTCTCTAGGAGAAAAATAAAAGGCCCCTCCATACTCTCTCCATGGAAAGGATCAAGAACGTTCTGTGACATTATCAAAATAAGTTCTTGGTATCAAAAGGAATTGTTGTGAGGTTTTCAAAAGCAGTTCTTAGTATGCACCCTTCTACTTGAAACGATACACGGTTGTGATCATGGATACAGCTTGCAAACCAGAAAACCCAGCCAACATACATCTGCTGATATTCCCTGATGAAAGAGGAAGTGGAGCACCAAGGTTGTTGCCAACCCATATATGCTTTGTCCAGCTGGACTACCTTCAGCAGTTGCAGAATTTGGCATTCAGCTATTGGCAGGGGAGGCACCAACTTAATGGAGTAGCACAAAGGGTAGAATAGAGCCACTGGGATTAAAAAAGACACCTCTGGTACCAAGAGAACAGGTAGTGCTCGCTGGCATGGCTAAACAGTTCCAGCATGTGTCCAGTAGATTGAACCCAGGCACACAGGAATTACATTTTACTGTAATACCAGAGCGTCAATACTAAGCGTTTCTCCTACAGCACAAACCTGAAATAGTGCCTGCAGGATCATTCAGAGGTTTTGATTCAGCTGTGCTCACATTTTGATTCTCAGAGTCATAGAACAGCTTGAGTTCGGAGGGATGCTTTAGAGCCATCTAGTCCAACTCCTCTGCTACGAACAGAGACACCTATACGGACATCAGGTGCTCAGAGCCCAGTCCAGCCTGACCTTGAGTCTCTGCAGGGATGGGCCAGCCACCACCTCTCTGGGCAACCTGTGCCAGTACTTACATCTGATTACTTTGGGATGGACACACTGATGTATGAGTTTGCAAGATTTCCACAGTTCCTTATAGCAGATAGTTGTGGGATTGCAGCTAAAGCATATGGGAAGCAGCATGGGTTAAATGGGAGACCTTCAAGGCCCTCTGCTCAGGAATTTTTTTGGGAAAAAAAAAGGAAATAAATTAGTACAGTGTAAGCAAACTGCTTGCAAAATCTTTCTGCTCAGCAAAGTAACTGCATCCAAGAAGTACTTCTGGTGCTCTACGTGAAACAAACAGCTTTTTTTCTTCAGATAAGAAGAAAAATCTTGAACTATTCAGTAACATGCTAAAGGAAGCCAATCAGAGCTGACCTCATTTTCTTTCAAAATGTGTTGCAATAAAAAAAAGTACTAAGGAACATTCGCCAAAACGCCAACACAGGAGAGGAGTGAGCAGGGGTGCCCTGCTGCAGCTGCCATCAGCCTTGTGGACATGATGGAAGGCTCCTGGTGGCTCTGGCTGCCTTCTCACCATGAGCTGTCTCCTTCCTGTGCTGAATATTCAGAAGCAGAAACCTGCTGACCAAATCATTCTTTGCTACAGCTCTTAGCTAACTTCTACCGGGAGCATTTAAAGTGACCTCCACGGCACTGAGCACCATGTCCAATCCATGCACGTGCCCTTCAGCCTCCAATGGTGGAAGTAACCTAATGTTAGCCCCCTCCACCTCCACCGCAGAACGATTCAACCGTGAGGGGAGCTATGAAATGATTAAACATTTTCGGATGTTTCTGTCACTGGTATCTCTCGTGGTGGTTCAGGGAACTTCTGAACCTAACTCCAACCCTAAAAACCCTCTTCTAATAGCTCTTTAAAGTGCTGGCAATGTGCCTGAGTTTTCCTAGCACTTTGCATTTTTTTTCCTTTTCCTGGAGCACTGAAGATAGAGGTCTTTAAACAATGAAAATATACTTCCAAGTACGCAGACTTTTTTCTTTCTTTCTTTTTTTTTTTAATGGTCAGTCCATGTCATGGAGGTAGAGGAGATGGATTCAAGATGTGTTGATGCACATTTCTTATTACCACAGATTTACAAAGTACACGCAACATCAAGTACGTACAGCTTTGTAGGCAATACTAGTGCCTTCTCCATATATCATAATAAGACTGCTTTCTTAATAACAAAAAACTAACTCTAAGCACCACAAGCCTTCTTCTCATGCTTACTTTTTGTTTGCTGTAGTTACTGTTGAAGAGGTATTCAATAAAACTGCTACATCCAACAGACATTCCTCTCTCCTGTTAGCAAGCAATAGCAGCACAAGGATGTCAGAGCTTCTCTAACAAAATTTTTGGCAAATATAACATTTTCTATTATCCTTTTAGTTAATTTTGGGGAAATTTCCACTCAGCAATGAAATATGCAATGGAGTCATCTCATAGCTGACACCTTGCAAGATCTGATCTGCTGTACAAATTGAGAGTAATGTGTTCACCAGAGAAAGAACTGCAGGCAGAGGGTAGCAACTAGCTGTGATGGACCACAAGTACCAGAGGTCCACAGGCAATATATCTGAGAACAGATGCTTTGAGCAACCACCCACCTACACAGCTGGGCAGGCAAGGTGGTCCTTCCACCCATGTGGTGCTCCCCTACAGACAGAGAGATAAACCCACATTTGCTTGTGAAATTAAGATCCATATCCATAAAAGAAATGTAAGAGGTTAAATCCTCAGCGCATGCTCCTGAACTGTTTGCTCAGATCTACTCATTGTTTAAATAAATCTGTTCTTAATACACACTGAATAAAACATGAGATAGAATGCCAGTGGCAGTGTAAAATACAAGAAATGAAGAATACCCCCTGAAAACATGAAAAAGGAAAACATCATGGGAAACAGCACCCATCACTAATGCATGCTCTGTAATGTGCTTAAAAAGCTTCATTTCTTGTGAGCACATGGCTTAATCCAGAGCTCACATGCCTGTGTGGTGGAGCAGCGCTGTGTATCTGGAGAGCAAAATCTCCATGAACAGCATACGGCAGCATGCGGTGTATGCACACACTGCATGGTCAAGTGTTCTCTTCAGCTAGAAATGCAACATTAATTATTTCCAGCTAAGTATCTGGCTTTATTGGTTTGTCTAAATGGACTCCTCCTCACTCTACATGGAAAGAAGCTGAATTTCTTCAAAACCAGCACAAGGAATCCATCCAGAGGGATGTGGACTGTCTTGAGGAGTAGGCCTTCAGGAACATATTGAGGTTCAACAAGGCCACATGCAAGATTTTGCACGTGGGTGGGGGCAATTCCAGATATGAGTAGACACTGGGAGAAGAACTCAGTGAGAGCAGCCCTGCCAGGAAGGATATGAAGGTATAGATATGGATATGAGTTGGAGCTGGGTGGGCTTTCAGGTCCTTTCCAACCCAACTAATTCTATGATGCTCTATGACAACTCTCTTCATGCATCTTTGGCTGAACAGCCAA
Organism: Pavo muticus; assembly: GCA_016647715.1. Lineage (NCBI taxonomy): Eukaryota > Metazoa > Chordata > Aves > Galliformes > Phasianidae > Pavo > Pavo muticus. Next base: position 958,390 of record JACDJE010000700.1, on the reverse strand, counting down.
AGATTAATGCTGATTATCCTTAATGGGGGCTGTTTTAACCCACATGGCCTACATGAGCTACATAACCTATTAGCTAATACACATTCCCTTCATTTTTACCTTTTCAAAACAAAATAAGAAGGAGGATGAGCTGCAACCTGTTCTGCTGTTGAAGGGAAGTGGATCCAAGTCAGAACAGCACCTGTGTCTCAGAGAGGGCAGGTGAAAGGCCAGCTCACCATACTCCCTGCTCCCTGCTCCGTAACAGTTACTTATATTAAAACAGAAACTAAAAAATCATCAGCTCTTTCAGGAACAATGAATGCATTCCACTGCTCCATACTACAAAAGAAAGCTTTGTTGAAATAGATGCATAAATCTTCATAAAAACATCACACAGCTCCTAGAAACTATGCCAAGCATTGTAAGAAACACCAATTTATTCTCAGCCTGCATTGCAGCTGGTTTCAGGAAGCCAGGCTAATGACATTCTTTCAAAGGTAACTTCCTTGGCTTTGAGGTCTTACACCTGTCCCAGTGCAAACCTCTTTCACACCAGCACTCACACCTGCCATGAAGGGGCACTTAGAAGTTTAATTTGCAGTCAGTGCAGTTACCAAGTGGACACTGAGGCTTTATGATGGCATGTGCTTGGGGGCTGCAGCAGAAGAGTACTGACCAAGCAAGCCTTTCGCTATTCTAAATTACATATAAACACTCACTATAAACAGACTCAACTGTCAAATCATATGCTTTCAGTGAAGCTGTAGGAACATACATGGAGGCGTAACACTGAACTACCCAAAATGCACACTGTGACCTCTCTAACTTCTTTACAAGTTGAAAAGAAGAAATTTCTTGTTCTTGCATGGAGGCTGCAACAGCTGAACATCTCAGCCAGAACATCACATACCACACTCACCTCCTGCCCTAAGGTGGAAGAGTAGCTTGCAGTCTCCTCAAATGCTCTCTTCTGCTTCTCCAAGGAGTGGGAAGGGCAAAGTTTCCAAGTTACAAATGGTTAATGTGAGTTCAGAAAGCTTAAAAGGTAGTTTAGATATGAATTACAAGCCATACACAGAAGTTTCTTTTGTGCACAGTGGGATGCAAACAAGAGCTGCTGTGTAGGGAAGGCTGGATAACATCAGTACAAAACAGAGATAACTTTTTTGATTGAGAAATTGGAGAACCAAATATCCCTTTACATTAGTATTGCTTCAGAGATCACTCATCAGAAAATAAAAATATGATATTTTTTGTAAGATGAAAAGGGAAAAAATAGTCTTAATGTTTTTTGGTTTTGTTCTATGCAATCCTTACACTTTTGTTTCCTTGAGCATACACACAACAAAGGCAGGGGATCTCCTGAGATAAGAGCTGGTTTGCACTGAATGTTTCTGCATGGGGCAGTCCCAAACACTCATGTTTAGAGCATCAAAGCCTGAAGTGAAGAGTCAGGAGAGAGATACATCTAACTCCTGTACTCCAATCATCTGCCACAAAAAGAGCTGCAGAAAAAGAAACCAAGGCAGAAACTACAAACCAAACAACAAAATGCATTCTTTTAAAACCTCCACAACCACATAAACATGTGAAAGAATGCTGTGTCTTAGCAAGGCACACTGCCTATGCTGGGCAGTACTGCTGTATTGGTCAAGTTATTTGCACCCTGGTTATGCACTGGGGATGCAATAACATCAATTTTTAGAATGATGAAGCTTTCTTCCATGTCACTCACTGCCTCCAGAGCAGTCACCATGCCTTTCTGTTTGCAGAAAAGTCATGCTTTGGCTCCCTCAGCCTGTGCCTTGCCCCATCCTTAAGACTTTTTAGAAAACCTCTTTGTAGCCCTTTTCCCATATAACTGAGAGAAAGGGCTGCTTTCCACATCACTTAAGGTGGTAGTTCCTTATTGTACATTGAAAGAAATACATTTCCCTGCTAAAAGTTTGTAATCTGGAGGTTGGTATCTCATTTCTTAAAGTGCCCACCCAAATAAATGGCTATGCTAGCAAATTTTAAATGTACCCACCTGTGTCAAACACAGACCTTGCAGCTGATGATTAATAAGCACAACAACATTGGCTTTGTAATAATGCTATCAGTCCCTCTTTGTTTCTCATCCTGCTGCCAGCTGAAGAGAGAAATCAAACCCAGGCTGTTCTTCAACTGCTCACTTTGACTGAAATGACATGGCTCTCCAGTAACTATGCAGATGCTCTTTTGCACAGCTCTTGGGAATCGACTGGCATGTGTGCAGGGATTGGCAGGTGACAGTGAGTCCGCAGTGCTGGTACTGCATCATGTTGGGTGTGTGAGCAGGGTGTCTAGTGCCCTCTCCTCTAAAAGGAGTCGGATGCAGTTATGGTAGAAAATGTGTCATTAAATTGCTTTATTTTGATGATTAACAAGGGCTAACGACTTAAAAAAAAAAACCATGCAACTCAAGACATCCAGTTACATATCTAAAACCACTCAATATCTTNCTAGAATTTCATTTTTAGTTTGTTTAACAGAAGAGTGCAGCAACTGTTCTACAAATACACAATAGATTTATACAGCTTTTTTTCTTTCTATACACACAGCTTCTGCTGGAAAAAATTCAACTCTTTGTTACTCCTCATACTTCTAGAAAAGCAGAAAGTGGGCATGTAGAGGCAACTTCAAACAAGGAGAGAAGAGATTTATCAATACCATATGTAAGAACGACTTCTTCCAGTTGCTACAGCAGTATCAGAAAATAGGATTACTATAGGAAATAGGAAACAGCTCTCAGAACTGCTTTTAGGTGAACAAGGGAGGCACTGAGTTCAGGGTCATAGGAAACAATTTCCATGAAAAGGAGATAAATGCATCAGCTTGGCAGCTTTTCTTGCTTGTAGCAGCTAAATTCTCTCCCTCTCCTTCAGGGGAACACTTCCTCTTTCACAAAAGGAGATATTTCAAAAAACTTAACTGTCTTTGCAAATCCACAGTTATATTTGCAAATGCATACTAAGATACAAAATCATTTATTGAAGCAGAAAGACCCAGGGAGACATCCCTTAGTCCAACATAACAATGACCAACAGGCATGCTCCTCCTTAATTCCCTCACTGGGTTACTGGAAGTGTGGTTTTGTTGGTTTGGTTGTTCCAAATAACCCTCTAGGCTTTCAGCACCAGCATCCAAAGGTTACTGCTCCAGCACACTGCAGCAGATGCCCTCTGGACATCAAGCACCATCACTTATGGAAGGTCCCCGAGTTTGAGCGCCTCATTATTGAGCACAGCCTCCCACCACCGACAACACTTCAGAGAGGAAAAGAAATGCATCAGACTTAGCAAATGATGTAATCACTTCTGAAGCCCTGTGACCTTCCATACCAGCTCAGCTTTTATCTGCTCTCCAGGTTTTCCTCCGCGCTTGCACTGATCATGCTTTTTGACCTTTCTCCCTGTGCCAGCAATTAGAATAAACAAGAGAGTAAATTCTGAGGGAAGCCAAGCTCCCAATGAGTTCAGGATTTCCGACAGAGCAGCTATGGGGAGTGGGGAGGAGGAGGAGGAGGGACAAGTAAATGCCCAGACCCAGGCCAACACCACGCTTGCCACTAGCCTAGTCACGGCCCCAGCCATGATGCAGCAAGCATGACCACCTGCTTTTCTGCAAGCACCTGCATTTTCCAACAGCATCTCTCTGACAACCTGCAGTTACAGACAGACCTTTTTTTCTTTTTTAGGCTGAGCCAAGTGGAAGGGTTCCAGCATGAAGGGTTCTAGAATGAGACCTGCAGACAGCATGAGGATTTTCTGCTGTTGTCATTACTTTCAGCATTAAAGAAGTGCAACAAGTGTGCAAGTGCATGACTGAACCTTACTCATAGAAGGGCTGAAAACATATATTAAAAAAGCAGACTTCTGTCTGAAACAAAAAAACCCACATCAATCTGTGAGCTCAGTGATGGCATCCACAGCTGTATGGAACAGGAAGCTGTCCTGCAAGTAATGCCAGAAACAGAAGCACTCCAATCACATTTGTCATTCACATTCAGCTTCAAAATGCATGCATTGACAAAAAACCCAGGCCTTCTCCTTTAACACGTTCCTCATGTGGAGACTGCAAGCAGGGAGGCACAAAGGCTGTTGTCTGAAGGCTGCAGTCACTACCCACCAGCCAGGAAGAGGGCAGATGATGCATCTTAGATGTCTCCACATGCATTCCTACTGGAAACAATTATATATTTTGATATTATGAGCCATTAAAACTACAGAGGCAGAAATAATTTCAGGCAGAAAATTCTGTTTTTCTATTTTCAGGACCCAGAGTTCTTGCTCCTGCTGCCTGTGTGGAATGAAGCAACATGCCAGCAGCACCCTTCTCCTCTTCCACAAAACAGCTACTTGTTCAGAATGTTTTCCACTGCTCCAAACAAACAGCCCTTCAGTGCCTTGCTGAGTACAGTTTTGCAATGTGACAAGTTAACAGCTGGCATTTTTGTGCACGCAGCCCTAAGCTGAGGTCTAGCTGTAAATTTGGCCTTGCTCTCTTGGCTTAGCACTTCAGCAGTTTCCACCAGGACACAAATGCCATCCTGAAGATGAAAATGCAAGCCAGTGGCTGGACTTGTACTGTACTCCAGATATCCCCACACTGCAAAACGATGTAGTCTAAGCCTGACTGTCACCCCTTCTAATGGATGCATTCCATCTTCTGTTCCAGAAATTCAGCAGAAGAAGTCTGATATCAGAAGGCCTTTTTAGCTGTGTGCTTAGCTTCTACAAGCATATCTACTTAGACACACTGAACTACCTGCTTTTTTATTGATCACAGTTTCTAACTTCAGCTTTTTTTCAGGTTGCTGAGAGTTCTGGCTTAAAACAAATGCCTCACAGGCATGCGTCCATCTCAGCTGCTTCAGAGAGTTCAGTTCCCAGGCTGATGGGAACAGTCATGGCTGCAGCACTACTAAGTGGAATTAAGGCAGCAGAGAGTGCACTATGGTGCTGATTCATTCTGGTTTAGTGCGGATTTTCACTAAGTGAATTCAACTCTGGAGCCAGTGGTTTGTTTTTTCACCTGGACTCAAGGGAAAAGGTTGTCTTCTGCTGCTTGGGGATAAGGGTGTGACTTCCAAATGCTATTATTCATAATAAAGATAAAAAACAATTCCTTTGGCCTTGTAGAGAAGAAAACCTATTGTTGAAATTTATTTTTAAAGACTTTTTGAAACAAGAAACAACCAATGCAATTACAAGAGTTTTTATTTCACTTTTATTTTTAAATAAAAAAATAACATGGGTGTAAACCTTGAACTACTCAAGTTTTATCTCTCTCTGGCCATTCTTAGAGGAACCCAGAGCGCTCTCGTTTGCCCTTTAAATTTATTTCTTCCCTGAAAGGTACTAAATTACAGTGAAGTCAGGGGAAAGACTTTTATTAAGCAAGGTCTCGTTTCCATCGTGTGTAAAGAAATGGATTTACTAGAGGGATTTTTCCCCTTCAAAAATAAAATAAAATAAAACCACATTCCTGCCTTGGGAAATGATGGAAGTTCCTCAAAGCACAGTTTCAAAGGATCCCAAATGAAAATAAATAATACTTATTCTTAACTGAGGGGGGAAAGAAGGGGAAAAGTTTCAAATGGTCTCCCCAGGGTGAAGTGATGAATTACACAGGGATACCTGGAATACTTTAGAGGAAAGACAGTTACCAAGGACATATCCGCTTTAGCTGAGGATGTAATAAATTCAATCGGGACAGTCAGTGAAGAAATTAAAGAAAACATTATGAACCAAACTTCTAACACACCCCATCAGGCTCCAGGTTCAGAGAAAGAGCTGCCTACTTCCAAGGCACCAAAAAATTCTCCTTTAGGAGCGAGAGCTTGCACGGGCTTGTTTTGAAAAAGGAAGCTAGTCAGGAGGCTTATCGCACAAAGAAACAGTCCATGCTGCAATTTCTACATGCCGTGTTTCTTTATTTCTCTTTTCAGTACCCTCACCTGCCAAGCAGCGCTGAGAAGTTTTTTGGTTTGGGGCTACAAGGCATGATCTGATAAGATCAGCTGGAGTACAGTTCCAGGAGTAAATACAGCAGTAAAATTGACCAGCAAATGAGATTCGGAGAGACTCATTAACTGTCAGAGACCACACAGAGTATTGCTATTTCTAGCAGCATAGAAAAAGCAAGAAAGCAAGAAAAAAACATCAAATCCGAATTACTATGTAACATGTATGCACTGTAATTTAGACTCTTTGCAAGTTTTCACACTTCCATTACTTCAGCTGAGAGCAGAAACCCATCCCTCTGATTTTTAATTAGATCTTCATGAAAAGTATTCATCCTTTTATCGAACTGTGCAGTATCTATTTAATACAGAAAGAGAGCTATATCAAGAAAATAAGAATATGGACACTTACATGCAAGAATATAAGAAGTAGTAACCCGCTTTTGTTATGGATAATAAACAGCATGAAAATTTTACTTTTTGTTGGCATTAAATCAGAGTAACTTCACAGTTACACAGTGCAACAAATATCACCAATAATCTAAGACTGCTATTTTCCCTCACCTATGTGCAAGTTGAAGGTACACTTTTTTTTTTTTTTAATTCCAACATGAAAATATCATTAGGACAGAAAAGAAAAAAAAATTAAAATATACTTATCTAGAAACACTGGGACTGTGCATAACTGCACCCTGTGTGTTAGAACAGAAAGTCGTTGATGCCTAGGCTCGTATTGCCAGCGCCAGTCCCAGAGTTTATTGCCCTGTTTTTCCGCCAAGACTAAATCAATACACAAGCGACATTACTATGATGCAGGGGTCAGTCTGGGTTGGTAACTCTGAATGAGACCCCGCGCTGGCCACAAGGTAACCTGGTATTTATGGCTCCACATTCCCTCACTTTCAGAGAAGATGGGAAATGTCCTCATGCTGGCCAGACCTCACTACCCAGCTCAGCTCTCCACGGAACACACAACGTTAATGAAAAAAACAACTGGATACTACCATTTTCTCCAAACAGGGCCACGAATACTTTGTAGAAGGACGTTTTAAAGCAAAGATGACAGGCTCATGGCCAGCTGAAAAATGCTGCTGAAGGCTGTCTCTCTTCCTGCCAGCACAACTCCTCAAGGAGAAGATGGAGAGGGCAAGCTGTCCCCTTCCAGTCGCAGGGCTCAGAGTTCAACCCCAGCCTCTCTGAAGCATCCTTTTATCAGCTGCACATGCTACCAGAGCTGATACTCACTTTGGACCCTAACAGTAACCTTCCATGGGCAGGGAAGGTCCGGTGAAAGTCAACTGAAGCCATGACCGAGTCCTTTCTAGACAGCAGCATCTTGGTATCAACCCAGGACCACTTGACAATGGGTGAAACATGTTTAATAAAGGTTAGGTATGTCAAAGCCTTAAGGTTCAGGAGCTAATGAAGACAGGCAATGTCTGTTAATCACCTGACATTGCAGGAGAGGTATGGAAATAAAGGCATCACTCTGCTGAAACTCTGAGTGCTCTCATTCAGGCTGTAGCACTAGTTCTTTTCATTTCTTACTGACAATTTAGAAATCATGCTACATGAAGAAGTAGTTACACTACTGGGAAGGAAGTGGGAAAAGATACAGAATGCATGCCAGGAGAGACAGCAATGATATTATAACATCTTTTAAAAACATACTTTCAAAGAACTCCACAGTTCTAATCAGTCAATCAGACAGAAAGGTTATCAATACTGTATTTTATTTGCCTTGGTTGCCTNAGTATCCTTTCTTTTCCTTTTAAGGACTAGAATTTCATTTTTAGTTTGTTTAACAGAAGAGTGCAGCAACTGTTCTACAAATACACAATAGATTTATACAGCTTTTTTTCTTTCTATACACACAGCTTCTGCTGGAAAAAATTCAACTCTTTGTTACTCCTCATACTTCTAGAAAAGCAGAAAGTGGGCATGTAGAGGCAACTTCAAACAAGGAGAGAAGAGATTTATCAATACCATATGTAAGAACGACTTCTTCCAGTTGCTACAGCAGTATCAGAAAATAGGATTACTATAGGAAATAGGAAACAGCTCTCAGAACTGCTTTTAGGTGAACAAGGGAGGCACTGAGTTCAGGGTCATAGGAAACAATTTCCATGAAAAGGAGATAAATGCATCAGCTTGGCAGCTTTTCTTGCTTGTAGCAGCTAAATTCTCTCCCTCTCCTTCAGGGGAACACTTCCTCTTTCACAAAAGGAGATATTTCAAAAAACTTAACTGTCTTTGCAAATCCACAGTTATATTTGCAAATGCATACTAAGATACAAAATCATTTATTGAAGCAGAAAGACCCAGGGAGACATCCCTTAGTCCAACATAACAATGACCAACAGGCATGCTCCTCCTTAATTCCCTCACTGGGTTACTGGAAGTGTGGTTTTGTTGGTTTGGTTGTTCCAAATAACCCTCTAGGCTTTCAGCACCAGCATCCAAAGGTTACTGCTCCAGCACACTGCAGCAGATGCCCTCTGGACATCAAGCACCATCACTTATGGAAGGTCCCCGAGTTTGAGCGCCTCATTATTGAGCACAGCCTCCCACCACCGACAACACTTCAGAGAGGAAAAGAAATGCATCAGACTTAGCAAATGATGTAATCACTTCTGAAGCCCTGTGACCTTCCATACCAGCTCAGCTTTTATCTGCTCTCCAGGTTTTCCTCCGCGCTTGCACTGATCATGCTTTTTGACCTTTCTCCCTGTGCCAGCAATTAGAATAAACAAGAGAGTAAATTCTGAGGGAAGCCAAGCTCCCAATGAGTTCAGGATTTCCGACAGAGCAGCTATGGGGAGTGGGGAGGAGGAGGAGGAGGGACAAGTAAATGCCCAGACCCAGGCCAACACCACGCTTGCCACTAGCCTAGTCACGGCCCCAGCCATGATGCAGCAAGCATGACCACCTGCTTTTCTGCAAGCACCTGCATTTTCCAACAGCATCTCTCTGACAACCTGCAGTTACAGACAGACCTTTTTTTCTTTTTTAGGCTGAGCCAAGTGGAAGGGTTCCAGCATGAAGGGTTCTAGAATGAGACCTGCAGACAGCATGAGGATTTTCTGCTGTTGTCATTACTTTCAGCATTAAAGAAGTGCAACAAGTGTGCAAGTGCATGACTGAACCTTACTCATAGAAGGGCTGAAAACATATATTAAAAAAGCAGACTTCTGTCTGAAACAAAAAAACCCACATCAATCTGTGAGCTCAGTGATGGCATCCACAGCTGTATGGAACAGGAAGCTGTCCTGCAAGTAATGCCAGAAACAGAAGCACTCCAATCACATTTGTCATTCACATTCAGCTTCAAAATGCATGCATTGACAAAAAACCCAGGCCTTCTCCTTTAACACGTTCCTCATGTGGAGACTGCAAGCAGGGAGGCACAAAGGCTGTTGTCTGAAGGCTGCAGTCACTACCCACCAGCCAGGAAGAGGGCAGATGATGCATCTTAGATGTCTCCACATGCATTCCTACTGGAAACAATTATATATTTTGATATTATGAGCCATTAAAACTACAGAGGCAGAAATAATTTCAGGCAGAAAATTCTGTTTTTCTATTTTCAGGACCCAGAGTTCTTGCTCCTGCTGCCTGTGTGGAATGAAGCAACATGCCAGCAGCACCCTTCTCCTCTTCCACAAAACAGCTACTTGTTCAGAATGTTTTCCACTGCTCCAAACAAACAGCCCTTCAGTGCCTTGCTGAGTACAGTTTTGCAATGTGACAAGTTAACAGCTGGCATTTTTGTGCACGCAGCCCTAAGCTGAGGTCTAGCTGTAAATTTGGCCTTGCTCTCTTGGCTTAGCACTTCAGCAGTTTCCACCAGGACACAAATGCCATCCTGAAGATGAAAATGCAAGCCAGTGGCTGGACTTGTACTGTACTCCAGATATCCCCACACTGCAAAACGATGTAGTCTAAGCCTGACTGTCACCCCTTCTAATGGATGCATTCCATCTTCTGTTCCAGAAATTCAGCAGAAGAAGTCTGATATCAGAAGGCCTTTTTAGCTGTGTGCTTAGCTTCTACAAGCATATCTACTTAGACACACTGAACTACCTGCTTTTTTATTGATCACAGTTTCTAACTTCAGCTTTTTTTCAGGTTGCTGAGAGTTCTGGCTTAAAACAAATGCCTCACAGGCATGCGTCCATCTCAGCTGCTTCAGAGAGTTCAGTTCCCAGGCTGATGGGAACAGTCATGGCTGCAGCACTACTAAGTGGAATTAAGGCAGCAGAGAGTGCACTATGGTGCTGATTCATTCTGGTTTAGTGCGGATTTTCACTAAGTGAATTCAACTCTGGAGCCAGTGGTTTGTTTTTTCACCTGGACTCAAGGGAAAAGGTTGTCTTCTGCTGCTTGGGGATAAGGGTGTGACTTCCAAATGCTATTATTCATAATAAAGATAAAAAACAATTCCTTTGGCCTTGTAGAGAAGAAAACCTATTGTTGAAATTTATTTTTAAAGACTTTTTGAAACAAGAAACAACCAATGCAATTACAAGAGTTTTTATTTCACTTTTATTTTTAAATAAAAAAATAACATGGGTGTAAACCTTGAACTACTCAAGTTTTATCTCTCTCTGGCCATTCTTAGAGGAACCCAGAGCGCTCTCGTTTGCCCTTTAAATTTATTTCTTCCCTGAAAGGTACTAAATTACAGTGAAGTCAGGGGAAAGACTTTTATTAAGCAAGGTCTCGTTTCCATCGTGTGTAAAGAAATGGATTTACTAGAGGGATTTTTCCCCTTCAAAAATAAAATAAAATAAAACCACATTCCTGCCTTGGGAAATGATGGAAGTTCCTCAAAGCACAGTTTCAAAGGATCCCAAATGAAAATAAATAATACTTATTCTTAACTGAGGGGGGAAAGAAGGGGAAAAGTTTCAAATGGTCTCCCCAGGGTGAAGTGATGAATTACACAGGGATACCTGGAATACTTTAGAGGAAAGACAGTTACCAAGGACATATCCGCTTTAGCTGAGGATGTAATAAATTCAATCGGGACAGTCAGTGAAGAAATTAAAGAAAACATTATGAACCAAACTTCTAACACACCCCATCAGGCTCCAGGTTCAGAGAAAGAGCTGCCTACTTCCAAGGCACCAAAAAATTCTCCTTTAGGAGCGAGAGCTTGCACGGGCTTGTTTTGAAAAAGGAAGCTAGTCAGGAGGCTTATCGCACAAAGAAACAGTCCATGCTGCAATTTCTACATGCCGTGTTTCTTTATTTCTCTTTTCAGTACCCTCACCTGCCAAGCAGCGCTGAGAAGTTTTTTGGTTTGGGGCTACAAGGCATGATCTGATAAGATCAGCTGGAGTACAGTTCCAGGAGTAAATACAGCAGTAAAATTGACCAGCAAATGAGATTCGGAGAGACTCATTAACTGTCAGAGACCACACAGAGTATTGCTATTTCTAGCAGCATAGAAAAAGCAAGAAAGCAAGAAAAAAACATCAAATCCGAATTACTATGTAACATGTATGCACTGTAATTTAGACTCTTTGCAAGTTTTCACACTTCCATTACTTCAGCTGAGAGCAGAAACCCATCCCTCTGATTTTTAATTAGATCTTCATGAAAAGTATTCATCCTTTTATCGAACTGTGCAGTATCTATTTAATACAGAAAGAGAGCTATATCAAGAAAATAAGAATATGGACACTTACATGCAAGAATATAAGAAGTAGTAACCCGCTTTTGTTATGGATAATAAACAGCATGAAAATTTTACTTTTTGTTGGCATTAAATCAGAGTAACTTCACAGTTACACAGTGCAACAAATATCACCAATAATCTAAGACTGCTATTTTCCCTCACCTATGTGCAAGTTGAAGGTACACTTTTTTTTTTTTTTAATTCCAACATGAAAATATCATTAGGACAGAAAAGAAAAAAAAATTAAAATATACTTATCTAGAAACACTGGGACTGTGCATAACTGCACCCTGTGTGTTAGAACAGAAAGTCGTTGATGCCTAGGCTCGTATTGCCAGCGCCAGTCCCAGAGTTTATTGCCCTGTTTTTCCGCCAAGACTAAATCAATACACAAGCGACATTACTATGATGCAGGGGTCAGTCTGGGTTGGTAACTCTGAATGAGACCCCGCGCTGGCCACAAGGTAACCTGGTATTTATGGCTCCACATTCCCTCACTTTCAGAGAAGATGGGAAATGTCCTCATGCTGGCCAGACCTCACTACCCAGCTCAGCTCTCCACGGAACACACAACGTTAATGAAAAAAACAACTGGATACTACCATTTTCTCCAAACAGGGCCACGAATACTTTGTAGAAGGACGTTTTAAAGCAAAGATGACAGGCTCATGGCCAGCTGAAAAATGCTGCTGAAGGCTGTCTCTCTTCCTGCCAGCACAACTCCTCAAGGAGAAGATGGAGAGGGCAAGCTGTCCCCTTCCAGTCGCAGGGCTCAGAGTTCAACCCCAGCCTCTCTGAAGCATCCTTTTATCAGCTGCACATGCTACCAGAGCTGATACTCACTTTGGACCCTAACAGTAACCTTCCATGGGCAGGGAAGGTCCGGTGAAAGTCAACTGAAGCCATGACCGAGTCCTTTCTAGACAGCAGCATCTTGGTATCAACCCAGGACCACTTGACAATGGGTGAAACATGTTTAATAAAGGTTAGGTATGTCAAAGCCTTAAGGTTCAGGAGCTAATGAAGACAGGCAATGTCTGTTAATCACCTGACATTGCAGGAGAGGTATGGAAATAAAGGCATCACTCTGCTGAAACTCTGAGTGCTCTCATTCAGGCTGTAGCACTAGTTCTTTTCATTTCTTACTGACAATTTAGAAATCATGCTACATGAAGAAGTAGTTACACTACTGGGAAGGAAGTGGGAAAAGATACAGAATGCATGCCAGGAGAGACAGCAATGATATTATAACATCTTTTAAAAACATACTTTCAAAGAACTCCACAGTTCTAATCAGTCAATCAGACAGAAAGGTTATCAATACTGTATTTTATTTGCCTTGGTTGCCTGTCTACAATATGTTGAAACTTCGTGCATTACCATAGTTGTTTGCAGCTTTATATCCCTATCTGGATTTCACCTAACTGTGAAAGAAAAGCTACACAAGTACAAAAAAAAAATAAAAAAATAAAAATAAAAAAAAAAATCTCATGCTATTCGTAACTGTGGCAGAAAGAAGGGTCAGAAAAAAGCTGTTACTGAGCAGTTCCACACTTCCAGATGTTAATACTGAACTTCCAGATGTAGTTCTTGCATTTATTGCTTCATTATAGAAAGGCAAGGGACTATCTTCAAACACAGTAAGATTCCTTTAAATCAAAGTAGTTTAGACAAAAGGAACCTCCACTTTTTTTATCTGTCCTCACATTAGTTTCCGAATTTTGCAGATTAAATCACTTCCCCACAAGCAAAGCGGATAGTCTTACAGTCAGTGAAGGCTGAAATTGTACTCTCAGTTCCCAGGAACTTAAGGGGTGAGCAGTGGGGAATTCTTTGTTTGCTCTTCCTGTGTCGGGGTGTAGCTGTGCTGCTCAGCCCAATAGGCATGCCTGGTTTTGGCCAAACACCATTGAGAACTAAGGCTAACTGGTGGGACTGACTGTGGAAGAGTTGTTGCTATTATCACTTAAAATTTAGTCATAAAACTTCAGTATCATTATCTCACCAACAGCAGTCTCCCACCCTGTCTCATGGAGAGCTACTGACTAATTACTGAGAAAGGACGGGCAAAACCACTTCACAATTTTAAACATTCTGCAGGGGGACCACACACCGGGTTCAGGTTTGTGGGTTTTTTTTTGGCCTTAATTATCTCTTTTGTACCATAATGGTGCCACAGAAAGGTTCTCAGACAAAGGCTACAGTCTAGATACAGAAGATTGCCCAAAGACATGTATGGAAGAATAAGGAAGAGTTATTTACATTATGAAAACAGGAGCTGTAAGCAAGGCAGGAGACCATACAGGCTGATCAGCACTTGTGATCTATGCTGATACTTACCTACTAAAAAAGGTTTATAAAAACGTTTAAAAGCACTTCACCTTTCATGTCTTTTTTCAGGTTATGGAAAGCTAAAGCAGAGCTCTTTTATCAGCCTGGAGCTCTGGAATTCATTGGTGGTGTCTCCCACCACAAAAAGCAGCTTAGAGTTGTCCTTAAAAATAAAACACAAAAATGGGGAGGACAGAAGGGGTGACACCAGCTTTCGGCTATTGCATCCACTGGGTTTCTGCTTGTTCATTTGATGGCTTATTTAAATGTAACACATGGTAGTGGTGAAATGCAAAGTGTCATTTTGCTGCAAGCCAAGCCAGACCCTGCTTTATGGCCGTGTGTGATGTACAGATCAGTCCTGCCTTGGCCCCAGCGCGCAGGAAAAGGCACGCTCTGGAGAGAGAGCTTTACGCTCTTTGCTACATTCAAAAGATTTCAAAAGCCGCCTTGTTAGAAGGAAAAAAAAGGGCTTAACTATGAAATCACTTCCTTCTGTTTAAAATATTTCACTCAAGAGGAGAAAAAAAAACAACACACAACAAAAAGCAAAAACAGAAGAGCAGAAAAAAAAGAAAGAAAGAAAAAGGGGGAAAAAAAATCTGTTCTCTGCCTCTGATGTGTTCCTAGGACTCGGCACCCTGGGATGATGCTGGGTGCCAGACCCCGACTGCTCCTGATGCACAATCAGCCTCTTGTGTGCAGCCAGGGACACGATGCTGAGTGCAAGCACTCTCACAAAGGTCCTAAAGCAAGGATGTGTGTGCTTCCACCTGCCAGCACTCACAGGTGTACCCAGCTCCCAGCCTCCCTCAGCTGTCAGGGGTCCCACAGTGGGAATCACTCCAGCTCCTTCCCCACTCAGCTGTGAGCAGAGCTGCTCACACACCAAAATACTGCCTTTCCTCTTTCTACCTTCAGAAGAAGCTGGTGTCTGCCTCTAGTGTGATGTATCAGCCTCCTCTGCATCATTAAGGAAGGCAGGGGGATCTTTTCCTCTCTGTTACAGAGGCTCGCTGATGCAGAAAAAAAGCAGAGGTCATGAGATAAACACTCAGCACACTGCTGCAGGCAGCCCTGGAGATCCACCCACCTTTACTGCCTTTGCCAAAGCAGAAACAAACTCTGCCCCTGCAGCACTGCCTTTGGAAGGAGGTGGTCGGGAAATACCACATTTGGGAATTCAGTCTGTTGCTTGAGAAAATTGTAAACCAGATTTCCAAGCAGACTTCAAGCGGTGCAAGAGCACCAGTGCATCAGGGTTGCTGCAGGCTTCCTCTGAGCACAGGCTTTACCTAGCCAGCACTTTCAACTGCTCAAAGCCAGAAAGCAAACTTCCATTGGAAGTGATTATTTGGAGATGTGGGACAGCACTTGTGTGCTGGTGGCAACTAATGAGCTTTTCTCCTGGCTCAGCTGGTCATCTGCTAAACGCCCTGATATACAAACATTCAACCTCCGCAGTCTCTATGGTTGCCCCCATCTTCATCTTGCAGCTGTGCCTGAGAGGCAATAGCAAGGTGAAGGCATGGTTTTAATTTTTAGCTCTGTGACTGAACTCGTCCAGCCAAACCACCTGGAGATACATTTCTCCTTGAGATTTAATTAAAGAACCCATTGTCTCTCGCTATAAATGGTGTCTTAAGCAGATTAGCAGAGGTGCTACCACAAAGCACAACACTCAATTGAGGGATAGGAAATAAGGCCCTGTCCGAATTTTATGGAAAACCTGACATGCACTACCTGCAGTACTGATAAATTTTACTCAAAAGAATCTAAACGTGGAATCAGAGATATTGCTGAACTCCAGTAGCACTTAAACTCGAGTCACCTTCAGTCTAGTGAATGTTATTTAACCAAAGGAAAACAGAGAAGGATGCAGTTACTACCTACACTGCCATCTATTCCCACACATGCTTCATAATAACTACAGTTTGCTGTCTATTCAGTCACTTGTATTTATTTATTCCTGCAAGAATGCATTTTACTGATATCAGTGCTTACTATCCCCCACTCATTTTTTTTAAAGCCTGAAACAGTCCTTTTCCTCAGAGGAAATACTTCACTGGTGTATGAACAGCAATTAATTCAGAAGAGGAAACAAGGATATATTTACAAAAAAGAAGTCGGCAAAATCTAACTTTTTTTTTCATTTTCTTAACCTCATCTTGCCTTCTGTGAGGAAGGAGGTAGGGGCAGCTGTCCAAATCACAAGCGGTTTTACCCATCCCTACAGCCTCCCATGCAAAACTTGAAGTTATTCTTTCCCCGAAGAATAAGACAGGACACTTAGGAGTAGCTTTTCAATAGGTGAACAGGTCAGTTGACTACACAGTTCACATTGTGCTTAAAAAAATATTACTAGGTGAGAAAACAGCATTTACATTCTTAAAATAAGAGTTGTTACAGTGACTTACATCAAAGTCAATGATAAAAGTAAACTATCTTCTTTGTGCAGGTAGTAAGTGCTAGAAATCAAAAGTCGCAGTATAAAGCCATGGAACTCAGGATGTCAAAGCAAGAACTCTGGCTAAGTTTAGGTCTTTGCAGACTTGAGCACAGTTGCACTTAGGGATAACTAGGCCAAGTTTACAACACAACAGGGGACTAGCATTGCAAGAGATCCATGTACCATGCTGAAGGACCTCATGAATAGGTACATAGCTGGGGACAGAGATAACTAGCACCATTCCTACCTGCCTGCAGCTCACCATCATCAGCTGCAACAAAGAACAGAAGGAACTGCAAGGAAAATCACCAGGGAGTGGTATCCACCATACAGGTTGTGTTATTGCGTAAGAAGGCAGAGAGCCCAAGATCAAACCAAATACACTTGCCCAAAAAGACAAAAACCTTTAGACTTAAAGTGCATTACAATATTTGCTTGATATTTCCTCATTTTCCAAGTCCTGAACCTTAGGGACCTCCAGAGGACTGTACCAATACCTCAGGTGGTATCTTTCCCTGTAAATAAAGGGGCAGGTACTTTAGATGTGCCAAACCATACAGGAGAGACCTGAGCATACTGTACATAAAGTCTTGTTTAACATGTGAAATCACAGAATCACAGAACTGTGGGGGTTGGAAGGGACCTTAAGAGATCATTGAGTCCAAACCCCCTGCTAAAGCAGGTACCCTACAATAGGTCACTCAGGTAGGCGTCCAGGCAGGTCTTGGATATCCCCATAGAAGGAGACTGCACAACCTCTCTGGGCATTGTGTTTCAGTGCTCCATCCTTACCGTAAAGAAGTTCTTCCACATGTTAGTATGGAACTTCCTGCATTCAGGTTATAGGCCATTACTCCTTGTTGAGCATCCTTTCAACAAGAGCCTGTAGCTCCTTCTTTTATTTCAGACACAAAATACTGCTTGAATACACACACCACTTTTAGGGTGGCAAAAGGAAAGAACAGGTATTTCAGTGTATAATGGACCCTCCTCATTTGGCATCTTCCCATGCCAATAGGTGAACAAGCTGCTAGAAAAGGCTTTAAACTCGCATTGCTCCAAAAAGCCCTTACGTATCAAGGTCCCGTTATTTTCATCAGTTTCATGTTACACGGCCATCATGGGGTCACGGGGTGGCCACATCTCTGATATCCTTTCTCATAAAAGCTTGATAATACCCACACAGTAATGAATGTTGGGGCTTCTTATTGCCCCTACCTCTTCTACCATCTTCCAAATGATGCTGACCTCCCAGAAGCTGGACATGCATTACTGCAATCACCTGGTAAGTAACAGAGGGGGGAAGGTAGAGGGGACAAAGTAAACACTTACCAAGCACAATGACCACAGTCTTCAGGAGGCTCATCATGGTGTCCCGATTCCTGCGAGGTCCAGAACTGTGTCTGGACATTCTCATAGTCCTTTGGCGGACATACCCAAAGATATGAGCATATAGGACCACCATGACCACAAAAGTGACCAGGTTGAAAATAGCCCAGAAGACCAGGTAGGAGTCACTATAGAGCGGTGCCATGTTGGAGCAGTGAGTGATATCACAAATACAGTTCCATCCGACACTTGGTATGGCGCCCATTACGATGGCCATAGTCCAGATAACAACAATTACCACCACCACTCGCCGGTTGCTCATCCGAGTATGTAGCTGCATGCGAAAGACTGTAATGTGCCGCTCGATAGCGATGGCCAACAGATTGGCCACAGAGGCTGTCAGGCTAGTGTCAATGAGACCCTGACGGAGAAGCCAGGTGCTTACAGTCAGTCTTCTAGTATTAGGTCCCGTGTTAAACATTAAGTAAAAGTAGGCCAGCCCTGCAAAAAAGTCCGCAGCAGCTAAGTTGGCCATTAAGTAATAAATAGGAAAGTGGAATCGGCGGTTGACATAAATAGCCACCATAACCAAGAGGTTGGCCAGCATGATGAAGATGCAGACGGTAATCCCCAAGCCCATTACGAGCTTGCTGACAGTGTTCCATTCAGTGGCTAGATATTTTCCACTCCGGTTATAAAAGAAGGCAATGCTTTCATTGTAGTAGCACTGTGGTTCACTCATGGCTGTGGACTGAAAGAAGAGGGGGTCGGGGAAAGAGAGAAAAAGAACGACATCAGAACTGAAAACATATGACTGCCTCCATGGACAAGGCATGCACGGAGAGCAGGGAGAGGCACTGGAGGCAGAAAGGGAACATGCTTCAGAACAAATTTACTTTTTCAGAACAAACAGCATTCCACAAATCACAAACTATTGCTCTGAGGAGTCTAGTAACTGCAACCAGATTAGAAACAAGCAGAAATACTTCCATCTGCTCTGGGAATGATTTCTGACATAGCTGTAAATTACATAATAAACATCAGAGCTTCTGTCCAGGCAGACCTGCTGAAAAACTCACTTAGGGAGACAGGCATGCAATTCATAATTAAAAGAAGTTAACTCTGTTACAGAACACTTTGTGTATGTTATGAGTGCATAAAAGCATTGTTTGGGTATAGCTGGGATATATGACAAGTTCCTCAAAGAGGAAGAACAGTTGCTGTACTTCCCAGGAGGTTTTGATACACTCAGATCTTCATCAGGGACATTTCTTGTTGTTCTATTATAATCGATTGCTCAAAGCGCGGTTCCCAAAAGGCAAATCTCACAAAAAGAAACTTTTCGGAGTAACATACTGGTTCCTTGTTTAGAGTGGTGTATCAGAAAGGACTCAAGGATGAAATGGCAATAAAAAGAAAACCAGCAAGAAGTTTGCGTCTCTGTCTGAAGAGACTCAGGAGACCTGTCTCTGGTTTTACTGCTGTCAAAACTCTACTCACTGAAATTCATTGTTATTTTTCTCAGTGCAGAAACAGAGGAGTTTTAGCAAGAAAGCAGGTAGTACGCCCAAATAAATAACAGATCAACATCAAAATGTAAGAATTTCTTCCCATTAAAACACGCGAACAAAAAAACCCCAAGTTTTGGACTTCTCCAACCATTCTGAAGGAAACGCTTCAGCTAACACAACCATCAGGTTGAAACTAAAAATGTACACAATTAGAAAACAGTTTGAAGCGCTCAAGTTAAAGTAGTATCTGATAAAAGATTTCCTTAGAATTACTCAAAGTTATTTCTCTTTGCTTTCATTTGCACCTATTTGTCAACACAACAAGCTAATTCCAATGAAGCTAGATACATAACAGCTAGATCTGTGCTACAGAAAAGTTTTTTTTTCTAAAAATAATTTTAATTCTAACCTAAACATTGATCAGAAACATTTGCAAACCCAGGATAATTAAGAAATAAAGTAAATAGTATTTCTCAGCACACTGACTATAAAACTTAAATTGCTCCTCTAAGATACATCAACTCTTAGGTTAAAAACCTTTCAGCCTTAATTATTTAAGAATTTTTAAAAGTTCTCATATAGGATTTCTCCACTGCCCAGAAAAACTGATTTACAAGGCATACTTAACAAAGGGAGACTTAGCTACAAGACATCTGGCTTTAATTCTTTGCTTAAGGACTATGTGGTAATAACAGGTCAAGTATAAGAAGCCTTGAGGGAGGGAGGAAGTCATAGGAATGAATTAGTGGCCCTTATAAAAGCTTGCCAACATCTGCATTAATTATGTGAATGGCCTGGTTTTTGCCCTCTATAGGAATATTTGGATGCAGTCTTACAATTTCAATTGCAGAGGAGGTCAGGACTCCAAACTCTAGTGAATGCTTGTTATCCTGAATAAATTCTCTCTTTGTCCATGTGTTTATTGATCTAAATGTTTCTTGCAGCTGGCTGCTGCCCATGCTTGACAATTTTTCACTCTGCTGTTGCTCCTGCAGAGAGGCAAATAACACCTGGCAGAACACATAATTTAAATGCAAAAATTGAAACGTGGTAGATACTCCTTTCCTTTCTCCCTTGCTTCAATTTTATTTTGCATACGGGCTTAGACTTCGAAATACTGCCCTGATATTGTCGCACCCTCCCTGCTCTCCTCATATGAAACGTGAAACAAGACAAGGCTCACTGTAACACGCACCAAGTGCAGTGCATTTGTCTCATTCACAGGATGCCAAGTCAGGGCTGAACAAGTGCAACGCACTAAGAGTATGTAAAATGTTACAGACTGAGCCCTGTTAGGTTTGAAAACAGGACAGTGCCTGACTAACCCTGGAGCAACAGCATGAGGCTGACTTTTTCCTTCTCTCATTTTGAAGACGCAGGAACAAAACACTCTGCTGGTGTAAAGGATTCTGAAAGAAGTTTTGCGTTCAGGCTGTGCTAATCCAAAACCTAGAATCCTCCTTTAAGAGCAATCTTTCCAGTCCCAGGGGAAAGAGTAGTCTATCAGGATCTTGGTTGTGAGATTTGAACTGGGAGCTGATTTGTGTCCACCAGTGGAGTTTCCAGGTGCTGTGATAAATGGGCCCGTTTGTGAGAGTAATAAGGAACAGGTCGCTGACCAAAGTTCAGACGGGGGACTTCCAGATGATCAGCTTTCTAAGATGCCAGTAGATATCCTACAGGAAACTTTTGACCTCACAGGTCACAAGCAGACGGAGATCCCAAGGCATCACATTTACGCGTGACGCTGCTGTCTGGAGGCAAAGGCTCAAGTAAAAGGAAATATAATGTACCTCTGAGTACTGAAAGTGTTAACATCCTACAACGGCACATGCAAGCAGGCAGACCCAGCCCCTCTCCTGTCCCTGCAGGAAAAGGGGCAGGGAAGTTTATATTTTAATTTCCTGAAGTTTCACTCAGTGTGTTTCATTGCCTGGGTAAGCCAGATGTGCAGTGCCCCGAGATTTACCTCATCCACTTAGCATATCTCAACAGAAGTTTAAAACAAACGGAGCTGCAAATTGCCTATGTTAACTAAACCCCAAAAACACATCTGTGCAGGAAAACATCTGAATTATAAATCAACAAGATAGATAAAGGAAAACGGAGTAACTGCAGGCTGAAATCAAAGCCTCCTCTAACCATAAGAGGTTGATTTAATACTCAAGACACAGTTGTCCCAAGTCAAAGAACAAGAAAATCCTGAGTACGTGGGGTTAAGTCTCTTATAAACGCAAAACCCAGACACGACCACAACACAGTACACACAGACCAGGAAATTCGGCACCAGCACTTAATAGATAAAACTCACCCTGCTTCTACAGCTGACACCTACTCATCTCCTGGTGAGAATACTGCCTTGGCACTGGCACCTATCTGCTACCTGGATCCTGTCAGCTCCTCCCCTGTGCTGGTACACAGCCAGGTTACTAGGTGGCAGTGGGAAGACTGAGAAGAAATGTGAGTTCATCTCCAGTGTTTGGTGCTTGATCCATACTTCTGCCTCCCTGGCACCCCCAGCATGGCTGAAAGAGCGGGGTAAGGAACTGGACCAAGGCATGGGGCAGTCTTGCCCGTCGGATGTTCTTGGGTGAGCAGCTCTTTGTCACCTTCTCCTCTTGCAGAAGAGATTGGAGTGGAGAAGGCATTGGCTGCCCAGAGCAAAAAGGTGAGAAGGGAGCTTGGTGGTGACTGGCAGCCCAAGTGGGGAGGGCTGTGCACCTGGGGATGGGTAGGGTGCAAGATACACTGACTGATGCTGTCTAAATGAAGTCAGCACAAGGTGCTTGAAGGGCAGATGATCAGCTTATAATCCCCTGCAATCTGAGAGTTTGCAGAACTCCTTAATTCACTTACAAAGGAAAAACACCAAAAGACTCCCCTCCACCAAGAGCACGGGGACACTGATTTCTTGCTAAGAGAGCTGAACATTCTTAGAATACTAAGGTCTGACTTTTACAGGGCCTTTAAAACTTGGAAGCCACAAAAATGTTTCCATATCCAAGAGAACACTTTAAAATATTTTAACCCTTCCAAATGCAGTCTGCTTCTCTCCTTTCCCCTTATACTGAATTAACCTTGACACACTGCTGTTTTCCTACCTAGAACACAACGAGAAGATGAAAAGCCAATTATTTGGCAAGGAAGCCTGAGGAAGATGACAGTTCAGCATAGAATGATATGCCAAGTGGAAGCCAGAGACCTCAAATTTGCAGAAGTCATTCAACTTGCATGCAATCTCCTTGAAGTTTATGAGACTCAGAGGAGACTCATCCTATACAGGATGAGCTTTTAATTCTGAGGCAGTTGCCCTTGGATCCCAAAAATAATATTTATCATTCTCAGTGTTATCCAGAAATCCAGAAAACATTTCAGAGGAAAAGCAGAACTGGGAATGGTAAGTTAGTACTCCAAAATAGCAATAGGTGGCTTACAGCTCTACATTTAGAACAGCAAGCACTGATGAGAGAAGCAATAGCATGCTATAAATTTAGCTAAATACTCTGAAGTTTACCAACATACCAGGAAGGCTAGAGCAGAAAAGCTTGGGGGAACTGCCAATTTCAAAATCCTCAAAAAGGGTATCAATTAGGAATATCTTTAAAATAAGCACAGAAGAGTACATTTAGGAATAATTGAATCAATATGTGAATAATTTCTCAAGCTGCAATTGCTAAACCATGGACTTTATAAAAGTAATGTTGTAACATAAGAGAAAAAAAACACAATTTGCAAAAAAATCTCTCCACTATCTAATGAAAAGCATAACCTATTGTTCAGAATGCAGAGTAAGAAAGAGGTTCGAAAGTAAAGGGATAAAGGTATTTCCTTTAAGGATAAAAGTAGAATTTGACAGAGGCCATTTACCCAACATGTCAAAATCAAGAAAGTCTTGACACAAGGGTACTGACTCATCATAGCCTTATGCAATTATTTATATCTGTAAAACAAAGTATAATACACTACCACCAAGACACAGTAGATCTTCACATACCCTTTCCAGAACAGCATTAATTGTTTGATAGACTGGAATAAAACTTGTATGTTAGATTTGGTAGTTCAGTCTCAGCAAGCCACTTTCTCATTTCACTAGAAACATTTTTCATTTCTCACAGCTGAAAAGGCAGGAGAAAATCAATCCCTTTGCAAGGGGATCCCTTTAATAATGCTGTGACATGATTACAAAAAAAATAACACATGGACACTGTGGCAACATCTTAAGAAGGCTTTTGTAGTTGATTCTACTGCTGAGTTTCAGTTCTAATAGATGTTGCAGCTAGAAGTCCTTGGCTATCCAGCAGCTTGCACCTGAAAAGGGTAACCTAACCTATCTAAGCACTCATGGCACCAGCAACACTGGAAAAAGAAGCAGTTTTGTTGCTGGAAGATATAATTCACAAGTGACACAGATCCTGATGGAAGCTATGATTACAACAACCTCCACAGGTAGACTATGAAACCAAGAAGGGTGTTGACTTTCCTTAGTGCTTATTCACTGTGATTACTACAAAATCAAGGTCAAAAATAGCTTTTGAGGACTAAAAAAACCAGAATGGGCAAGAGCTGAAAGTCCAGCGAAAGCTAAAAATTCTCTTCCTCTGGAAGCTAACTAGCCAGTCTGAAATACCCAGACTCAACAGTACAACTTTTCAGGTAGAGAAATCAGGAGTCATGCAATTCAGATGTGAATTCTCATTAGTGCAGAGCAGTGATGGTGAGAAACACTTTTCCAGCAGGCCCCCAGATTGCTAACTCCCTTGATCCAAACTTCTGCCCTTTCTTCAGCTGCATGACAGAAGCATGCACATGCAAATACAACTCCTTTCACTGCATAAGGAAGTTTAGGAAATTAAAAAGCTAACTGAACTGGAAGAAAATATCCAGCAGAAGACAGAGAATGAAGCCATCCCTCCAGCAACTTGCCAAGTAATTCAGGCCCTGCTGTATCATTGTTCCTTTCCCACAGACCCAACATTTTCAGGTGAGCTGCGTCCTTTCCAAGCCGTACATACATGTTCTGATGAATATTTTCCAACTCAGGACCTCTTGATTCAGGGTGCAGTTCTACATCACCACATTCCCCCTTCCATTAGCTGGATGGCTTGAGCATTGATTACTTGTTCCCAGACCACTCAGCACTTCTCTGCTGACTCGATGCTGCCTTCCAAGCTCCTCTCAAAGGGAGGCCACCACTACAATGCAGAGACACTGCAAAAATACACTAATTGGAAAGTGAGCATGTCTTGCAGAATGTTGAGCCTGAATGCTCCATGCACACTATGTAATGGGTTTTTGCAAAGCTCCTTGAGTTTCACTCTTTTCTGGAGGAGCTTTCATGACTGCTTGATCTTTCCAGCTGCCCCTTCCCCCTGTCAGAGGGAGCTCAGCAAGGCCTAGTACAGGCCCAGTACCTCCTGGCTCTGCGGGAAACACAACAAGGTGATTACATTCCATCAACTAATATGCCTACTGGAATATACTGCCTCTCACACTTTTAAAATAATCTGTGCTATGATATAGACCAGTCTTCTTCAATATATCACCCGATGCCCTCCTGCCTAACTCTCCACTTGATCATTGCAGCCAACATCTGACCTGCTGTTATTTCTGCATCACGGGCAGCTCAGGACAGGCCTACCCAGCCCCAGGAGGAAAGGGCTTTTGCTCTATGTGTGTTGCCTTCCAAGTGGAATAAACCAGAGGAAAAACAGAACAAAACAAAACATAACAAAACAAGAAACAAACTGAACAAGCCTCCACAAAACCCACACCTCCAACATCCCAACTGATGCATATGCATAATGAAACACAACGTGCATCCCTTGGGCCCAGTTTGGTGCTCTACAAGCCAAACTGGGGATGAGCTTTTGGCTCCAGCAGCTGAAAGACTGGTCTTTTATGCTGAAAATTTCTAGAGGCTACTGGGGCTGTTTGCATCTCC
Source organism: Pavo muticus (assembly GCA_016647715.1). NCBI lineage: Eukaryota > Metazoa > Chordata > Aves > Galliformes > Phasianidae > Pavo > Pavo muticus. The sequence goes on along the minus strand of JACDJE010000700.1, from coordinate 933,178 downwards.
AGGGCACACCTTCCATCACTCCTCACAGAGCAAACCAGTAATGCAAGCACTTGGGAGAGGTTAGCCTGCAAGCAAATGCTTATTTAGAATTATGTTAACGAGACCTGCACATTTCACTGTGGGCTGGAAACCAAGATTTCAAAATGGGAAGAAAATTGTCCTGCATTTACTGCTGCAAATACATTTTTTTTTCCTTGAAATATACACTGGATAGTTTTGGTTTCTTTTGCTTTCGTGCACTCTTGTGAAATGTATAAACACAAAAAGAAAAATCTTTCTCGCTCAGGGCTCTGGCAGGAATGGGCTCCCTATCAGTAACATGTCCATACTGTACTAAGCAGCTGCTTTTATCGGTCCATTTTGAACAAACTGAAATTGTACTTTAAACACCAGACTATTCCATTTACTATCACAACAAAGGCAAAAAACAATGCATATTTTTATTTAAATTTTCCCTACGGTGTCTGCCTGTACTTGGGTAGGTGTATCTTTAATCACAAACCGTTTGCTTCTTCCTGTCTGACCATCTCCTTTTTGTTCTTTCATCTACCTTAATTACCACCCCCAGAGGTCTGTTTTGTACGGAGGTTAATTTGTTTACTCACTTTGAAGTGGAGAGAAATGCAGAGCCTGTACCAACTGCAGAAATTTGGGCAGCAAATGCAAAATATGAAACATGTTGGGTTTTGCTGGGGAAATGGGTGATGACAGCTGTGCCACCCTGCAGGAGTCTGTTCTCAGGCACCACTGTAAAGAGGAAAAAGCTGCCGAGGATGACCATTCTGTGGCACAGATAGCTTAAGTCTCTCCAACTCTAATTTCAACAAAAGGAAGCGAAAATAAAGAAGTATTCAATGGCACTGAGTGGAAGAAGTGGTTTTTGGCTCTGGTAACCACACAGCCATGAAAGGGCACTATAATGGAATCTGCTATGGGTTTCTCTTTGGAACAGCTGCAAGGCGGTTATTTAAATGTATTCATTTACTTCTAGTGTTTGGCTGGTAGAATCCACTGCTGGCAAAAGCAAAGAGAGAGTGATGAATTTTGTTGTTTTCTTGTTTTAAGTATTTCTGAAGCACTGTTGGAAGTCCCTATTTCATTAAACAAGTAAGGCTCACATCATTTCTTCTTCAAAGCTTTTATAGCAGAGTTCATCTCATGCCATTCACAAGAAGAGAAGATACTAATCACTCCGCGGAGTAAATTGCTCTGTTTAGATCACCACTTGTTGTGTTTCCTCTCTTCAAAACGCAAAGCCAGCAGGGATACTAAATGTTTCCTGCAGGCTGCTTTAACTTTCTGCTTTTCTGCATTATCAGACCAATCAGGTTTCTGTTATCTTTTTGCACATACAGAGCTGAAGCATGAAGTTGTCAGATCTGCCAAAAAAATCCTGAAACTTAAAAAACCGGAAAGTTTTGTAATTTTGTTGTTTCTCTCTCATAATGAACAGAACAGCTTGTGTCTCGTTTGAAATCAATAGATTCAGCCTTACAATAAAACTCCATCTCCAAATAAAATTTGTTAAATATGGCAATTTTTTTTTTAATTGACTTCTTTGATATATTGGGAGTGCTGTCCCAGGACCATTTTCTATTCCAGATCTCAGCTGCAGACAGTCAAACAACCTTGAAACTTTATTTATCCTTCACATGGCCAAGATGCATTAAGTCCTTATCTCTGGTGAATGCTGGAGGGGGAAAGAAGGTTGGAGCAGAGCTTCAGAGAGATCAGCATGTGGGAGGATATCAAGAGACTTTACCATAGAAAACAAGTGTTGGTTCAGTAGAGGCTTGTAAAGATGCATCAAAATCCCTTCCTGTGCTGACAGACTGGCCATAAGAAAGTAGTAGCAATGTTACACCTGGTATTAAGAAGCAACTTTTAAAAACCTTTCCAAAATCTGAGCCTTTTTGTTGAGTCAGAAAACAAGTCACATGAAAAATACCAATTTCAATTAAATTAGCAAAAAATTCCCCATTGCGGTGTCACCACGAGCATCTGTAGGATCAAGCCTAAGTCAAAACGTGTCAGAGTGGGCTTTGGACTACAAAAAGCACTGGTCTCTGGGATTATCCCACGTAGTAACAGCCTATTCTTGCTTGTCTTTGTGCACTTAAAAGGCTGATGACAGTCAAAGGAGTATTTGTTTCTGCGATGAGTACATACATACTTATTGCTAATGCTAAAGTGTCCAAATGAAAGGAAACCAACTGTCCTGGTAATACTAAAGAAAAAATCTAATGCTAAAAGATAAAAAAAAAAAGAAACATCGAAGTAAAGTAGCAAAACACTTTTTTTATAATAGACGAGATGCCATCTAGCTCATGTAGAAAGCATGCAAGGCGACTTCCAAGTTGTTTTATTTTTTTAATCTTTAAAACATTAGCCCCTAAATGTCTTCTGCAGCTGACTATGGTATCTACTCAGTTTTAAAAGGAAAAATAATGTGCTTCAGAAAAAAAAAAGGTATTCTAACAAATGTATTTTTTCCTAAACAATAACCAAAGCTCATTTTAATGCTCATTTAGCACAAATGCTAAAGGCAAGCCCATTCACTAGGAAACTGCTTCATTTCAGTAATTCCATCTAAAGATCCTCCCCTTAAGATGTGTTACAATGCCCTTTTCTGTTAAAAAAAAAATGTTCCTCACCCTCAGCAACAGAAGTCTCCAGGCTGTTTTTTTGGAGCCATTTCTCCTTTACATAGGTTAAAGCCCTGTAACTATCATATCCAGCCTGGCTCACTGAAATCTGTGGGGAATTCACACATGCACTTAAATCTTCCCATGTGGATATCATCTGTGAGATTGGAATCTGCTTTTACAATAAGAGGTTCAGAGAATAGTATTTTACAACCCACACCGAGATATCAGTCTTTCCTTTGCTTCCTGTTGCCATTTTGGTTTTGCTCCCCAGTCAAATTCTATGGAAGTACGGCCTCTGAAATCCGGATGTGGAAGAGAGAGCCACAGAATCAAAGAATCACCAAGATTGGAAAGGACCTCTAAGATCAGCCAGTCCAACTGCCCACCTATCACTAGTATTTCCAACTAAACCCATCTGTTACCAGCCAGTGTCTAGTATAATCTTTTTGCCTCTTGTCTTCAGTCTAGAGATCCAAGTCCTGTGCAAGATATACTCAGCAGAAAGTCTCTGCACATGCTGCCAAAGTGTGCATTTATGGTAAATGCAACAGAACTGTGACCAAGCGGTTTAGAATGCCAGTTTCAATGAAACCTTTTAAAAGAAGTGATAGTTTTCCTCCCACTCGTTCTTACACCACAGTTGACCTTATTTTCTCTTCAAGAAGGCATTTATCCTGAACAGCAACCTCTGAACAGTTGCACACATTTCTTACACGCAAAGAAGCTTCTGAAGAGAGAACCCATGGAGACAGTGGTGCAAGTGCCTTTCAGAGCATGCAGGGGACGGTCTGGGGGAGCCTTTCTCCAGGAAGGCAGAAGAGTCCATCAGTGGCCAAGCACCCTACAACACAGCCATACAGGATCTCCTTCCTGCCAGGTGTCCTGACCTGCTGCAAAGAGACAAAATCCTTCTCTGACCCTAATGTGGACTTGAAAAGCAATGAAAATAGTTTTAAAATGTACTACTTCTTCATCTGAAATCCAGGAGGAGAAGGAGCACAAAGAATTCCCCCTAAAAAATATTTTGGATTCAGTTCCACCACCCATTAGTGATGGAAGTTTTTTGTAGCTTCACAGAGGTCCAGGGATCTCTGCAGACTGCTCTGTTCCTCAGTGCTCACTGCTAAGAGATTCAGTTCTCCTGAGTCAAAAGATCTTTAGCAAAAGGAAAAAAAAGAAAAAGAAATGTTAGATTGCAAATTTTCTGATGGTATCACCTAACTTAACCAGTTGTGGTTTGATGTTCAGTAAAGTATATATCCTTAAAAGTTTTAAGTTCCAACAGACACCTGGGTCTCAAGTCAAAGGGACTTTCCAAGATGAAACCTTCAGCGGGACTGACATCTCCTTTTCTATTTGTAATATTTACTTCACTAGCAGGAACAAGTACGTGGTGTTCAGCGCACAGAGCTGAAGAAATTACGTAGGTATTTATAAATATCAAGTCTTAAGCACGCACTTTGACTCATGAAAGTAAGATTAGTAATCATTAGTAATTGTAAGTATCTTATTAATTTTATTGCTGGTTTTGGCTTAAAACCTTAGCTCTCCTGATAAAAGCACTGAACCTGAAATTTCCCATGGTTTTATTCCAACTGAACCCCATCGTGACCTTCTTCTACTCTGTATTCATTATGCACAGTAAAATCAAACCACATGGCAGGGAACACCTACGTGGAAACAATAAAGATCGTAATATGCCGTATCTTCTACAAATAGCAGTATAACATATTGTCATGCCTCAAACTACAACAGCATTCTTAGCAAATGATGAGTGTCTTTAATACAATGTTTCAGGGAAAATTCCCTCCATGACTCAAAACTGAGAGAGGAAAAAAAGCAGGGATTCAATAGAGAAATGAAAAAGAGGTTCAGACATCTCAGCTGCCTGAGTTTCATTGTGATCTCCTCACCTCAATCACCTCAGGCTGCGACATCATGGAGGATGGCACCAAATCGGTGGGGATATCCATGTTAGCCCAAAATGTTCCCGTTGTCCTTGCACCCCTTCTCTGCAGCCACAAACTTCTGGTAGGAATACGGAGATGCCTCCTCAGATCCTAGTCATGCTGGCATTTGCTCCTGGCAAGAAGAAAAAATATAGTTGAGAATAACATGAGAGCTAGGTATGCAGTCAACACCCAAGCCCCTCAGCTGCTGCAAAACTAGCCTGAGAGTTTGCACAACCCAATTGGCTCGCATGGCCATTTACAATAGACTTGCAGGAGGAGTTTCAAAGGGCACCATGTAATTTGGTCCAGAACAGCAAAATAATTCACTTGACCACACAAACTAGAACTCACAGAAACCACACACAGCAAGAAGACTAACGTGCAGACCCCGCACACATTTCTAAGGTTAGATGGTCACCTGAGAGCACGACAGTCACAGTAACATTTTTTCCCCACTGAGAGGAACAACAGGAAAACCTCACAGAAGATTATCCTCAGGTTCTCAACATCTATTGTTTTACATTTCAGAGATCACAAGTGTTCTTCAACTTAAGGATTATGACAAACTTATTGTAGGTGATTTTCAACCATACTTATTCTTTCTGGCAGATACATAATGCAGGTGAATATACTGAATTGATGTGTAAAGGCTGATCAGATGATACAACAAAACAAATTATTTTCTTAGCTATTACGTTTATCAAGGCTTAGATCAGCTTCAGCCTATGTCTCTATTCCTGTGTGCAAAAGAAACCAAACAAAAGGGTAGAAAACTGCAAATGGCCACGAAATCAAGCCCACTTAAAAATTCCAGACTTATGCTACTGCAGCTATTAATTTTTTTCCACAGTTATGCAAGACATACACAATACAGCCCACAGACTAGCCACCAGAAAGGATTTTGTAGAAAGACCTATTGCTCATAGCATCTACCACTTCCTACTCTGTAAGTCACGGTGGAAAACCACCCCCGCAAAGTGTACTCAGCCTTCATCAAATACACCTAAAATGACCCCTGATCTAACCGGTATTTTTCAAACTCAGACCATGGTGCAAGCACACAGCCAAAGCTAGCAGCTTTCCTGGCCTTTGGTGCCTTTTCTCAAAGCCAGCCCATACTTACATAGCCAAGATGGAGCAGGTAAGCTGTGCTCCACGTGCTCTTCTGAGTTGATTTTGTCTTTCTGTGTGCCTGTGAGTCCAAACTCAGCCTTCACACACCACTTTGGAAATTACTCCTCCTTCTCAAAAAGCATTATCTTCAAATGCCTGCTTCACATTTCAACACATCCCAGCATGCCTGACAACACTTGTAGCTGCCTGGCTCGTCTTCCAAGCTCTAGGATCATTTTTCCCATCTTTATATAGCTTTCCAGTGACCCCTATCCCTTCTTACTCATCTCTTGCTAGCAGCCTTTCATTCTTTCCACTCCTTGCTCCAAATTTTTAGTACTATGCTCATGCAGAGGACAGAAAATGGAGATATAGCATTCCTCCAAGGAAACCTTCACTGGAAATCAAAGAACCACGTGGCAGATCTTTTAGGCTTCCCATTTCCATTTCAAAACAGACTTTTGGTCTATTTTCTGAAATTCACTGATTTTTCCACTGTGCATGACAGATGAAGGAAACATCACTATTATGTCAACTTGAAACTGCTGCCATCTGACTTAAGGAAGTTTTGCTATTTGAGCAAGAGGAGAGCGACTTCCAGTAAAACTCCACCAACAGCCTCAAGGTTATCAGCTGCGAGATACTGTCACAAATCTAACTGAACACCTTGTTAGACCTCTGTTTCTACCCTTCTTAAAACATGCTAAAGAGTAGCAGTGACCTGCTTATGCCTTACGGCAGCTCACTGTTTGTTCCTACATTCTCCTTTCTTGCTCCTGAAATGCTGTCACTCTTGCATACTGGAGAACAAAATACACTGCACATGATGCAGACTTCAGAGAGGACTATCTTGAACAAAATCAGGTGTACGCTCAGAATTCTGCTTGCCACATATAAAAAGGAGATGATAGAATTATTTTTATTAGGGATCACCACAGAACAGAAGAGAAAAAGCAAAAAAAAAAATTAAAAAAATCTTAAACCTGTTTAGCCTTTAACTAGCTCCAGGTAGTACACCAAGAAAGCCTAGTCTTGTGCTAGGCCCTGAGTACTTTAACACAGACAAAAGGAAAATATGCCCGCAGTCACATTTCATCATCTCTCCAGGAAACTGAAAACACAGGATCAGCGAAAAACACCTTGGTGTGACCATTTTGTGCACCCACCTAGCTGCATTTTCACTACATGCACTGCACTGACCCCTCCTTTACGCAGGAAAAGGATTCTTCTGCACACATCTTGCATAGCAAAAGGTGCCTCCAACCGGTACAATTAAAAAAATGCAGGATGCGAAAGATTAAAGCAAAGCAGGATTCACCCATGATATCTTGAATGCCACTCATGCCATTAAATTGGTTGCTTCTTTGTCTCTGCCCAGACAACAAAGCCTATAAATAGGTAGGAGTAGGCAGACAGAAGGGGACATGGGACATGAAGGATGGGGGTCACTACTGCTTTGCACTGTACTGGAGCTATTCGACCTCCTGAGCATAAGTGACGATGAGGACTTTCTGCCAAGTGGTTATGCTCCTAAAAGCGTTCTTTCTGAAAATGGATCAGACTGTAGAAAGGGACTCTCCCCTGCCCCCAAACCACCCCAGCTCCTTCAGCAGTAACAAAATGCGAAGGGGACTCTGCTTTCATGGCAAACAAAGGTGGCTTCTAACTTAATACCCGTGTGAGCTCTGGGTGCAGCCTCGTGTTTTTCAAGAACTGCAAATAAAGACAACAGGATCTCCCAATGAATTCCACTCAGGAGCATTGTGGCAAAAATATAATCTCCACTAAAAAGGAAGTCCGAAACACAAAAGCACATGAGTGGCTTCTTACTAATGAGGTTTTGATGGCTTACTGCCTACAACACTGAAAAAAAATCCCCAAATCTGGAAACAGCTTCCCACATATCACTCTCAAACACTGGAACTGGAAGCATTGCATGCAACAGTCTGTGTTGTCTTCTCTTGATAGGTGCTGCTGTCTTTGCTGATACCACTGAGAGAAATACGAAGTGGGGAAACACATTCAACACTTATTTAAAATTAGTAAAATGAATGTCACTCAATTCCAGCAAATAGAATTTCACCATAAATACAACATTTAGGAAGTCATTTATGGTAACACACTGTGTTCTGGGGCAACTTTGAAAAACTGCTGACACGTGAAAGAGTAGCACCTATCTAACACATGGAACAACAATATCACCAAATGAAATGTGGCTCTTAAACACATTATGATTAAACATCATAATTTCTGGATCACCCGTCTGAGAACACAGAAAAGAGGAGCAATGTAGTTCTGTCATTACTTCAAGTAGTTAGGAGAAATGCAGTTACGTACCAGAGGAATGATGGAACTACTTCTGAAATATCCGTTGCAATGACAAAAATAATTATCTGCAAAGACCTTCAAAAAAGCCAGCTGTGTTTTCAGAATTTGGGTCTGCTTCCTGTGTTGGTTCGTATCAGATTTTTGGCACTGTTACAGTTGTTCAAGCCTTGATACCTATCACAGCATCCTTTCCTACCACTGCCTCTCTCCACAGACTTCATGGATTAGGTGACTCAAGAGATACTGATTCAGCATGATCTTGAAGCTACTGTATTTGGCTCAGCTAAACAAGGCTACTCTCCCTGTCCATCTCTAGTGAATAAAAGCCTGACTTGCGGTTGTAAAGAGGACAGTTTTAAGTACTAATTGACCCCAGATGGCTAGGAAAGTCAAGGAAAATAAAACAAAAATTGAAGCAACTTTTAGGAAGGAAAGATTAGAAAAAGATCTGATACATGGGGTTCCACTTCCAGATGTCACTCCAGAGACATTCCACATTTCACACAGCATCCTCTGATTTGCCATCCAAAGAGCCATCATCTGGCACCACTCACTTCCAGCAGCCTCCTTTGCCAAACAAATCTTGCCCGTAAGCTTGAGCATGTTCAGCACACAAATAAAAGCATGGCTCTCCCATGGCAGCCTTACAAGACAAGAAAACACAGAAACCTGGTCCAGGGAAAGGGCTGTAACGATCACCTACCTACCTATCTACTGATTCACCACACCACCTGTTAAAGTGACGGCAATAGCATGACCCACCTCCCGAGGAAGCTCTGCCACTCTCACCCATTATGCCAAGCACTTTCAGGGAAAGTATCCAGGCGAGAGACAGGTCATGCTGCTCCCTGCACTCTGTAGGGTCTTCATATCCAACAGACTGAGCCACATCTTTGCACAACATATTTGCGCCAACAGGCTTGGTTTGATACTACCATGCATAATACTTCACTGCCTGCTTTAGTCTATGGAGGGCTTGTGATTTCTCCATCCCATTCAGATGGAATCGCCAGTAGTAACACAACTCTTCCAGCCTTTTGTCTTTTAGTTTTAAAAAAATCTTGTTTTCCTCTTAAAAAAAAAAAAAATTAAATAAAGAAGGAGAGGGAGAATGATTTTACAATGCAGACATGAATTTTTTGTTACCTACTATGGACTCATGGAGTTGTTGCTTCCCTCTTCAGTAATTTCACTCAGCTAACAAAAGAACAACTACAGATACACTCTCTGGCACATTAAGTAAAAAATGAAAGGCAGAAATTTCATTTCAATTTCATGCTTCTAAGAAAAGAGAAGACTCTGTACTGTTATTCTTTCCTTTACTATAATGATTTCTAGGAACTATTGCAAAAATTCGGGCTTTCTTTTGTATGTTGTAAGGCATTAGAACACCTGACTAAAAGAAAGTTATTACCTCTTTTAAGTCCTTGTTATTTTATGCCTTTACCACCTCTGACATTGGCACTTAGAACAGCAGATGCACAGATTCATTTACATCAATGTACTTCTCTTCCTTAAAATTATTCAGAAATTCACAGTAACTTTTTGAACTTATTACAGAACCAGAGTGTGCCTTAGGCTGGAAGTGATCTTAAAGATCAGTCAGTTCCAACTGCCTGCTTCAGGGCTGGTTGCCACCCAGCAGGTCAGGTTAGAACAAGGCCCATCCAACCTGGCCTGGAGCGCCTCCAGGGATGGGCACCCACAGCTTCTCTGGGCAGCTGTGCCAGGGCCTCACCGCCCTCCGAGTGAAGAATTTTATCCCAACATCTCACCTAAACCTCCACTCTTTTAGTTTAAAGCCACCCCCCCTTGTCCTATCACTACCAGATTGTGTATGAAGTCGGTCTCCCTCCTGCCTGTAAGCTCCCTTCAGGCACTGGAAGGTCACAATGAAGTCTCCCCAGAGCCTTCTCTTCTCCAAGCTAAACAACCTGAACAAGCCCAGATCCTTCAAACTTCTCTTCATGCTTCTCTTCATACACTTTAAAGCAAATAAGAAAAAAGCAGAAAACCTCCAGGATATGCCAACATGACTTCATAGGTGAGCAGAAGTATCAGCAACAGTGAAACAATCACCCCAGCAGACTAGCACAGGATAATTCATAACACAGAAATGTAGAAAAGAAGTTCGTGGTCACCCTGAAATTCTTGTAGCAAGCTCCAGACTCTGCTCTCAGCAGTGCCTTCAGTGAAAGCAGCAAACCTTGGTAAACTGCACTACCATTTTTCCCCACATTCACCAGTTCTACCAGCTAAAACCAAAGGAAAAGCCATGTGCCATCTCCCTGACCCGTCACCAAGGACCTTCCTCCTCCTTCCCCCATGGTGTGCCTTGCATGGCATGCGAGCAAGCGCCTGGTTCTGTGTTGGGGACCAGACTGCTGCATCTCACTGTGAGTTCTGCACATGGTGTACTGCAACAAAGACATCTGCAGAATGAGCTCCATAAGAGATGGTGAGCTTCACCGAATGGCCCACCAAAGCATACTGACAAGCAAAATTAATTCGAGTGGTTATGATCTCTACAATGCAATTTCCTCCCATTTCTGTCTTCTCCTTCTGCTCCAGGATGCATTTTATCTCCAAGTGAAGATAACCTCCCATGACCCATGTTAACTTGCTTGGTGATTAGAAGTGCCACAATAAATTAATAGCTATGATTCCATATTAAGTAAAAGAAGCAGAAAATAAAAATAATAATAATAAAGAGTTTCTGGACAGATGGTGTGGCCTCTTGTTGTATTCTTACCTTAAATCCTTCTGAACAACCATAGCAAGTTTGCTGGTCTTTTCCTTCTCAGTGAAAATCTTCCCCTGTGGTCTTCCCTCTGTTGTCTCAGAGGAGGGATCTCTCCTGCCCTACCCTCAGCAGATGTGTCAATGGTTTGGAAGCCAATACAAAATTAACCATACCTGTCAGGCTCTGCTTGCCATGTGTGCATTAGAACATGTTTTACAGCAGTTTTTGTGGCCTGGTTGACATCAGCTTTGCCCGTTCTCCTGATGTCTTTCTCCAGCAAGATAAAGGTTGTCTTTGCACCCACCACTCATCACTGTAGCAATAAGTATCAGAGTAATTCTAGTAGTGACACTGGCTAAACTGGCTTAATAGCAGTGAATCTGAAATTACACTGCCGGAGTAAAAAATGAGTTTCTCACTAACAGCATGGAAGGCAAATATTTAGTTCTGATATCACATATGCACTGCATATGCCATAGCAATACTTGCAACCATTCAGTACATCTTCAGATCCAGTGCCATCAAATGGCATGAGTTACACCCATTACTACTGCTCATGTAACATTACTCTCATTGTAGCAGTGGAGAACACTGCTTCTTCTGTCTGTCACTCCTTGTCAGCGGACAGGTTACTTTAAAGAGTAGCAGAGCTACCACATCTCACCCACTCATACAGAGAACTTCCAAATGAATGCAATCACTGTGGAAGTGGATTTGCGAGGTTTTACTGAGGAGTCGTGGGAGTCTGGAAGGGGAGTACCAAACAAAAGGGACAAAGCTGCTCTACTGGACATTTCTAAGTCCAACTTCACTGTCTAGAAACATGTGTTCTGTTGTAATTACCTAACATGTGGAAACATTCAGGCATAATGATGGGCAATCTCTACTGCAAAAAAATGGAGAATGAAACACACATCACAGTCTCTTTCCCACTAGCAAGAGCTCATGTCACTGAAATTAAAACTAGCCCTAAGCACTTGGTCAAAGTTTTCAACTTGAATGACCTAGAGCAGACTACAGATGCAAAGAACTACTCATGCTGCAGAAGAAACCAAGACACTCACAGGAAACATGGCAAAGTTTTCCATGCTGCTGTTAGACTATCACATTGTACAGGAGGTAAAAACTACTTTTCACATGCACCTAGGCAGGCACTAATAACAGACTGCAAGATCACAGAATCATAGAATCACTAATGTTGGAAAAGACCGCTGAGATCATGCTTATGTAAATAATAGCCTATCCCCAAAATGTCATACATACGTTGCCTGAATGGCAACTGGAAATTAATCCATACCCAGGAATATTTTTCCATCAGATCACAGTGGAGAAAGAAACTATTCATTTATTTTTGGTAATGAATGGTTAATTCACTTAGGCATTAAAGGCCATTTATCTTCAGGTGCTATTTAAGAGATGAAATACATTCTTCTGCAGGCTGATTGGGTTAATTCAGCAGCACCAATTTCCACCCAGATCATGTCTGTTTCCAGAATGTCCCTACCAGTGAAGTAATGTATTGTTTGTGCACAAACATTTCCAGAGCAATTATTTAAAAAGGGATTTATTTTCCCAACATGACAGAACAGACAAAACACAAAGCAGCTAAATAAAACATCATTAAGGCTTAAAAAGGAAAGGAGGAGGCTGAGAGGAAGTAAGGGAGGAAGATACGCAACAAGAATAATGCTGTATTTCAGATGTTTCACTGTCATCAAGAAACAACTTGTTAGTAACAATCTGGCAGTTACAATGGAGTCTTGAGACTGAAAGGCAAAACGGGGTAGTGCTTTTTTTCTCCTCTTTGGTAATACAATAAAGCAATGGGGTTTTGCTGTCAGAGAGTCATAGAAATATAGAATTGTTTGAATTGGAAGGGAACATTAAAGGCCATCTAGTCCAATCTCCTGTAATGAACAGGAATACCTACAGCTCCATCAGGTGCTCAGACCAGCCTGACCTTGAATCTCTTCGGGGTCTGGCAGCTGCCCCCTAAGTCAGGGAACTGGAGGGGCATGACCAGGGCTCCAGGAATGGGCACAGGATGCCCAGGGCAAGCACCCACTGAAGAGCTGCCACAGGGGGATGAGCATGGCCTTCTGTGGAAGGAAGCGTGGCCTCCAGCAATGAGAGGCCTCCAGCACCCACACTGCCCAGACTGCTGAGGAGCAGGAATACTCCCAGCCTGGGTCACAAGACTGGAGATCCCCTCCTCCAGCTGCTCAGAAACATTCCTCTTCTCCTGTGGGCATCATCTGCTTTCTGGTTCAGACTTACACAGTCTAAGCACTTGTGATATCAACAGCCAAAAAAGCAGAAGGACAACAACTTCCACAAGTTTGGGCCTAGCCCAGGCACTGAACATGTCAAAGCAGATATCTTTTTACCTGTTTACATTGCTGCTGCTCTGTCTTCACAGTGAAGAGTCTTCAACAATCGTCTTGGAAGCAATTCAATTCTTCCCAGACAACTGGGGATTTTGGTTTTGCTGAGGTCCCTTCTACCTAATACATCTGTTTCTATGTTTGTATGATGTTTGCTTTGATTGCCTTTTGTCAATCACAGTATAGATTCTGCATAATGCATGCACAACCACATCTTAGCTGTCACCAGCAGCAAAAGCAGAACATGCATTTGCTGTACATCACCTTACAGATGCCTGACTGAGAGGAGAGCTTCAGGCCACAGCACTTAGCTTCCACACAGACCAAACCAAACCATAATAACAACAAACACCATCCTGGGAAATTTAATTTCTACTTGCCCAGCCAGCAGACAAGCATCTATTAAAAAATACAGGTGTAAGATAGCTAACTTACTAAGATAAAATGAAAACGTAGAAATCCAAGAGTGTATTACTAAAGCAAGAAGAGGAAATAATCTTTTCTACTTTGCCTTCTGCCAACTCACATCGGTATGGCTCAAAGAGTCTTAAAAAGGTTCTGAAGCTTGCAGCTAGAAGAGACTTACACTGAGACTTAGACTGTCTCAGTCTTCCATGTTCAGGAGAATATTACAGATATTACCCTTTCCTTATATAAGGAAAAAGATGACGTTTTCAGCAGATGCTAGAAAGAAAATGGTTTCAAGCTATTGAAAAAAACTGCCCTTGCTGTCAGCACAGCAAGCAGAAGATCTCAAAACTACATTGCTTGCACTTGCAGCTCAGCCCGTGCTTCAGAAAAAATGACATCAGTCAAACCTCTCTGAATAGGGGCTCTGTGGCTAAACAGGGAGAGAGCATTGTTCTGGCCTCCAGAATTAATGATATGAGTGCTGCAGGCGACTGCTAAATCTTTCCATGGCAGAACACAGCCAGCTAAGAGCTGGGCAGGGATTGCAGGGAGGTGTGCTAGGTGGAGCCTGTGCACCCACGTTGAGCAGCCTCACAAGGTCTGCAGAGACAGGGCTGGGTAGGAACTGCCCCTTCCTCACCAGAAAGCAGCAAAACTCTCATGTTATTCCTTTTCCACACGCTTCACTCATTTACAGCAGAAAAAGAATAGCACCATGCAGTGGCACTCCCTCCAAAAAATCATCTGCTTATGTAGAGAATGTGTGGGTCAGGAGATAAACCTTCCCCGTCATCCCACTGAGGCAAGATCAGAGTCCCTCCCCATTCCCCCAAAACCCCAAAACCCATCAAAGATCAATCTGAATACATATGAGAAAGAAAACATTTTCTTTCCACAAATTTGCAATGCAGAAGTTTCAGCAGACTGTACACTACCCTGAAGCTTTTATCTTGCAGGGAAATCTTTTCCATATGCCAATCTGGCTTGACTGTCACCATGCCTCATAACCCTTTGAAGATGACAAAGGCAGGCTGACCACAGCTATGCACTGAGTTCCACCAAAGGGCAGACAGTTCAAGCGTCTGTAATTAACCTGTGCTCTTCTGCCTTTCTCCCTCAGCTACTCTAACGCTGATCTGCAGAAGGGACCTCCAGATGTCTTGCTGTGGCCACCAAGAAGGGTCTTGAGAGAGTACATTATTCCTAAAATTGCAAGCTATTCACTGTTTTTGAAACTGTTTTAGTCTTGTTTTGTTGTTTTCTTTTTCTTTTTCTTTTTTTTTTGGCTGTTGTTTATTCTGGCAAACCAAGAGTCTGATCCTGTGCCCACGAAGTTCAGTGGCAGGCAGGCGGACTCCCGCTTCCCATACATTTGCTACAGGTCCAGCCGGGCTGAAGACAGCCCCAATCCCACTTGTTCTGCTGCACATACCCAAACGATTTCCTGCTGTTGTGGTTACTCATGGTAAAAGGTATTTGAGGGGATGGCTGGGAGATGTCACTGCAGTGTTGACAGAGACAGAATGGATGCTTGTTGGGCCCTCCCTGACATTTGCTTCCAAATTAATGGAAATGACCACGACCATCTCAAAGAGAGAAAAACAAACACCTTACCTCCCTGTGTCAGAGGCAGTAAGAGGCTCACTTCAAAGGTCTTCTCTAAGGCACATAAGCATCTCATCATGAAGGCAGGAAACTAAACATTGCTGTATATGATTTAAAAAAAAAAGGAAAAAAAAAAAGAATTTTCTTGGCCTTTCTGGTTTTCTGTGTCTAAAACAATTAACTCTTTGCCACTGTATAATCTAGGGGACTTGCATCTTTAGTATTCTGATTTCTGAAATCAAAAGCAAATGCTGCATTTTACTAATAAATAGAAAACACATCTTGAAAGGACAAACCCACAGTATTTGGCTTCATAACATGTGAAATCATAAATATGCTCTCCCTAAATCTTGTCAATTATGGTAAAAACTGGACTCACATCAGCTGCAGGCTAATCCACAAGGCATGCAGCAGCACACCAAGCTTCTCTGTGCACTGCTCAGATGAGCTTAAAGAAACCCAAGAGGCACTCTTCCTTCCCTACCCAAATCTCATCATTTTCACTAAAAGCGCCGTCATCATGCTGTCCACAACCCAATCATGCTCCTTTTCTCCACTGAACACAGGACACAATTTCTCACTCTGTTACAGACTGGAGGCTTTGAAATCATTTCTACAATTAAGCAGGACTTCTGCCTCATTTGCTCAGGCACTCTTTTTAAGAGTCTTTTTTGTATGTCCCTGACCAAGGTCAGTTTGCACCATCCAGCGCAGTTCACTCAGCTTCCTCTCCTGATTACGTTCATGTTATTTTTGTTCTACACCCATCTCTTGGACAGCATTTTCTTGCTGTTTCTAAATCCAAAACTGTACTTCATCTTTTCTCAAAGCTTCCACTTCTCTGAAACGCTTCTTCTGAGCATTGCCTGAAAAGTTTAAAAAAATTCTGCATGGCTTCTTCAGTTTTTTTTTTTCTGTTTTCTTACAGTTCCCTCCTTAAAGCCAACGTGTCAGCTGCCTTCCCCTTACCACCCAGAACCTCTAGACTTATTTCATTCATTATCCAACAGCAGTGCTACTTTTCCCAATGGCTTCCATTAATGTTTGCAAGTTGAAGACTGCTTAGAGATTGTTTCTGGTTTGCTACTCAGCCAGGCTGCAGAACCTCCTCCTGCCCTCACCTTGGTGCTGAGCGTGCATCTGCCTCAATGTCCAGGGCTGGCAGCAGGCACGTGCATGTTTCATTGACTACATTAGGTGCTTCTTCACCGTAATTATCTGTTCAAGACACGAACAGAAAAACCAACCATCCAAAAGTGCTCTTTAAAGCATATGTACTGACCACAGCGTCATCAGTTGCAAGAAGCAGTTGTCTGGAACAGTAAAATATCCCTGAAAGAGAATTTCTGATTTCCATCCTTCAAGTACATCCAATGCGGTCTGGGAAAACTACAGAGTTAACAACCCATGCCATTACTGAATTTCAACATTATCTCATTATTCTAAAATAAGCTTTATAAAAGGACCACCAGAAAACAAGAGAAAAATGTGAGTAGACACCGCATGCCAGAAAGTAACGCCAATCTGCTCTGGCTGATGTAAACAACTGACTACAACATGGATATTCTCTCACAGCACAACCACAAGGAAGCTGCTGTCATATGACAATGTTTTCATAATCTGCACTTTCATCGTAATGACTTCTAAAGAAACAAATGCTTCTAAAATAAGCCTTTTCCAAGCAGTTTCTGAAAATCTTTCAAAGCGGTTTATTCTTACCAACAGACGTGTGTGAAGAGTTTAACTAGCAGGGAGAAAAGTTCAAAGTCACCATGGATAGCTCATCATTTATGATGCATCACCAACTGTCAGCAGCATCATTAGGGGTGGAGGTGTGAAAAAAAAATAACGTGTTGCATGCTTTTGTCCTCCTCCTCATAAACAGACACCAGCACCGCTGAGCAAGGAGCTCACTGAAACCATCTGCTGGGACAGCAAGCAGCATCTTTCACACTGCTGAGCCAAGTGGGGGCACGGCCTCATACAGGTAATCGGGAGAATTTCTCTCTGAGGGAACTCTCATCCCTGTTTTGCGCAGTAATTGGGATGACGATGGTAGGCAAAGACACTTATATCAAGGTATATATCACCATATAACACTGCGATGCTTTTCTCCAGCTATCACTCCACAGCAGGAAAAGCAGCAAAAAGCATTCTTCGCAACAACCTACAGACTTCTAATATATACTTACAAAAAAAAACCAAAAAAAAAAACAACCAAAAAAACAAAGTAATATGATACAACGCTTTCATGGATCAACAACATCGGCTCCATCTGCTAACCCCACCTGACATGACCCACCCCTTGTTTAAAACACGAAAGAGAAGTACTAGTCTGGCATTCCTCTGAAACAAGTTTGTGTTTAGAAGTTAAGGCAATATCCTTTTCACTGGATAAAAAACATCTGGATGATAACAGAATGTCACAATTCCCTAAACAGCTTTGAGGGGGGGCAAAGTTAAAGCAAATACTTTCCCTGCCCCACATCCACAAAACAGTCTTCAGACACAATGAATGACCACAAAATGCAACAATCTGGAAGTGCTGAAGCAAAAAAAGTCCACAATTAAGCGTGCCAAATCCCAAACCCCAAATTACAAATGTACCATCTTAATACAGATTTGCATGAACCATGAGCAGTGGTGTGCAAACAGGAGGTTAATTAAGTGTATCTGAAACAGAAACTTGCCCACCACTCCCCACAGAATAGTACACTGAAAATGGCAAGGCATTGGCTCTATGTGGTTGAGGCCAGCACCAGTGCAGGCACAGCAGCTGTTCATCAATCACACAAAACAAACCAGAAATAGCAGTCATGCTGCTTCAGAAAATTTTTCCTAACATCAGCATCAGTTCAGTTGACTTATCACGGCAATTTCTGTGGCACTGCATTTTGCATAGCTAAGCTGAATGAAGTTTGAAAGAACTAAGAATTGACAACAAGAAAGAATTATCTTAATGGTGGGGTTTAAATTCCCTGTTCTCACGTCACTGCTTTTTTCCCCAAGGCCACAAACAAACTTATCTGATGGACAGCAGTGACCCAGAAATAAGATCTTACCTTTGATCTCACTACAATGGAGCGGCAGCGAACCCAGGAGCTCAAGACAACAGAAATCCTAATGTTGACAAATGAAAGATAATTACTTCTTGCCCACCGTGCAAGCTGCTGGTGTGTGCTCCTAACAATAGGCAATAGGAATTTGTGAGCCTGCAATGCAAAATCGGGGCTGGCCACTATTTTCCTGGTGGGGATCAAAAGGACTTCCTTTGCCCCTCTAGTCCACACCATACTCCCCATAACCACCCCACCTCAACTTGCTGCAGTTTTTGAGGAACAGCTTTTAGGGATCATCAGAAAACTGCATGCCCCCCACAGTGTCCTGGGAGTAGCATCTGCCAGAGGTATTTAGTGGAGAGCTGCAGCAGAGCATTGGGTTTTGGCCTCAGGTAGCTCATGCTGATCATTCCATGAATTCAAGATTTATAAACACAAATCAGTTCTGAAACATGCCCTAGAAGGATACACCAACATTTAATCACCTGCTCCTCCGACCCTTCCCCTCCCAATTATCAAGTGAGGTTCAATGCAGCTCAGGCTGTTGCATATCTGAATACACAGGTAAACACAGAGGCTTAGTGCACAGCTTGACTAATTCGCTTTAAGAATCAACTGGGATTAACTCTCAATTGTGTTTAGCTTTTAGTGCATAGAAGAGGTCACGTGAATTAAGTAGGCTGTCGTAAATTCACACCATACTTGAGTGATTACTCAGCTTCTCCGACCAGGTCCTCTGCACACATGCTGTCCAACAGGAACAATATACTTTGGTCAGAATGTCTGGGAGATATCAAGAATTCAAGGGAAAAGAGCTAGGAGGCAAAATGCAGACAATGTGAAAAAAAAGCAGCAACAACACAAAGAGAATACTTTTAACACTTATACACGATGAGAGAAAAGTCAGTGTTCAAGGACTACTAGTCTCTCTGTCTTACTGTTTTTCAGATACATTGCTTTTGCACATCTCTTAAGGAACAAAAAAAGGTAAAATCCTCAGAATTATGTAGTAGTACAGTTGTTTGCCTCAAACTTTCTCATCGGAATTCACATTAGCAAGGGTACAAACACTGAAATGAACACTGCAAGGCCTCGTTCCAACAGCTAACAAACCATGAACCATAAAGCACTACCAGGGAACTTTTTGTGACGATATACATAAACTAAGGAGTCTGAGGGATCCAGACCACAGGGGTGGATGTACCACCATCTGCCCACATGCCAGAATGTTTGGGTATCCCAGAGTGGGTGTCCACTGTACCAAGCCCAGTGGGAGGTGCTGGCTCTGAGGAACCATCTCTCACTGGACTTCCTAGGTTGGCCAACTTCATGCAAATGGCACCACTATGGAGAAACCCAGTACTTGCCCCTCGGCCAGCTCCACAGATAGCCACCGTTGGTTGCTCCAACGATGCCCTACTTACCCAATGGGCAAGAAAGCCTGCCAGGAAGCCTAAGGCAATGTAAATGGCCAAATCATCAAAGCTAAATAGTACAGCTATACTGGCACCCCCCTCTAGCGGAGACGTGGCTTATATCAGCGAGAGTCCCTTCTGCAAAGTCATGGGCTGAGGCGGGGGGAACAGGGAATTTAATCAAACCCCATGCCGAAATGGAGGGGGAGATATGTGTCACCACCTGGCCTCGCAGCTCCCAAGGACAATGGCATTTCCCCTCCCTCCTGCCCTACATGCCTGAAGACACCCGAGCATGAAGCAGCCAGTGCAGCTGTGGTGCCAAAGCCTTTCCTGCAGTTTGTGCCACTCTGACAAAGGAAAAAGCAACTGTGTTCCTAAAACAATAGTGCTTATGAATCCCTTCACACGGTCCTTACAGAGAATTAAGAAAAATTTAGATAGAACTAAAAAGACAGTCAATCAAATCCCTCCATCAGAACTTTGACACAAAAATATGGACAACTGTTTTCTGTTCATAAGAAATTTCATGGAGGAGATGCGGAGGAAGCAAACATACAGGACGGCAGCAGGAGAGTTTATTGAGGCTTATTAGTTTTAAGGCATTTCCGTGTGCTCTGCAGCCATGTGACTGCTCCTGTCATCAGGTTGTCATCAGCTCACACAGCTCTCCCAGTATAGCATTCTCCAGGCTGAGCCTCTCAGGAAGCTTTTGGTTGTGAAACTCATGCAACCTGAGCAAAGAACAGAAACATATGGCACTTCTTGGAGAACCAGGTGGCAAACTATGCACTTCTTATCAAGTATTTGCAAAAATGCAATGGTTTCTAGAGACCCATTTTAAGCCTATTCACTAATTACCTGAATTGCTTTGATCGCAGTAATATCCTGCAGCCTCAGCCAGCTTCCAGCCTCAGCTGCACGGGGCATTTGAATCAGGATGCTACAACCGCTGTCAACAAGAAGCTGAAAGATGAGGGCAGCAACCAGACTGACATCAAGAGTTTTCTCCAGTTCACGTGCTCTCTGTGAGGAAATGTGCTCTGTTCTAAAGCAAAGTTTTTATCAGTTCCATCCAAGGAAGAGCAAAATGAATCTGGCATGTGTCTAGACATATTTGGGACATCTCTCAAAGCCCCACACAGACAGTGTGCTCATGGCAGGTCCAGCACAGCCTGTTTGCAGCATTCTAGGTGGAAAAGCAAGCAAAAGCAGTGACCACTGAGCTTTGCAGTTACAGACATATCTTTCAAGCACAATATGTCCCATCTACTATGCTATGTTCAATCCTCAAACACTGGATATCTAACCAGACACCCGTTTTCATGAAGCTGGCTACCCTGCTGCTGCACTGTCTGAGGAAAACAATAAACCAATCCAGCTTCCTTGACAAGGAATGAGAAGCACAAAGGGTGTTGGAGTGGTGGCTTTGTATCTGCAAGAGTGTAGCAGTATTTCAG
The DNA here is from genome assembly GCA_016647715.1 of Pavo muticus. Lineage (NCBI taxonomy): Eukaryota > Metazoa > Chordata > Aves > Galliformes > Phasianidae > Pavo > Pavo muticus. The sequence goes on along the minus strand of JACDJE010000700.1, from coordinate 912,060 downwards.
ATCATATTTTACCATCATCCTGAATTTTACACATGGACAGAAACTGCTGAATGTCCCCAGAATCCTCCACTAAAAGCCAAACCTTCACTCCTTGACTGCATCTGAAGATTCTGTGGTTGGCAAACACCTGCTTAAATGTGACTCCCAGCAGGTCCCAGGTGTTGCTATGGCACAGAGGAAAATATGCTCTTTGTACCTTGGCCTGGTTTCTCCTGACAGGACAGGAATGCCTGGGGACATTCAGATGTGAACTCTGAGAACTTTCAAGATGTTCTCTAGTACCAATAAATTGCCAAAAACCTGTCAATCTCACCATAATTGGAGCTGTATACACATTTGCAAAGATACCTTCCTCCAAGTGCAAAATTCACAATAAATGTGGCATTAGTATGGAATTTAATGTGCAACAATTTCCACTAGGATTTACGTGCTTATTGTCTACCATCTGAATCTATTCTGGTCCATTCCCTTACCAATTTCCCAAATGTTTTGCTCTTTAATAATTAGTTATATATGTTTAAACTGGCAGCCAATGACAGAAAGGTACTAAAAAATTTAATCCTGTAAGCACAACCTGAGGCAGCGTAGCCAAGCTGTCCCTCTACACCCCATGCTGCAGCCACATTACCACATCAAAGCAACACCTCTTCACTGCAGCCCATCTCACAACTGTACATACCTTGTAAAACTACAGGCCTGCTCTCTATGGGGAGTCACAGGAAACGTACCTGGTGCAATATGCATAGAAATGGCACTAGAAGGCATCTAGTGCATGCAGTTGGCTTCTACTGTCTGGACTGCTGATAAAAGTGCTCTCTAAAGTATAGATAGAAAAAACAAGCAAGAAAATAAAAAAAAAAAAACAAAAAAAAAACCCAACCCTTCCTCTCTGCTTAGGAAATTTTAAAGATGTTAGGACTTTAGAAATTCACAGAATCATAGAATTGCAGAGTGGCTTATGTTGGACTGGACCTTAAAGCCTAACCAGTTCCAACCGCCTGCCATGGGACCCAGGAGGTCAGGTTAGAACAGGGCCCTGTTCCAACCTGGCCTGGAGTGCCTGCAGGGACGGGCACCCACAGCTTCTCTGGACAGCTGTGCCAGAGCCTCACCACCCTCTGAGTGAGGAATTTCTTCCTAACATCTCAGCTAAATCTCCCCTCTTCTTGTTTAAAGCCATTTCCTGTTGTCCTATCAGTAACAGGCTGTGTATAAAGTTGGTCTCCCTCCTGATTTATAAGCTCCTTTTAAGTATTGAAAGGCCACAGCAAGGTCTCCTCAGAGCCTTCTTCAGGCCAGGCAGATTACATCACAGCTGTGTGGTAAGAGATCAGATAAAGAAAATGGATGTGCCTGTGCAGGTCTATGAGTACCTGATGCAGTCCTGAGAACCAAAGGAATATGATGTGTTAACCACAGTGACGACTGTCATGGTCCCAGGATGAGAAGACTGCTTCTGGGGGCAGGCTGTCCTCTGCCTGACATATCTGCTGGAGATGCTGACACACAGCACATCTGACCATTTGCTTCTCCATCCCCTAGCATCCCCAGGAGACTCATAGCGCTCTGCACCTGACAGCCTTGGAGACCAAGACATATTCAGTGAGATCCACTGGTACGGACCCTTCCCCAAAATCCCGCTGTAACAGATAAAACAGCAGCGATTGCGCTCGTAAGGTACATGGCTATTCCTCATGGTATGTTAGCAGTCCTTCTCCTTTCCTGCAAATGCCAGCCCGAAATACAACCAACTACATGGCAAATGGATGTGATCTGTACCACATTTCCTTGACTTCTCAGACACCAGTAGGTCCTTGAAGGAGTTCATGTTAAGCTCAGCGCTCTTAAATAATCACTCACTCACCAAAAGAAGATATAAATTTCTCTATGTAGTGAACATTCAGTATTCATCCAACAGTTTTTTTTTTTTTTAAACAGAGCTGTAGCTAGCTTCTTCATGACAAGAAAAAGGATACTGCCCCAGTTATACATACATTTTTCCATCCAGGCTGAGAACAATCATCTCCAAATGGCCAAATAACTTCTAAGAAAAGTCTCTGGAAACTGCTCCCATAAATAATGTGCTGGCACCATTTTGTATTGACACACACTCCCTAAAAAGAGGGGGAGGAGGCAGGGAGGGAGGGAGAGGGGCTTACAATGAAAAACAGTATGCATTTCCTTCGCCAGGCTTTTACCACTCTAAAAATTTCCACCATTTTATACAGAAAGATCTTGCCTTTGATGTCAATCCAATGCTTTTTTGCTTGCTCCTGCAAGCACTACAGTGTGCAATACATTTTCTATCTGGCAAAGAAACGGCGTACTGTCTGTAGGATGCCTGTGAAATTCACCCTACTCAGGGGGGTCACTACAGCACATAAATTCCTGAAGAAAATGCGAAATGGTGCGTGGGCCTCGCTCATTGTGTATTTCTCACCAGTGTACTTCTGAGAGATGAACTTCATGAACGACAATCAAACTCGTCAGCACTGTTCAAAACCCTGACTTCATCAGAGGTTTGCCTGCTACCCAAACTCAGAAGCAAAAACAGAATGACAGTATTAGTCTTGCATACTTGGCACCTTTGTATTTTTAAAGAGAAGGTAAAAACACCATATTTTATCTAGCTTATGCCACATGGAAGCCAAAAAAGAAAAAAGTTCTCAAAGTAACATAAAAAAAAAAAAAAAAGAGCTGGCACAGAACTACGGTACAGTTGTCTCCAAAATGGTACCCATGGCCCAAACCCCACCTTGTCCCCAGGGAGATGCAGCCTTCCACATGCACATCTGGAGGCACTTCTCCTGCTGACCCACTGCCACTCAGCAGCTGGCTCCATGGCCTGTCACCACCCAGGTCTTGGTCATGCAGGCCATGATCCTTGTGGGTGCCTGGATCAAAGCATCAGAGGTTGGCTACCTCCATGCTGTTGGCACAGGCATGCACACCTTGCCCACAGTGGCATCCATGGTTGCTGGCATCTGCTGGGAGCATTCATTTTGTTTTTAAAAAGAAATTCCTTGCCCAGGGGTAAAAGCACCAGCACTCTCCCCTTTATGTGGACTAACATAATTGCCGACATTAACTGACTCAAGAAGCTGAATCCAGTCGAACGTAAAGGCAGGACTCAGAAAAACGTGTTTAAAAAACCACTCCAGGCTGTGCCTGTCAGGAAATGCTGAAGACTTTACACTACTCTAAGCAGGGCTATTGTTCCTCTGTGCAGAAATGTGTGCACAAACCACCTCAGAAGGTCTCTTCCAATGGTCAAGGGCGGCCACATGGGATGTGGTTGCACTCACGCTACTCAAGCTGGCAGTAAACAGGATCTTCTTGTTACCAGTGATACACATTACACAAATGGAAACTATGTTTTCAGGAGTAAAAGGCACCACTCATTTAAGATTAAGACTAAATTAACCTTAAATGCAACCTTCAGCTAAGCAGTGACCAAGGATTTGCAAGCTGGGCTGAACAGCTTGAGTGTGTGGGAAGGGTAATGGGCAGCCAAAAAATTGCACTGGGTGAGAGCACAGGGGTCTGGATATACAAAGACAAACCTTCCTGAGAATTCTCTTCTAGCTTCAATAATAACTGTGAAGTCACTGTGCCTGGAGGTGCTCAAGAAACCTGTAGATGTGGCACTGAGAGACGTGGTTAGTGGGCATGGTGTGATGGGTTGATGGTTGGATCAGATGATCTTTGAGGTCTTTTCCAACCTTAACAAGTCTATCTGTTCTACAAGCAGAACAAGGCATCCAACCTCTTTCTGAAGTTCACTGCCACTTCCCTCAAAACAGCAGTGAAGGAACAGGAACGAGCAGGCAAAGCTACTTGTTTTATGATAATTAAGCTTGGAAGAGAAATGAAGAGAAACAAAAATTCAAGTTCTCTGAAATGTAAGGAGAGAAGCAGCTCTTCTTCCCCAGACAGAGATTTCCCCTGTGCTGGGACTAATTGCATAGTTCTGTCAGAACAACACATCAGCCTTGGGTCTGATCCAAAGGTGTTCATTGTAGAACACTGACATCAATGGTCCATTGATGAAGCGAACTAGAAGGATACTCAGACAAAATGCAAAATGTTTGAGTTCAGCCTCGAAGGCAGGCTACATTTCTGCAGTATCACCTAGTGATGCATGGGAAAGCAAAGCTGCACACACGTAATCATTAGCATTTCAAGCCATTGTCACCATCAGTCATTCATGATCCGAACTTTCTGATTTTTCCCTTCAAATCATCATTAAATTCTAAGGGGTGAAATGGGCACATAATCTGAAGAAGAAACAACCTTAAAGGACATAAAAATCCATTACAGTTTGGTTTCAATAACTCCTGTGTTGTGTTTGTTTTGCCTTTTATAATCATGCTGTTTCTTTTTTGAAGTTCATCTGTCCATCTCCTTTTCTATTCCTACTACTGCCAAAAATATATATATATATGTATATATATGTAAATATATATACATATACACATGTATGTATCTCATTGTGCAGTAAAGAAGAAGCAGTAAAATAATACACTGCATACAAAGAACTAATTCACAAACAACTAAAGGTGATGCAGGGATCAAATGCTGTTTACTCTGTTTTCCTTTCAGTAAAACAGTGGTACACTTCTTTTCTCTAGCACTGCTTCTAGCAGTTGCAGTATAAATAACTCATTTAGATGCATTTAAGCTGAATAGAAGCGTACCTCATTTCACACATACGTTTCTTTATGAAAAGACGGGGAATTCCCATGAACATATCAAATTCCAATTTGTTTTTGGCAATGATGATGGAAAGGACAACTTCACAGTACGACCTGTTCCTGCTCTCAATGTCTTGTAGGTCCCTTCTTGGACCATCACCAAGCCCACAAGAAATGGTTACCAACAAGTTCTCATCAGCGACAGAACTACACTCAGCATTTTCGCTGTTTTCCCCTCCAGCCATCTACACAGCAAATGGCACTCTGATGGTGTTCACAAGTTGCAAGCGGTTCACTACCTAGAGGTGCTCAAAGCCAGCTGACCACCAGAGCTGCTGGGTTCTCAAAGTTGGATGGTGGTGGTCTCCCAGTGACAAAAGATAATGGGAAGAAATGCTTTCTTTTCAGTTTAAACCCCTGAATACTGGACAAAGCAGGCCCAAAACAGAGAGGCTATAGAAAAACAATTAACTATTCATTAAGGTGTTAGTAATGGTTCGTCACAGCAATGTAAAATCTGACCCTACTGAAGATCCTACCTAAGATTCAGTTCCTGAGCAAAACGCTTTCCCCAGCACCCCTTCCCGGATTCCCCATGCACTTTCTTTGTGACACTTACCAGAAGACCAAGCAAAAGACTGATTTTTATTTTATCCCACTTCTTAGCAGAAAATGAATTACACTTTAGTTACAACACATTCTCCCAGAGTTACTGGTGAAAGCCTGTGGCCAGAAGTATCTTTGCTCACAGGGCTAGGATTGCCAGCTACTCACACGTCCAGTTCACATATTGAAGCTGGGTACACAGTCTAGCATTACTTCAGTTTTGCATTGCACATGTGTTTTGTCTCAAGGGCTGTTTAATCATTCCGTTCTCAGTATTTGTTTTGAAAAGAGGGAAAGAAAGCAGACACCAGTCAGTAATTTTTCCCCGCTCAAGGCAGCAGTTACCAGTAACTTCCCAGAACAAGGTTTATAGCAGCAGCCAAGCGTCCAAGCAGTGCAACCTGCAGTAGGGAGTGATAAGAGCAGCACAGAACTATTCTCCAGAATTCCTGAATAGCACTTCCTCAGTTATTTGCAGCTGCAAAGACAGAACAACCACAGTACACATAGAATTGCACAGGATGGGACGGTGCCAATCTTTTCTAAAGGACAGCATCTGATTTTGAGTAGCTGTATGTAGTAAAAACAATGATAAAACCAAACTACCTTCTGAGCACTTATCAGTTAAGGAGAAGTGCATGGTATGCCTACAGCCCGCGCTGCAGGACAGAGCTCCAGCTGCACCTCTGCAGGCAGAATACTGCTTCAGTCCATGGCTGAAACTGCCAGCACATATTGTTTTAATACTACTCTGCCCATCCTAACACGGGAGTAACGAGGCTGCACGGCTGCCAGACTGAAACACGACTCTCAGACCTGAGAGTGACTCACTTCAGACCAAATGGTACAGCACACCAAACCTGACTTCGCATGCCAGAGCCTTTCTTTGAAAAGATACAGGAGCAACAGCTTCCAGCAGTCGAAGGCTGAAGCTGCCTCGCTGCCACAGCACTCGGGGAGCACCGGCTGCCTTCGGAGGCTCTGCCTTGAATCTTCAAAAAACAAGAAGAAAAATGCAGCAGTAAAACAAAAAAGGAAAGGAAAAGAAGTGGCGATTAGAGAGGTTTCTAATTTATTCACAGACGACTTAAATGCAGGAGAAACCAGAGAGGTGTGAGCTTGTTTCAACGAGAAATCCACAAGAAAAAAATAAATTAGACATTCCAACATTTTCCTGCTCAAGGGCTATACAGAAGACTTTTCATATGTTCTCAAAGGAAGGTTTTTCTGGGTTTTCCCACTGCAGGTCTCTAAAAAGAGTGAGGTACGAAGCGGGTCCCTCTGGTTCCACCTCCCTCTCACTGCAGTTTGCAGTGAGGCTTTGTCCCGGCGCTCCCCTCCACCCCTCGGGACTCCCTACCGCTGCGTTTGCCATCCATCCTCTTCCGTCCCGCACCTCTGCGCGGGCCCGCGAGAGCAGCTCCCATCCCACCTCCAGGGGCCCATCGTCTGAAGGACCGAGGAAGTCAGGAGGGAGAGGTGGCAACCATGTTTAGCTCGGACTTCTTTCACTGCCTTGACTTGGTACAACCAGATCCAGAGGGACATAACGGGGGAAAAAAGAAAAAGAAAAAAAAAAAACAAAAAAAACCCACCACCACCACCACCAAAAAAAAAACAAAAAACAAAAAACAAAAAACAAAAAACCAACAGAACAGGACGGGCCCTAAGTAACCGAACAATGGCAGCAGTGTTAGTGCCGCTCAATCCAACAAGTGCCCATTACTCCCTCCGGGCCAGCCCCAAAGACGCTCGTCCCGCAGGAGCGGCTCGCTTCCCGCACACTCACCGACGTTTAATCCACTTTCCGAAACACAAAAGCAACCGCGAATGGAGGGGGAAAAAGGCACCGCGGGTGCGGAGCCGGGAGCGGCACCCCGGGGCGGGCAGGGCGGAGGGCGCTTACCTGCGGGGGCTGCGCGGGGCTCCGGGGGCGCGGCTGGAGGGAGCGCGGCTCCGCCGCCGCCGGCCCGCAGGGAGGGAGGAGGAGGAGGNAAAAAAAAACCCAACCCTTCCTCTCTGCTTAGGAAATTTTAAAGATGTTAGGACTTTAGAAATTCACAGAATCATAGAATTGCAGAGTGGCTTATGTTGGACTGGACCTTAAAGCCTAACCAGTTCCAACCGCCTGCCATGGGACCCAGGAGGTCAGGTTAGAACAGGGCCCTGTTCCAACCTGGCCTGGAGTGCCTGCAGGGACGGGCACCCACAGCTTCTCTGGACAGCTGTGCCAGAGCCTCACCACCCTCTGAGTGAGGAATTTCTTCCTAACATCTCAGCTAAATCTCCCCTCTTCTTGTTTAAAGCCATTTCCTGTTGTCCTATCAGTAACAGGCTGTGTATAAAGTTGGTCTCCCTCCTGATTTATAAGCTCCTTTTAAGTATTGAAAGGCCACAGCAAGGTCTCCTCAGAGCCTTCTTCAGGCCAGGCAGATTACATCACAGCTGTGTGGTAAGAGATCAGATAAAGAAAATGGATGTGCCTGTGCAGGTCTATGAGTACCTGATGCAGTCCTGAGAACCAAAGGAATATGATGTGTTAACCACAGTGACGACTGTCATGGTCCCAGGATGAGAAGACTGCTTCTGGGGGCAGGCTGTCCTCTGCCTGACATATCTGCTGGAGATGCTGACACACAGCACATCTGACCATTTGCTTCTCCATCCCCTAGCATCCCCAGGAGACTCATAGCGCTCTGCACCTGACAGCCTTGGAGACCAAGACATATTCAGTGAGATCCACTGGTACGGACCCTTCCCCAAAATCCCGCTGTAACAGATAAAACAGCAGCGATTGCGCTCGTAAGGTACATGGCTATTCCTCATGGTATGTTAGCAGTCCTTCTCCTTTCCTGCAAATGCCAGCCCGAAATACAACCAACTACATGGCAAATGGATGTGATCTGTACCACATTTCCTTGACTTCTCAGACACCAGTAGGTCCTTGAAGGAGTTCATGTTAAGCTCAGCGCTCTTAAATAATCACTCACTCACCAAAAGAAGATATAAATTTCTCTATGTAGTGAACATTCAGTATTCATCCAACAGTTTTTTTTTTTTTTAAACAGAGCTGTA
>JACDJE010000700.1:890448-902749 GCA_016647715.1 Pavo muticus | reverse complement strand
GGAGGAGGAGGAGGAGGAGGAGGAGGAGGAGGGACGGGGAGGGATGGGACGCGCTGCCTCCGCTCCGCCTGCCTCCGCCGGGTTGGAGCCAGGTGCGGCCCCGCGGACCCCCGCCCGCCCTGCCGCAGCCCCCCGAGCTTCGCGGCGGTGATGAGCGGAGCTACCTGGAGTGAGAGCCGCGGAGCGGTGCGCGGATGGGCCCGGAGCGAGCGGGTTACTCCTCCTGCAGAAGTGCCCGGAGCTCCCGCCGGCGTCTGCAGCAAGTTTGGGAACAACGCTTTCAAGATGAGCCGGTCCGCAGGGTCAGCGAAGCCGTGCAGTTGGAAAGGGACAGGGATGCAGGATGGGTACTTTTCCAGGCTTAGAGGAGTTGTTTCTGTATAGAAAAACAGGTTCAAGTGACTTCTTTTTTTCTTTTCTTTTCCTCATGAGTTGTCCAATAAGGTCCGATTTAGTTGGATTGCAGTAGCATCTAGAGGCCACTATTGCATGTGCATGCGTCTAGTATGCAGCGTATGCTGCAGGGATTCAGCGCTTGGTGGCTGAAATGGCTCGGTGTTTCCACCGTTTGTTGAAAGACTTCTTAGAGAGATTACTAACAGCTAAACGTGCCGGCTGCACCTCCAGCAGCAGCTGAAGCTTCTTTTAAAACACTCCCTGTGTTTCCCAGGAAACCAGGCACCAGTAGATTTCTTCCTCGTGTTCAAGGCAAGCTACCGAGCATTGGCCAGTGAGCCCAGGAAGGATTTTCTGTCACATGCTGTACTACCTGGCTTAGCATCTGGACACCGTGTACCAGAATAGCTCTTGATAGCTGTGCACAGGCGGCATCCTGTCTTGACCACAGCTCAAATTGCTCAGGTGTCCTCCCTCCCTTTGGGGAGGAACTGGGGTCACTCACATGGCTACTGTAGGCAAAGCAGGTCTTCAGAACATAAATGTGATTCCTCCTATGCTGTGGCAGTGTGCTTTTTGTAAGTGGGAAGCTTTTCCTTGGCTGCACAGTGGGATAGTGCAGGTATGGAGGTGGAAAGAGCTACTGCTTCTGTGTGTTGGATATCTCCACTACTTCCATAAAAACAATGAGATGGTCACTCCGCTTTGCTGGTCAGTAGTGACTCTAATTAGTGCAGGAGAACAGCAGTCCTAGCTATGCTACTGGGAAAAGGCTGCCCTGCAAGTGAGATGGAATAACAGGAAGGCGAAATGATGGCATACATTAAAAAAAAAAAGTATTTCTTAGTCCACAGAAGTGATGAAACTTGGAGGTGTTCACAAAACATGCAGATGTCCCAACAGAGGAACGTGGTTAGTGGGCATGGTGGGGATGGGTTGACATTAGAGATCTTTTCCACCCTTAATGATTCTATAGTTCTATGATCTTTCTAGTTGCTTTGACTTCTGCTAGTAACTTCATGCAGCCACACTGAGCCCTGAAACAGTGACTCGTTATCTATATAGGGCCTGGGTAATTAATATAATTAACTAATTCTCATTTTCTGATTAGAAAATGTAAGCAATCTTCAGTAAGTCTTAGGCAAATACTGAGGAGAAGATCACGTGGCCCAGTGGAGTTCAATGAATGTAACTTCCACGAGGCTTGGCTATGCCGCGCCGCAGTGTGTAGAGCATTCCTCTAATCACATACAGATGTACCGAATCGCATTAGATAGGGAAGCAGTTTCCACATCCTTCAGTCTGGAAAAAGCGTCTGTTTCCAGAACAAACCACATAAGTTCCATGTGCCTGATTTTGTGAATTGATTCAAATCATAAATATGCTGAGCGTGTACTCACATTGATCTATTTACATTTAATTCTCAGCGTTCATACAGTTTGAACTGAGTGTCTGCAGGATTAGTCATACAGGCCCTGAAAAGTTACACGTCTCATTCCAGTTCAGTCCAGGCCTGGAAAGCACCTCTGGTGTTTTTAATTAAAAAATAAAAATTTGGGGAATTTACAGTTAAGACGTCTCTTCACTCTGGCACTTCCCTATGCAGCACACTGTGGAGTTCTTCTCACGATGGATAATTTCATTTCAGCTTGGAAATATGATGCATCTCTTAGTGCAATGGATGCTTTGAAGGAAGTGTTATCTGCGACCACAATTATTGGTATCTTAGTGACAAAAAAAAGGTGAGCATCAGTGTCTCTGAGATAGGACTAACAGGAGAACTTGAGAAATAGACTGGATTTAAGGAAGAAGGTTTTTTATAAGAAGGGTGGTGAGGCACTGGCACAGGTTGCCCACAGCGGTGATGGATGCCCTGTTCCTGGAGACTCTCAAGGTCAGGCTGGACCCAGCTCTGAGCACTTAATGGAGCTGTAGGTGTCCCTATTCATTGCAGGGGAGTCGGACTAGGTGGCCTTTAAGGGTCCCTTCCAAATCAATGGAATTTATATGAATCTGTATTTCCAGCGTACACTTTCAATTGATGGGATGAAATGGCCTTACAAGTAAACAGCTTTGAAAAATATTCTGATTTTCTAGAATACTGCGGTCCGTTGTGCATTGCATATTATGAAGAGCAGCTACAGCAATGTGTGCAGAAAAATATGCTCTCTGGAGTTTGACATATCATTCATTTATTGTATATTTAATTCCACAACCCCAGTGCTCACAAGCATTTGAAGAGGATGCAGAGGAGTTTGAGCAAATGACAACATTATTTCACAGTTGGGAGTGTGCTGCTCTTCTGAGCAACTTCAGGAGGATTGAAGTCTTGCAGAAAGCAGTGCTATCCCAATGTGTGGCTTTTTCATGTCGCTGCACTTCTGCCCTGGTTCAGCCCCATGCAGCCTTGCATGATGCTTTCAGAGGTGCTGTGTGCAGCATTCCATGAGCCAAGAGCTCTGAAACCTGGAAAGTGCTCCATCAAAAAGCTTGCCAAGTCTTCCTCCTAGACTCATGCTGCTGAGACTTGAGCTCATCCTGGTCCTCCTGCAGCATAGCTGTCTTCTGGAATGTTAACATAACTATTGCACCAGAAAGTCAAACTTTGCCTTTGGGAGAAGGCTTTCTGCCTTCTGTGCTGCACCATTTCCATGGCATCAGGACATTTGGAGCAGCCCAGTGCCAGGCAGGAGAGCAGCATCCGTCCAGATGACCAGCTCTTGGTGGAAGGGGGAGAGGTTTACCCTGCCTCTTGAGCCATCCGGGTGGCTGTGAAATGATTGCACTAGGATGTTTAGGGTGCTTCAGGCAAGTTATTATCAGACAGGCAAAAGAGCTCAGTGCATCGCTGGGATATTCAATGCTGACTTGCATAGGACCACAAACCTCAGCATTGCAGATAATAATCCTGTGAGCCACATAGCTCCTTAGATAACACAGGAAGCACCCCAAATGTATGGTTTGTCCCCCTTGACACTTTTACTTGGAAGTGAATGATGCTGTGCCACCAGTAAGCTGAACGCCATCCTCCTTGAGAGGATAATAAAAAAATGCTTGGAGAAGTCTGATGGGTGGCTCTGTACTGTACATAACCTCACACACCAGTTTGAACTGTTTAAAGGTCAGATCTATGCATGGTTTCTGGAGCATTTGGAGTAAAAAAAGAGAAGGCAGGTGAAAAATTCACGCCTACATTTCATTTGAGCAACAGTATTTATTGTAAGTGTTGTTACTTTTGTTGAAATATCATTTACTCCCCTCTCTTTCTTCCAGAGCTTTGGCAACCAAGAATCACTAGCAGTTTTCCAAATGGTGCTGTGCCCACAGTGGGATGGGGAGCACACACTCCCCAGAGGAGATGCTCAGGGCTGGAGCATTAACTGGACAAAATGGATAAAGAAAGACCCCCAAAACACAGGATAGAACTTGCAATATTTGCTGACTGTGAAGAATTTGGATATATTCAGTTAACGAAAGTTTTTGCTTGAAGGTAAGATTGGGTCATTTATGTCTGCACAATAACAGCCTCAGCAAGAACATATGAATGCCAGATGGCTGGAACCGTTCCATTAATGAACTGATGCTTTCATTGTTCTGAATTTGATTTTGTAGCTTTTTGCTTATAATGATTTGATTGCACCATTAGAAGCCCGATAAATTATTCCGTTCTCAGAATGCAGATGTCTCTCAGCCTCCACTTTCCACCAACTTCAAATGGGACCTGCAGGTGTGCAACACCTCTGGCAGTCAGGCTGTTTCCTTAGTGCTGCCATTTAAATAATGCATGCAGGACCCATGCACAATGCATTCTTCCCAGGCACAGGTAAATTCATTCCAGGTAATGCTCTGTTTGAGTCAGCAGGGTTACCTGGTGATGAATGCTCTGGACCAAAAAAAAAGGCGAGGCGAGGAAGAGGAAGAGGAAGAGGAAGAGGAAGAGGAAGAGGAAGAGGAAGAGGGAAAGGAGAGGAGAGGAGAGGAGAGGAGAGGAGAGGAGAGGAGAGGAGAGGAGAGGAGAGGAGAGGAGAGGAGAGGAGAGGAGAGGAGAGGAGAGGAGAGGAGAGGAGAGGAGAGGAGAGGAGAGGAGAGGAGAGGAGAGGAGAGGAGAGGGGAATAATGGGTGTGTATTTAGGGAGAAGTTCCTTCCAGATATGTGAAAATAGAGGAATGATGTCAGGCTCTGGGACATACAGTCCTCTCCCAGAGCATACACTCCCTTCATTAAATATCATTCCTATTAAAAATACCCAGCCTCCAGGTTTACTTAATGGCCAGTCCAGGAGCTCACTCCTTGAGTCTGTTATCATGGGCACACTCCTTTTGCTGGCTTACACCTCCCCTGTAAGCTCGCTCTCAACCCGTAGTTTTAAGAGATGAGATGAACTCCATGCTAGGTGCAGCTCTGCTGTGGCTCTGAGGCCATTCATTGTCACAGGCAAACCTGTGCATTTCTCTGTCCTCAGCAGCTCATCTCTGATCTCTGTGTGTGAGCAAATCTTGTGGATAGGGAGTTTGAAAAAAGGGGGAAAATATCTAAATATTAGGTTAGTTGCATGTAAAGGTTTCCTACCAAAGCTAGGTTTCTGCTGTATGCTTGCTTTGGAGATGCTGGAGGAGCTGCAATCCCTACTGTCAATGGTAAAGCCAGCTGTGTTGTTTCCTCTTTTACTTCCATGCCAGTTTTTTGAAAGTTGTACTCCTTATGCAAGCTAAAAAAGAAAGTAAAAAAAAATTTTAAAAAGTTTGGGAAGAAACTTTCTGCGTAGAGGAGTGTGGATGCAGACCTCTCACAAGACCCTTGGAGACATGGTCTGCTTGCTGTATTCCATAGGGCCTCCTTTTTCACCTAGTTCCCACACCCCTCCCCTGAGGTTTTCCTGGTGCAGATTTTTGGAGAGGGATCATGCTGAGAAAGAAGTGCCTGAGAGATATTTAGGTGGAGGAGCTGTCTCAAGGATTTGCACAGCACTGTGGGTGCGAGGCTTGTGTAACCCAGAAACCCATGCCGCACCCTTATGTCTGCTCTGCTAACCACTGGTGGGAGATGGTGGCACCCACCCCTCCCTGCCATCAGGCTGGCCTGCATGCTCTGTGAAATGTCCCCTCTCTGCCACACACAGAGGAATGACTTGGAGCCAGCTCGGCCTCCTGAGTTAATTATTAAGGTCTGGCTGCTACTGCAATCTGTTGTCATTTAGGGCTGAATCACTGCTGACGTTTACAAACCTACATATAATGTTTGCAGCATTTGTTTGCAAATGTTCCTGACGTTCCTTTGTGCTGCCTTTGCTGGGTAGGCAGAGTAAGGGCAACAGTGATAAACAAGTAGAAAGCATTTGCTTAATGTCAGTGGATCTGGGGAACAGACTTCAACCACTCAAGCCATTTTAAGCCTGATGGAAGGCTAGCCCCATAGTTTTAAGAGATGAGCACACGTTCCTTCCTGTCATCTCTGCTTTTCTGAGCAGCTGTCAGAATTTTACTGGCTCAGATTGCGATATCTGGGTGTCCAGTTCTCATTTCCTTTACTGGGAAGGAAGTATCCGAAGAACTGAGGAAGTTTCGTTAATTTCTATCGTAATTCAATGGAGACATTCTCATTCTGATTGTGACCTCCTCAGCACTGATAGAAACCTGAAATAGCTCCATTTTTTCAGTTGTGCCATGAAACAAATGTGGGACCACATCACCTTTTGGTTTTCAGTTTTGGTTTCAGGAGCAGGGAGAAGGCACAGGAGGATGCACAGCTCCAAGGGGACCTGTGAAGGAGCTGAGAAACGAGAAGACCGAAAGCCAAGGACTCTCCACAGACCAGCCCCCTGTGCCACCCCTTGCTGCACAAAGGGAGGAGGAGCTGGGTCAGGAGCAAAATGTCTATCCATGAGTTTTTTTGCCTGTTTTTATTTTTCAATACCAGAATCACTAATTAGAAGCATGCTAAATAGAAATAAAATAAAATTGAGTTTTCCTGACGTTAAATTGTTTTGTTTGTTCGTTCATTTTAACTTCATGACAGAAAGGAGAGGAAAAAGTTCACCAGGTTGATGGTTCCTGTAGTTTTGTTGATGGAAGTAATGGATGTCATGTTGTACAGGACTAGATATCTGAATTAAAGGTCTTACTCTAATGGCTTAAGACCTTCCAGTCAAGAATATGTGGATTCATTTTTTTATGGAAAACATGCTTCATTGGTCACCAGTTTTGCACACAAATGATGTGTATAAAAGGGATAGTATGTGGCACATGTTGCACAGGAGGTCAGACTGAGTTTTCAAATACCAAAGTTGAATGAAAAGTTTGATTCTGCACGAGCCTGAGGAATAAGTATCCTCCCTTCCAGAAATCAATAACTATGTTAAGTGGAAAGCAAAAAAAGTGTGCTGCATTACAGGAGCAAAGCGCTGACCTTTCCAGAGGTTAACAGGCAATGTGCAGAATGGAGATGTTTTGTTCATTAAGAGGAAATATGAGAGTGTAATTAGAAACAGGCTGTACTGTATGGTTCTGCCTACTACTGCTATTCAAGACAGCAGAATAGAGAAGGGCACCCACTAGTTTGGAGACTGAATTAACAATTACAAATTCAACAATGAGTGATTAAAATAGGCCCTTTATTTATTTTCCCCCAATAGGAGTTAGGAGACTGATCTGCAATTGTGTGTTTGGGTTTAATGTCAGTTGAATAATGGTAATTTTAAAAATGCGGAATTTTGGATTATTTGATGGTACAGTGTAATGGAGAACATACACTGCTCAAGCATTTCATTAAGTGAATATCACAGAAAGAGGCAGCAGGAAAATTATAAACATACTACTGGAGATAGATCTATTCAAACTGTCCTGGAAACTTGTTGCAAGAATCTGAGCCAAAATTCGGTCTCCATCTCAGCAGCTGTGCATGAAGGCTAAAAGATATTTCCCTCTCTTTGAGGTGGATCCATAAGCCCTGTGAAGTTTAATGAGAATATAGAAGCATCTACCCCACAGAAAGGTGGAGATATAAATCATGCATTATTAAAAAGCTCAAACAGAGGCCTGGGCTTTAGCATCTAGAGCTCCACAGATACACTGAGCTTTTTAGCTTTTTTCCCTCCTTAGCAAAAGTTCTCATGAAAGCTGTGAAACACTGAGGTTGGGTAGGATGGGGTAGGCCAAGGTGCAAGGCTGCTCAGCATTATATACTGAGAGCCCTACCTCTGGCACATGCTTGTGGCCACATGCTTAAGATACTCTAAGTAGAGGCTTTAAAAATCTGGCCCATCCTGACTCTGTTCTACCAAGGGCTACCAAGTCAGGAAGTATGCTTCAAGCCAGGGCTTTAACATGATCTTATGGTAACAGAAACAAATTCTGACTCAGGTTGCATAATGGTTGAATCACTGGAAACAGACGTTCATCGTGCCTCTTTCCATTCAGCTGGCATCTACATGACAAGGTTCATAGCCTGAAGAAGATCAGATATCCACCTCCTTTTCAGGCAAAATCAAATGGGTACCTTGCTCTGTGGTCACAGATCTACCATCCCAATGATGTATCTTAGTTTCTGATACATAGCAAAAAATCTGTGTTTGACATTGTTAGGAAAATATCAGATTGCAAGGACAAGAAAGGACTTCCTTTATGTCTATGCTAGGGGTCTATTTTCCTTCTTTAAGGCATGTTAGAGGGCTATGAACAGCCAGATGACCAAAGTAAAACCCACCTCTCAGCATGGGTTCTTCCCAGCTGAGGGAGAACACAGGTAAATGCAGCAAGTCTTCTTACGACCCAGAGCAGGAGAGTACCTGGCCCCATGAGTAGTTTGTAAATGAATTTAGCTGTTTTCCTTTACCAGACCAACAATGCTTCCCCTCTTGGTGAGCAGGACAAAGTGACCACTTCCAGGACTTGCGTGTTTTGTACCCCATGCTCTCATTTAGAGTACAAAGGAGGTAACTATTTCTCCTTTAGGGAGAGGAAACTGATTGCAAGGGTAGAAAACACCAGCTTCCAAAAAAACCACTGTGCATGCTCCCTGGTAGGTGAATGGGAAACAATGCTGAAAATCTAGATGGAGTGCTAAATAGCTGAAGGTTATAAACCTTTGGAAAAATGCTATGGCAAAATACTTAAAAATTCTCTTATGAAAGGGCTGGTATAGTGTGTAGTCTTTACATTAAAAAAACCAATCATAAGCCTTTTGAATACCATGACTTATTGCAGCTTCATGAACACTGGTAGAATAGCTTCTAAATTTGTCACATTAAAAATAATGCTCTCAGCCCTGTTGCTCTTTCTTGCTTTTTGAGCTGTGACCTATTCTCATCCCATGTGATTCATTCTAACTTCTACTTACTTCAATCAGTGGAAGATTACAGTGGAAGATTTTGTGGAGACCTAATACCTAATGAGAAAACCTCTGTAAAGTCATTCACACAGTAACACACCTCTCTTTTGCGAACTCCAGAAATCAGTTACTGCTCAAAAAAACAAAAAACAAACAAACAAACAAAAAAACCCACCAAAAAACAAAACAAAACAAAACCCAAACAAGTTATGTAGACAATGATGAGTTAATGTTTGAGGTCAAGATCAAGTTCTCAGTGTCAGGAGAGGGCTAAGGTGACTTAAGCGGCTTTACATGAAGTGGTCTACATGACTGTCTGCATGCCAAGGTAGCACGGCATGTGACTCCCATTAACACTTGAAAGGAGTATGATACAGCAGAATCCCTCATCTTCAAACTAGCAGCATACCCTCATATTTCAGCACATTCCCGGGAAGGCTGGAGCAGTGTGCTCATTGTGACTCGGGGCAAGTGGTTTCCAGATGCTCTTTTGGTCAGTCAGTCAAGCAGGAGCTTTGCACAGTGCTGCTCCTCAAATTGCAGCGTTCCTTATGCTGCTCGTTCTGCAGAACAAATACTCATGCTCCCCAGGATGAAATTTAAGAATAAAAGGCAGCATGACTTCCTTGCACTGCTTTCTAGTGACTCGGGAGCTTGGCTTTTATGATGCAAAAGATTTATTGGCTTTATGATACTGGATTCTGGGTACAAGGTTTTCTCTCAGAGTAAGGGACTCCCTGTACAGAGCACAAAGAGCTTGTTTCAGTCTCCCTGGTATTATGAGAATATTTCTTCCGTTCTCCCTTCCCATGCTAGTTGGTTGGTTTCCATCCTGCCTCCCAGGGACTACCAAGAACAATAAATTTACTTCCCTTCTTCTCATGCATAGATTTTGTTAGATGACGATTCTCTTTGAGCGAGTAGTGTGTGGCTGTCTGTAAAAAGGATCTGTCTTTAAAAAACACTGTCATCCTTAGAAACTCCTGGCAACTAGAAGTGGTGGAGAAAAGGCTGGGGGGAAAGTGGAGGAAAAGGATGGCTCATGCAGCTCTGGAATCCACCTGTGAGCTGGACACCTGCGCAGCCCCAATGCCCTGGACTGCTGGAAGAGGCCTTGCAGAGCCTGGAGCTGAGAACAGAGCCTCTTTGGGAGGGGGTACAGAGTGGAGCTTAGAAAAAATTCTGAAATTAATCTCTGCATTTAGCAAAGGATGTAGTGCCTTCCACTTCCCTTTCAAATGCTCCATTTAAAAGCATCATACAAAACTTGGTGACAGCAACAGCAGACATTGTAAATTCTTTGGCGCAGAGACGGTTTTGACAAAGTAACATCTGCTTTGAGTGGAGCCCATGGGTGTTATCATAAAAACATATCAGTGCTGCTGAAACACTGCCGCCCTGTAGATCTTGGTTTGTTGGTCACATGTGAGTCCTGGGTTTGAGCTTCAAATGGCACAGGAAGCCCACTGGCATTAAGTGTCACTGCCACTGGCCACATACCTTGCTACATACTCCTGTCAATGCAGACATTGACCAGGTTTTGCTTGAGTTCTGTAACAATTTGCACTACCCTGCCATGATGCTACAGACATGTGTAGGTGCTCCATGATGACATCAAGGTCACCAGAATTGCCTCTTTTCTTGCTGGTGATGGATATGCCACATCTGACATCCAGCAGTGCAGGAGACAGCCCCTGCACCTGGGGAGAAGAGCGAGGACGTGAAGCCTGGGCCTGTGTGGCACAAGGACACTGATCTCCAAACGTGACATGGTGCCTGGGCTGGGCTGAGAATGATCCCACAGCGGCTGGGGGCCACTATGTGGTGCAGCAGCAGATGTGACGGCCGTGGAAAGCCAGGAAACCATTGAATAAGCACAGCTGGAATCCATCAATTCTCCCTCCCGGCCTGCAGCAGGTCTGCAAGCAGACTAACTTTATACTTCCCCCTCCTCTGCCCCACATAGCTGATTGCTGGGGGTCTCTTGGATGGGGGTTTGTGGGCACTGAATGTACAGGCCCAGCAATCAATCCCCTTTAGATATCTTCATTTGTGAATGTTGTGCTGAGGAAGTGGATTTGGTGGGATTGCATGGAGAGCAAGAACTGGGAGCAGGAGTCTGGGAAGGCTGTGTGCTGCTCTGAGATTACGAAGTAGCGATTTATGGAAAGGCAGGAAGAAAACTGAACTTTTCTTAAACAAGTATCTGGCCTAACAAAATTTAAAAAGACCTTTTGTCTGCATGGGTTTCATTGTTTCATCTTGCAAGCAATCTGAAAAACAGGCAAAATTTCCATTTAGTTCAAGGACAGTGGCTATCTCCTCCTTTCAGTCCTCTCTGTACTGCAGGAATCAGGGAGCAGCACTACTAAGTCGTCTTTTTAATCAAAAGGTCTTTTTTTCCCATACATGAGAACCTCTGCTAAGATGAATACTTTAGAAGAGAGCATACTTCTCCATCATTCTGAGTATTGCCTGCAGTTAAGTTCTTTGGGAAGGTCTCCACGCATGAGCAGCTTCCTGTGACTTTGAGAGGCAAGCACAGGGTACACAAAACCAGTACTGAGGATGCCAGAATAGAGCATCATCAGCATAGCTGGAGAAACAAATAAATGTATAAATAAATTCAAGTCATGTATTTATCTTAGTTAGAAAAGCCACCAGGAAGTAATTATCCACCTCTGCTCTTCTGTTTAATCTTGAGCTGAGCACCACTTCCCTTTCACTGGGCATGAGCATTAGGCTGCATGAAAGCTCATGACTATCAAGTGCTTGTCTCTGTCAGAAGGCTATCTTTGACTAGCTGTCCACTTAGCCTTCACTGCAGCCTAGTCCCTTACTGGCGCATCTGGAAATTATTTCTACTCTAGCAGCACCTACATTCTCTTCTTCCTCCCAGTCTCCACCCATGGACATCAGGACTGTACTGAGACAGATATGCATATGCTGGAACAGAAGTTGAACATTTCTATAGCTTGCAATCTAAATAAGCAAGAAATGCAGGGAGTAGGGGGGAAGGAAGAGTTTATCTATCATTCACAGAAGAAGATTTAGTGGTATGCTCAAAGCTGTGGAAATAATTTCTGTTGGAGTTAAGAATCGGAAACAGGAGTCTGGAAATCAGAGGTGCCAGAACCAGGAAAGTAGACTTCTGCAAAACTTGCTCAGCTCTGATTAAAGGACATAAAAATGCACCTTAAAAATGAAGCCTGAAGTATTGTATGCTTGATGTAAATCAAAACTTGAGCAAGTAAAATCCCTCTTTTCTCAAGCCTAGATTCCTTATGCATGTGCAGACACACATGAAGATGTATTCAGAGTTTAAGTGGGTGAAGCTTGGTTTATTCCCCTGGAATTGTGCCTGTTTATATAGGGCTGAACTAGAAGTGCTGTGTCTTTGACAACATGCTCCATTAATATTTTTGTACATATGCATCTGCACCACAATTTTCAACTGTTGTCTATTCCTCTGTTTTTCAGTTGTTTAAACTTTTCACCTTCCTGCTGAGTTCCTAATGGAACAAATTCATAATGCTCTGGTTTCTGGTTTCTGTTTTTTTTTTTCTCTTTTAATTTTTC
>JACDJE010000700.1:851953-890316 GCA_016647715.1 Pavo muticus | reverse complement strand
TCTTTCTTTCTTTCTTTCTTTCTTTCTTTCTTTCTTTCTTTCTTTCTTTCTTTCTTTCTTTCTTTCTTTCTTTCTCTCTTTCTTTCTTTCTCTCTTTCTCTTCCCTTTTCTCTTTATCTTTCTCTATTTCTTTTTTTTTAAGGTTCGCAAGTAATGTTCAACACCTTAAGCCAAAGCTTTAGGAATAAAATAGTGGGGCTAATACTTCAGTTCTTCCTCAATCTGAGGTTCCTCTTTTAGTTTCAAGAGCAGAATCTGCAGAGCAAGACGCTACTCAGCACAAAAAATTGACAGAAGGAGCCATTAAGCAGAAACAGAACTCCTGTCTTTTAGCCAGAAGGCATTATAATTTCTGTGACAAAGGAGATCATATTGCACTGTTGTTCCTACAGTAACAATAAGAGGAACAGTCAGTTCTCAGAAATATGTGATTTTATTTTAAGCAGCTTTGCACAGCGGAGAGAGCTGAGCTAACACTGCAGTTAGCCTTCTGCAAATAAAAAAAATAAAGAAATTTCCAGGGTCAGATCCTCCTGCCCTCACTGGTCCTTCAAAGTGCAGCTGAAGGGTGCTAGGGATAGCATACCAACCTGACGTGACTACATGACTATGTGCATCCTCCCCAGTCTGCCTTAAGTTGACCTGCGAAGCTTTTCCACAGAGCACAGCAGTGGAAAATGCCTGACCAGTTTCTTCTAGTATTAACATTCGTCTTTAGTCCGTACTGTATCTTGTTCCTACAATAGGAAAGGACATCAACACACTCTATTTAGCATAAAGCAGGAGTTAAAAGATCTATGCTAACCACCTCCTAGATAGATACACCTTTATGACCCCATCTTTTCTTCTGAAACAGGGTCTACACCTTCAGAGAGGGAGGAGGAAAGCAATGGAAAATGCAGAGTAGATACAGTAGAAGGCAGAGCATGTGCTGGAAAAGAAAGTGTTGAGAAAAACTTCCCCTTTACCAGGGGATGTATTTGACAGGAGGGAGAAAAACACTGAAAGAAAAGCTGACATTATTCAGAGAGAGTACAGCCCAAGCTGCTTGCAGGACAACTAGATGTCAACCCAGTGAGCAAGAACTGGAGAAGCTGAGAGACATGGAAACTTTCTGAGCAAAGCTCATTAAAAAACTAGGAAAAATAATAAAAAATTGGAAGCAGTCTGAGAAAAACATTGCATAAAAGGTATGTGAAGAGATACTGAAGATCTAGTGATTGAGGCAGAAACTGCAGTAAAGTGGGAAAACATAGAGCTTTGTGCCAAGTGACAATCTGTAAGAGAAGAAATGGGTCAATCAAACCAAAGGTGGAAACACTCTCAGATTTGGGTAGAAAAAATGCATAACAGACAAATAAAGCAAAAGTCACAGAAATTTCAAAAAAAAATTCGACAAAGCCTCCTGTGAAATATAGGAACTTAACCCAGATATCGTTAATATCAGTCCAATAAAGATGTCAGAAACAAAAGCTGCAATTGCAAAGATGAGAGACAACAGAGCAGCAATCAAAAATGTCTCAGCAGTAATGCTAATTTTATGTGACATCTATGACTTAAAATATGATGTGGTAGAGCTCATCAGCTTCATCAGCTGAAAAAAGAGAACCCCTATTGCACTGGAAACACATAATTGCTGTCAAAATGCCCCCAGCACATGATCACAGCAATGGAGATGTCTGGAGTTATAAGCTGTCTTTATTCTGAAAAGTTTCCTGCAAGTGCTTCACCCCACAGGATAAAAGAAGCGGTGGAAAGTTTTGAGAACAGCTCTGTGTAAACCAGACATGTTCACTAGGTCCATCAGAGATGTGTGCATACAAATCCCCAGCTTTCAAAACTCCCAGAATAACTTCAAGAAATCTTTGCTGTCGCGTATCTTTTGGTCCTGGACAAACTTGGTTGCCATTACTATCAACACTAAGAAAGAGAAAAGCGAAGAGCTGTATCAGAGAAAGAGTAAACAGTGATTTGGCAGGAATGCTACTATAAAAGGTGGATGCATTTCTCTTCCACTGATACTAGCTTTTGCATGAATGGATTAGGGACCTGTGCATGAACAATACAAATCCTAGCACGTGTGGATTGTCAATAGTTCATAGAATCATAGAACTGTTGGAGTTGGATGGAACATTTAAAGACCATCTAATCCAACTCTCTTGCAATGCACAGGGACACCTATAGGGACATCGGATCGTACAGATCCCGGTCCGGCCTGACCTTGAATGTCTCTAGGGACAAAGCATTCATCACCCCTCTGGTAACCTGCAGGCTCTGCAGAGATACTAGGGCTGTGCTTAGGAGAGCAAGCTCTGCATACATTGGAGCAAGCTGCAAAGCTCTGTTGCAGCTACCTGCATTGCCAACAGCCGTAGGCCACAGGCTGGCTTCAGTAAGATAAATGTAGAATCACAAGGAAAGGCAGGCAGTATTTTTAATGAATGTTTCCTTGGCTTTGAGTTTTGTCATTTTGTGGAAACTTAGGCAGCATAGAGAGAAAGAAGGGGAACTCCTCCTGTTTTGCACCATTGCTTTTTGCCAGGGACTAATCATCACTCATGTACTGCAGTTGTATAACTTATTATCCCAAATTTAATTAAATCCCTGCAATCCTTAGAACTCTGTGCAGTTTGGATGCCAGATTTAACCATTGTATTTAATCAGTCAGCAGCGGAAGGAAATTCTTGCTTAGAATATGCTCTGAATCTCTCAGCTTCTCTTTGTATCTTCCAATACCCAGTTTCTCCAGTGAAGAAAGCCATGCAGTTTACAAGCTGAAGTAATGTTAGGATCCTGTCTGCTTTTCCTTCACGTGAACAGCATCATGGGAGTCCATACTCTGCCACCCATGACTCTGCATTAAACTTAGTGTGTACATAGATTTATTTGATCTCTCTGGCTCACCCTGTGCTTGATGAAGGAAGCTCTTCCCTTCTTTCTTCCTTGATCTTCACCTTGAAGGGAACAGCTGCTGCAAACTGAATTAAAATGTCTGCTGCATGCATGTAGAGCTATTTCCTATGTAATCACATGACCTCAGCTGCTTCTGAAACTTTGTGCTGTAACTGGATTGAAATGGGACTCCCAAGACTCTAAAAAAAAAAATGAAAACTGCTCAAGTGCCTTAGTAATACTTTCTATATTCAGTCAGAAGCTGGTAAGATTAGAAAAGGGCTGCCAGTCATTAGCATGAAGAACTGTTCTAATCAACATTGCCGCACATCTTTATGTCTTGTGCCATCTTCCTCCAGCAGAGCAGCCATCCCTTTTTCTTTCTTTCATCGACTAAGAAGGATAGTATTTTAAAGAGCATGTATGTTAGCCAAAATTGTCTCAGTATTCTCAGAAGTGAGAAGACTAAAGCAAGCCCAAATTTTTTCATGCACAAAAAATCTAGAAGTCTGCTTCTCTGGATATTGTTTGTCTCAGTGATGCAGTCACTTTGGTATGAATCTGATTGATTTCATGAGCAAAGTAACAGAACTTTGGCTAATGTACACTACTTCTATTGTGCAGCAAAGTAGAGAAAATAATTGAAGATGGCTCCTTCTCTGTTACCCCAGATGGCTCTTGAGTGCTGGCTAGAATGAAAGCCAACAAAAAATAATAGTTTTGTCACTAATGCATCCAGACACGACTCTAAGTTCAGATCAGGAACAGAACAGTAAATAATGGAGGTGACACATTTTTCATATTTCAGAGTAAAGTCACATTCCAGGCAAAGAAAAGATGGGATAATCTTCATACTCTGAATCGTTAGCAAGGGACAAGATGACTTGTAGGAACTGTGATGTAGGAACTGTGATTGTGAATTTGGCCAACAACAGCTTTAAAGTAATGGGAATATATAAGATTCATGCAAGTAAACACAGAGCAGAGAAGTCTTGTGCCACATGAGAGGGTCATGAATGTAGTGAGCCAGTTGCCTTCAGCACTGAATTACGAGCAGGTCAGCCGTAACAAGTATGGCAAACCACGGTTCTACAAGTGCTTTTCACACCATTTAAAATCTCACTGTTGCATATTGGACAGCAGGTGAATGCAGAAGGTTTGCCTCTGAGTTCAGTACAGATTTAGGTATAGCCTGAAATAATGATCATGCTCAACATGTTTGAGTTTGGTTTGATAAAGCACTAAGATGCTTAATAGATCTTTTCATCCTGTAGTACTGGGTTAGAGAATATAAACACAAGACATTCTTTTTAAGGGTTTTCTATCAAAATAATTTGGCTGTATGCATAAAGTGCTCCCATCTGACAGAAAAAACTTCCTTTTCTGTCTCCATATCCCCAGCTTGAAATTACACAAAAAGCTCAGAAAATCTTGGGAGACTTCCATATTTACATCATGGAAGGTTTCCCCTTCGAGAGCATTTCATTTGTACTTCTATTAGAAGTCCAAATTTATCTTTACTTCTTTGTTTTCTTTTCTTCCAAAACTCATGTCAAAGTCTTGCAGAGTATGAGATACACTAGAAGCATATAATTGTAGCCTTTGTCCAAGGAGTACTTCAGATAGAGAGTGCTGGGAAGGCTGCTAGTGTGAAAATAACCTCAAAAATATACTCACTCACAAAACACAACTGAGTAGCTTCATGACTAATGGTTTATAGAATGTTTCTTTGCTCCTCTTTTAGCTATTAAGAAATAAGAGCTGGAGTTCAAGTCACATCAGATGATTTTACATGATGTTTCTTTTATTAATACTAAAAGCCTTTTTGTAGATGAATTTTATCTGGCTATTGAACAGACATGATGAGCAGTACTACTCAGTTTGAGGCAGGACCACAAAGACATTTTTAAAAAGTAAATTAAAAAAGAGAAGATTTAAGAAACAAAGAAGTAGAAGACAGAATAGAGGATGTGAGATATAAGTGAAGAGATAACAGGACAGAGAGGATGAGGTTTTGTATTGCACCTCCCAGGAAAGCTATTTAAATTTCTGCAAAACCGTTTATTCTTATTACAGTACTGTACAGGATTGTTTCCATGCTAGTCTGGCTTCCCATCTTAATCTTCTGTCCTCATCTGCTGGGTGTTGCTTGAATTTGAATCCTTGCAGAATCAACCTCTGAGAAATGATTCATGCTAGGCTAAATGGAAACACTCAGTAGATAGTTTCCGTTTAGCACGTGATTAAAGTCACACAAGTGAGCTCCTAACTGTTTTGTTGAGAGAGAAATAAATTAATTCTGCAATTAAACTCTGCACAGAACAAATGAATGTAGGAGAACTCTTAAGGCATATGGATTAAAACATTGCCTGCTAAGTCACATCAGTGTTTGAGCAGAACTTAATCTCAATGGTCTGGGAAGAGTCCAAAGCAACTTCCATGTGACTTTCCGCTGAGTGGTGCTTAGGAGGGACTCCAAGAATCAATGTGACTGCTACATAGGATTGATCTCTTTTGTTAGAGAGATGAAAAAGAAAAGAAAATGAAAGGGAAAAAAGAGTTCTTCTTTAGAAAATAAAAACCTGTTTTAATTCTCTTTCACTGTGCATATTGCATAGACATTTTTAATAAAAATATTTTCTACAACACCAACAAGCTTTGGACTAACCTGGACTTGAGTGGATACCAGAGGCAAATTGTCAGGGAATCTCTTGCTTATACTGAAAGTACAACCACTCCTTCCTAATTTCTGGAGGGAAGTTTTCTTTCAATACCAATAAAAAATGATGGTCCAACTCATATTCACTACCTATCATGAGGAGACAAGTTAAGAAAAACAACAACAACAACAACAACAACAAAACATCAAATTAAGCTAAATAAAGTTATTATTTAAGCAAAATGGAGCATTTTCTTGATGCTGAGGTTTATAGTGAGTAACTCACAGTAACTCTACAAACAAAGAGGTTGAAAATGAAGTACAGAAAAAATGTGAAGCCAACACCAAAATTTTGGGGTCAAACTGGAAGGCTATATTGAGCAAGCCATGTTAGCCCATCCAGCTTCCCCTGGTATTTAAAGATGAGAATGCCAGCAATCTTTACTCATACAAACAGTAAAGGTAGTTAATGCATCTTCACTTGATTCCCACCCTCCAGGATACATACAACTATGCAGAGTGTTAGAGACATTTTGATTTTCCTTTCATTTTCCTTATAAAAATAACAAGATTGGATCAGAGAAAAGTGTAAAAGAGCTTTCATTTCTTAGCTAAGTGTAAAGGTAAGCCAACCTTTTGAGGTCACAGATTGGCAGAGGCCACTGAAAGCATTTTGCTTTGCAAATTCTGGTCAGATGCATCATAACCATCCTAATCATGTTTGCTTTGGAGGGAGAAGACAGATTTAGGAATCATAAAGCAAATACTAGAGCCAGCTCTTTTGGGAATGTTGCCATTTTTTTTCCTCTATGGAGCTGTGTAGCATTTTCCCATTATCAAGGACATACTTCATTGTGGGACAAGTTTCGTCCTTCTGGAGTAAGTCTCTTTGCAGTTAAGAATTGTGAAGTTTTAGAGAAGCGTATATGACAAACAGACATGTTCTTTATGATGAGCAGATAGTGTGTCCAACAGATGTTTCACAACAATTCTTGTGTCCCATATATGTTTTTAACAAGAGGACTGTGAGTAAAGACAACTCTTTGCTACTTTGTGAGTTTTCACTTTCTTTAATTGCTCACAGCAAATTGCTCCTTCTCAAACATAAATGCACCATGCTGGAAGCTGCCACTGCTGAATCTTGTGGCTTTCTCAGAATACCTTCTTTAATTTTTTATAATTCAAATTCAAATCCATGATATCAAAAACAAATACATTTTGACGGTAGCTTGGAAACTAGCTAGCAGTAGTAATTGTCTGCCTTTACATGACATCTCTACCATTGCTCTTCTGCCTCTATTTCAGTCTACCTGGACTAGCCCTAGACTTAGGTTTATGTCAGGAGAACCCATCGGAACTTGTATGTCTGTCTCTTGGAATTTAAAAACAGTTGTCCTGAATTTACTGCTTGCTCCTCACCACTGCTGTAGCTCTTTCAATCTCACTCTATTTAATCAAAAGATTAATCCCACAAAGTCCATTGCACAAGTCAAAGTGGTACCCTGGAGTATGACGTTTCTAAGTGTCCTGTTTTAGGGATCTCTAGGCAAGAAGTCTACATTTACTGTGGTCTACTCTTGCAAATGCCACTCACAGTTTTCCTTTGGCATTTAGTGTTCTGTTTTATTGCACTCCCACTCAAGATGCATAGCCTTGGGTCAAGACTAAATTTTGGGGGCTCATAGGGAAAGGCTTTCTTAATCTTGTTACTGAGAAGATCTGTGGCTACTGTCCCTGTCCTAAATGAATTTGGATTCTGCTTTCACCTGGCAAACATTAAGCATGAAATCAAACTTCAACATCTTGTTAAGGCTCAGGTTTGCTGCAGTGATGCCCATAAAATGACATTCCCAACTCTATCACCAACAAAGCAAACAGCAGTTGACTTCAGTTTGCTCAGGGCAGCTCAGAGAGCTGCACTGAATACACTCCCTCCCTTCGCCATCACCCTAATCTTAATCCTTGTCCACACTAAAGAACAGAAAACTACAATAAGATTCTTAGTAACTCTAGGTATCTTTTGTTCTCAGTGTTTTGGGGTAGGGAGTGTCTCGAAAAGACATTGTTACTGTATGTCTTTAACTTCTGCTTAAGGAAACAAGTTTTCTCACCCCAGCCTTACCAGTTATCAGGATGAGATTCATCATGGCTGATGGAATGCAATCCTACGCTGAAAAAATGCCTCTGCCTATTTCCTTTTGCTTTTATTTTTCCAGTTAGAGTTGGTAGGTTTTATTTTAGCTAAAATGGAAAGCTAGATTAGGGTAAAGCAAGAATTTAAGGAATATGCTACCTGTTCAGATCAGTGGTTTTTGGTCCCGAAAACCAGCTTAAGGAGGTGTTGTTTGGAAAAAGCATGCATGCCTGACTAGGCTTTTCAGCCCATTGAGCTTACACAAATCTAGCAGCATTTTTGTCATGGGTGTTAGACAGCACTTCTCTATGGCTTATAGATGTGTTATCCACAAATTTGTTCCAATGCATTCTTAAATGTTGCTGTTCATATAGTTTCAGGAACATTTTTTTTTTTTTTTAATTAAATGCTGATGTTTTTGTTCTGCTAGATCCTTGATTTCTGTGAACCGTGAACTATGAAGAATTAGGTTTCCTTTGTCTTCTTTTTGTGTTGTAGCACACAACTTCTATAATGGTATTTTTAAAAGCTCTGTGGTTTCTTTTTTCATTTTTCTGCCTTTGATGTTTTGTGATGTTTTTACAGTTTGCTTCATTTTATATAGCTCCTTTCTTAAAATTAAGCAGCTGCATGCTACATTTATTTGTCTTATTCTCTCCTACCGTAATGTTGAACCTTTCAAGTGGAATTTCTACTACAGCTCCTAACTTTGTTATTGAAAGACCTTGCGATTTTACTCTTCTAAGATCATTCTGTGGAGTCTCCTGAATGGCATGCTTCTCGCTGCTCCATACCTACTTTCCTGAATTTATGCTTGTTATAGAGACAGAGTGTGGAGTTAACTGTAATTTTTCATCGTCAAACCTAGTGGCTGCTTTGGATCTGATTTGCTGTGGCACTTCCCGTTGCTTTAGACCCCCCACCTTTCCAAACTGCAAACTTCATTCCAAACATGGAGAGCATCCAGCAGCAACTGAAATAATGATGTTCTCATTTCCCCGTGAAACCCGAAGTATCTTGTCCCCGGAAATACTCAGGGATTTGTTTCCAGAGAAATTATTTTAAGATATCTTTACTGAGAAAGATAACTTGTGAATACAACAGATTTAATGCAGTTACTTAACACTAATATTTAATGAAAAAATAGTCAGGAAAGATTATTTTATATATTGATATATATATATATACATATATATATATATATATATTGATATATACTGAAACTCCTAGTGGTCTATCAAGAAAGATTCCCAGCCTTTCTACAGCTGTATCTTTCCCTTTTGCTGAAAGGATACAGGGGTCTCTGTACCTGCTGGTGAGAAACTCAGCATGCTGTGAGATTGAGGACAGAGAGGTGATTTTCCATTGTTAAATCACCATTATTGACTCTTGTTATCACAGGCGGCTGTGCTTAATTTTTCACTTTTTTTTCTTTTTTCTTCTTTTTTTTCTCCTTCCTTCCTTCCTTCCTTCCTTCCTTCCTTCCTTCCTTCCTTCCTTGAAAGGATGGATCTATGTTTACCCTACTTTGTGCGTGTGTGTGTTTTGTGCTTACCCAAATCAGTGCAGTTTTGTTTTGTGGATAGTTGTAACAGAGAAGCTCTCCTTGTTCCTCTGTCTCCAAGCCTCAGGCTCCCAGGTGATTTTTATAGACTCTGAACAATATTCCTCATATTCTCCCTGAAATATTTCATAGACACAGTCCTCACTTGAGGTCCATTATCCAATTACAGCCTAATTCTTCCTGTAGAGCTTCTACTTTATGAAGCCATAAGCATAATGCTTTAGCCATAAACCATGTTCTTGTGATAATGCATGGAATAGCTTTTCTAAATGTTCTAGTTAACGTCTTCAAGTATTACTGTGCCCAAAATTATGTTTTCCAGCTGCAGAATTACTTTGATCCAGACTGGCCATACTTTGGTGACATTGTTCTCATGGATGATGACCACTCCTGCTGTAACTCTTGCCTCTTCATATTTTCACTCTACACCTGAGCACTGGTTCTATTTATTCTGCACTCCTATGAGATGCTATACTGCTGTGTTGAAACTTGAGTTGTTTTACCATGGTTACTAAGGAAACTTATGCCACTGCCAACGATTCATAGAATCGTAGAGTCTTTAAGTTTGGAAGATACCAATAAGATCACCAAGTCCAACCCACCTCCATCATGCCCACTGAACCACGTCCCCCAGTGCCCCATCTACCTTCTTCTTGAATGCTTCCAGGGACGGTGACTCCACCACCTCCCTGGGCAACCTGTGCCAATGCCTCACCACGCTGAGAAGAAATTTTTCCAAATATCCAACCTGAACCTCCCCTGGTGTAACTTGAGGTCATTGCTTCTAGTCCTATCTCTGTTACCTGGGGGAAGAGACTCCCCCACCTCACTTTGACTTCCTTTCTGGGAGCTGTAGAGAGCGATGGGTTATCCCCTGAGCTTCCTCCAGACTAAACAATCCCAGTTCCTTCAGCCACTGCCTCTCCCCTTAATCTAGATGTCTGCTGCCTGGGACTCATGAGCTCCTCTGCTTGAATGCCAGGGACAACTGGCAAAAGTGGCCCTGGCAGTAGGAAGAACCCTAAAGAACAAACTTTTCCATGTTTTTTAGACAGTGCTTCCCTTTGGCAAGCCTATTCACTGCTGCAGGAATATGTCCGACAGCCAGCCTCATGCACACAGACAATCATTATCATGAGAAATAATGCTGCTGGTTTTACCTTCATTTGATGGTTTCATCTGGTACCAAATAGCTATGGCTGATCCCAACACTGCTGAGTGCTGAAAGCTTAGAATGAATTTGTCTGTGGGTATTTTAGCAGTGGTTGGTGTTCAGATAACACAGCAATTTAACTGCTGAGATAAGGCATTATCTGACTGAAGCATTACTAATATAGCAAACAGAAACCTGTATGCAGTCAGCCTGCTATTTTTCCTGTGCAAGGTTTAGCACTGTTGGACTTGGGCAGGAAACCATCTGCTCTATGCTGCATTGTGACAAATAATGCTTTGAAAGAGCATTAGCTAACATAACCCCTGACATCCCTGTTGACTTTTCCAGTAGCAGTTTGGGAAGATAAATTTGCCTAAATGTGAAGTGAAAGTAAGACCATGCAAACGGGGAGCAAAGCCTGCAGCACGACTGCTGTACTTGCAGGCTGGACAAGCCCTGAATATATTACTGACACACAGGTATATTTCTGAATGCATACACGTGCACCCGTGAGAAAAAAATCAGCCTTCACACTAAAACAAAAACACAACCAATGCTAACACAGTGAGCCTCTCAAATGATTACAGCTTCCAGCTCAGAAGTGATGTCACTTGTCAAGGAGCATTTTCATGTTTTGCCCCTTCTTTTTAGGCAGGGATATGACTCTGGGTATTATATCTAAGCATCTTGCAGCTGTTAATGTGTTTATCCCTTTCTATGTGAAGTTTCCAGTATAATTTTCATCTCAGCTGAGCTGCGTGAAGCACTGTGATGTATATCAGCATGGTGGCTGAGTGCTCCTGTGACTATGTGGGCACTTGCTGCACAATTCTCATGCGCCAGAGCAGCACTTCCTGCACTGGTTTGAGCACAGGTACTGGGGGCAAAAGTCCTGCCTGGTGTCACATGCATGTCCCTGAGGCAGGACTCCACCATGCAGACAAGACTCTTGTCCATGTGCAGTACAGATGTCACCTTTTCCAGGTACTGCGTGGAATGAAGTGACAGAGCATATATCAGGTCAAGTTTTGCTTCAGTGACTAAACCTGGGCTGGGGAGGTACTTGGTTGCAAAAGCATCAGGAGAAAGTTAGATGCTTCTTTTCCCTCTTCTTTCCAGGTACACATAATGTAAGAAAGGCCTGCATGCTGACGAGGCTGGCTTTGAGAATAGGTGAGGAATGTTTTAGAATTTAGGATCAATTGAAAAAAAAGTTTATTCCTATTTGTTTTCCTTTTTTTTTAATAAAGCACTGAGATGCAAAAGGGATACAAGAATGAAGTTTCCTCCCGCTATATACTTTTCTCCTAATCACAGTTTCAAGATATTCTTCGCAGTAAAATAGGTGCAGGTGGTTAAAAGAAGACTTTCCAAACAATAAGATAGCAGCCAGAGGCGTTGTCCCATGTTGTCCTCCTCTGGTGTAAGCTTCTAGGGCCGAGTTGCTTCTTCTCCCTGGAGTTCTGTCTTCCTCCAGTGTCAGGTTTGGAACATCCAGAATTTATTTAGAAAACAATCTCCTATCAAACAAGCCATACTATATTTACACATGCAACAGCCATCTGACTGAAAGCCTGGAAACCCCTACAGCGAGGGACCTGACTGGTGCTTTCAACACATTATTTAAATATAATCTTTGTTGGTTTTGTAACTTTTGGTTACATAGGCAAAATACAGCTCATTAAAATAATAAAATGAAGTAAAATATGAAAGCGTTTGATAGGTCTTAGGCTCGTTCCTTTCTATGCCTTGCTGATGGATGCACATGATGTGTGTGATGCACACAAAGCATTTGGTATCCTTGGTTCTCTGAACACCAAGAGTTACTCCTATGCAGAACTGTCCCTGAGGGCTCCTACAGTCTTCCTAACACATCACCACACTTGTTCTGCTAATGCAATAAGCATTGTTCCAAACTGGGCTCTTTCTCTTATTCCTACCAGATTTAATTACTTCATCTCTTGTTGTCATTACCGTACTCAGAAACCTTCAGCTTTGCAGCACTGCAGACACTTTCCTGAACATATCCATTTATTTATTTGGCCACCCTACATGTAAATATTATTTCTTTCACTTCCTTCACATGGCTTGAATCCTGTGGCACTCTATAATAAGAACAGTTAACAGGAAAAGGAAGATCTAATGAATAAATTAGTAAGTAAATAAATAAAGTGTCTGTTACAGGATCCAACAAAATGATCAGAGGAAAAGCAGCTTATCTGGTTTTAAATAATGAAGATTTTCAGATGCCTAGCCCAGTGATTACCTTCCACTGACTGTTTGATAGAGGCACAAATCCACTTACACAGCCATAAAAAAAAATGCACACTTATAAGTAAGAAACCATTCCCTGGTTGTTTTTGTCTGCACCATCAGGTGTTCTGAAGTCAGTGCTATACTGAGCTTTTTTTTTTTTTTTTAATGCTGTGGGGTACTTCAATGAACTGCAGAGCTGTTCTCTTGTCAGTTTGTACTCTTGTAAATATCCTTCTCAAATGGCAGAGAGCTAGCTAAAATTAAAATCATATGTCTTTCCAGTTGTAGCCAGTAAATGAGGATAAAGGCATTCCTGAACCCCATTAGAGGATCCCTGTGGTATTTCAGACATTTGAGGTTGCTGTCATCAAGCCTGACCCTACTGAAGCTCACTCCAGCGCTGTAAGAAGCTCACCCTCTCAATTGCCCTCAGTGCAGCACTAATTGTCCCAGAAACCAGGCGGTCACAACAAAAATGAGGGCAAACACTTGCTCCTGCAGCCTGAAAGAACAGGCTACAGTCTTGCTAGCTGCTTGTGCAGGCCAAATCCTGGAGCCATTTGTGAACTTCCTGCTTGTGTGGAGGCCCATGTCTCGTAGAAAGACCAGGATTTGGATGAAGTGCATCTGCAGAAGCAGAGGAGCATGGGAAGAAGGCAGCAGTATAGCTCTGGACAGGCCAGGTCAGCACAGGGTGTGAAGCAGAGAAATGATTATGTGTAGGGTATTAAGCAAATATGACATTCATCAGAAAGGGAAGGAAGCAAGCATTCAAGTCCAGTACGTGGGGACACCTAAGATCATGTAATTCCCTTTTATAGCCAGAGCCCATGAATTTTACATATTTTCTCAGCCTCTGTAAGCTATTTTGAGTTTCCAAATGTTTTAGCATCATCCATCAAATTACCTGCCATCCCATTTGCTTACTAACACCAGAGAACAAAAATGGCTTTCATTTGCAAAATGAGGTATGGCCCAGCAATTTCTTGTGGTTATTGCAAGCCCAGCACGGACTTCCCACACACGGAGCTGCACGCCCTGCGGGACCTCACACCACACAAGGCAGCCTTGTGCGTCAGAGCCCTCAGGGACTCGGGTCACGCCAGTTATCAGCTCTTCTGCAAACGTTGCTTCTGTGGGCCCTTCTCTCAGGGCAGCCATGCTAGCAGCTGTGACCTTGAACATCGCTCTCAGTTGTGCAGACCAGTAGGAAAAAGAAGATTAACTCATGTGGGTGAATTGTTCCTCCCCGCTTGCCTGTGACTGCTTGACCTGGTGGAAGCAGTTTTTGTGGTAAAACCAGATGTTTCATTTGCTGAGCTGCGGCTGCAGATGGAAGGGATGTGATGCGAGGGGCAGCCCCCCTCCCTGCCTCTCCCTCTGCAGTCCTCTCCAAAAAGGCCACTCTCCTCAGGGCTGCAAACTCCTTCACAAGAGGCAGCCCTCAGTCTGCACCCTGCTGCCAATTGCGGTTTTCAGAAATCAGCTTTTGGCTGTTGAAACACAGCTGAAGGACAACATCTTCCTTCCTGATCTTCCTAAGGTGTTGAGTTGAATCTTGGTTCCCTTCTTTACACATGGATGTGATGGCAGCCACTGATACTCAGCAAGTAGTTGTGTGAGTGCAAGAAACAAAAGACTACTATAAATAAAGAGAAATAAGTTGTATTGAAATAAGTTGTATTGTAAGTTTCCTCCTTATTTTCCCCAAGGAAACCAATGTATATTCTGGAAAAGAAAAATGTTCTAATTCTTATTTTTTGGGAGGGACACTAAGTTACATTTCAGATTTTTTTCCTTCCTGCATGAAGGGGTTTTGTGGGGCTTTGTTGTCCTTTTTATGTAAAGCTGAGAGTCAGCACAAGTAGGCAGAAGGTGGAGGCATAGATACATGGAAAAAGGTCCAAAAGGGGAAAAGAGAAGAGAGAGGTTTCAAAATATAGCCCATACCCAAAATAAAAGTTCTCATATTCTAACTTCGTGTTCTGGGATGCTCTGTTTGCAAGAAGTGCTTGTTTCCCTGTTATCACCTGCTATGCATAGGCACTATATTCCAAAATAGAATTTATTCTTCATTTCCTGACTCTCTCTATATGCTACCAATGCCACAGCCTTTACAAGTGGCACAGAACAGTGTGCTCTGCAGATCGTATAAAGGCATTAAGTCTAAGTAATTTAATGTATGTTAAGTATAATGAGAAGTATTGTTTAAAATAGAATGAGTTTTCACATCTCTGGAAGTGAAAAACCGTAAAGCTGAAGGGGGCTCAAGTGACATTGGTCAAGTTCAAACAGAGAACTGAGTATTCCCAAAGGCTGATGGTGTTTGGATACAGAATTTTCTACGTGAGTATTGAAAATACAGTAAACTCTGAATTTAGTTTCAAATGCAGCTCTGAATGCTCTTAAATTTCCTTCAGGTGTAAAATCTTGATCTTGGAAAATAAACAAATACCTCAAACTTGTGCTTGGTGAACCTTGTGTCTGTTTCTGCCCTCTGCTGGGAATGGACCTGGCGGCACTTGTACAGCCACAGCAAACTGGAAACACACTTACTAGCAGAAAAATATTTCCTTGTATGTGCCTGGGTGACCACGCTTATTTTCTGCTTTTGTGACTGCTGACTAGTTTCACCAATAAAACCACTATTTTGGGTGACAGTACCAGAACTGAAGCAGCCTGTAAGCCTGAGGTTCTGTTGTGAATCTAGTGAAGATTTTAAGACAGCAAACCATGGGGAAAGAATTAAAAAAATCATGTTACCACTTCTACATTCTGTGATGCAGTGTGGATTAGTTTCATCTGGTCCTAAAGGATAGGAGGGGCAGTCACATGTTGGTGACTAACAGGAGTACCTGTCCTTTTTTGCTGAGGTGGGCTTCAGGAGCCTGCTATCACAGCCTCACAAGCAACTGCCATCTCTCCTCTAAGTTATGAAGATCACTGTACTGGCTTGTGGCTATGCCAGCCTGCCTGCAATTACAAGGCAGCCTTTTTTGAGAGCTCTGGGAAAGAAGGAAGCAAATCTGTTTGGGAAAAAATAACTGAGAACGTGGATGAAATTATGAATAGCGCTACAAAGTTAGCATAAGCAAATTGGGCTGTTGCATAGAGAAAGAACTTTTAGGAACTCCTTCTGAATCATTCTAGGGTGAAGTAATCATCCGTAGATTCAAAATTGCAGGGGCTGGGACCTCTCTGCACCTCTGTCTTTGTTCTTTTGGTTTCCTTTCTTTGGTGTGCCATGCATGCCAGCAACTTTAGGAGGCATTATGAACTTGCAGCAATCCCACAGCAAGTATTCACTGCAAATAAAACAATGCCAGTCTAAAGAACTGCCATATGAGCAAATAGTTGTATTACACTTTCCTATTTATCATCAAACCGAAATTAAGGCAACCTTATATATATTATATTGTTGTCTTGATAAAAATGCAAGATGCTGACAAACAGATTGCAATACCACAGTTTTTTATCTAAAAGTCTAAGCTGAGCTCCCTGGAGTCTTAGTAATTTTCTATTTACTATTGTATCATTATTTGCAAAAGCTACAGGTTTTTCCCAATTTATTGTTTTAAAAGAAACACAGTTCTGCTTTCCTTTTCTTCTCCTCACTCTTCTTTCCATCAGTCCTTGCAGAGATGAATTTCCTTGCAGGGACAATGAAGAATATCAAAGCAATTAGGAGCTGGGTGGTTAATCTTCATGAAGCTTCACAACTGGTGCCACTTAGTATCACTCTTAACATCTTCAGCTTAATTAGGCCAATACTT
This sequence comes from Pavo muticus, assembly GCA_016647715.1. Classification (NCBI taxonomy): domain Eukaryota; kingdom Metazoa; phylum Chordata; class Aves; order Galliformes; family Phasianidae; genus Pavo; species Pavo muticus. Next base: position 873,885 of record JACDJE010000700.1, on the reverse strand, counting down.
CTTGCTCTCTGGTCTGGCCCTAGGTGCATGCATAATTCTTGCAGCTGCTTGCAAGTTGTTTGCAGGAAACTTTAGGTTTCCTGAGGCGGTAGCAGAATGCACGTTCAAGCTGATATCTGCAATGAGCAGCATAGTGGAAGTAGGCAGCAGGCAGGCTGTCAGGATGACTTGTGGAAAAACTTCAAGCCTGACTGAAAACCACAGTGCATTTTCTGAAAGCAAAATCCCAACAAAACCTCACTGTCTTCACAAACTGACCTTTGCTGCTCTGCAAGAGTCATGAAACGCAGGGGAGAAGGTGACTCTCTCTGACCACTGCCTGCAGAGCCTCTCCTGCAGCCCTAATTGCTGTCCTGGTGGTAGTGGGGAGGAGATGTGGGGCTGAGTCATGCTCTGAGCTGTTTGCAGTGTCAAGCTGTGGTTCAGTGGGAGCCTTGTGCACGACAGCTTCACTTCAAGAGACATGCCCTCAGCACTTGCAGTTATGTCAGATGGTTTTCAGGCCAGTAATTTTTCCCATGTTCCCAGGGAGGGACAAAAGGGACTGCACTGTTACACCCAGATGCAGCTTCACCATGGCTGTTGAATGTATTCTTAGGTCAGCCATAGTTTGTGTAACAAAACAGGATCCTTTCTCTCTGAGAGAACATGCCTATTTCACAGGTCTGTGCCCAAATCAACAGTCAGCAGTCACTCCTCGTCCTGACTGATGAACATTTCTCACTTCTGCTCCCCTCCTTCAGATGCTACCCCACCAGCCCAGGGCTGACACAAGTGTCAGCTTAGCCTTTAGGAGGTGACACTGCTTTGTTTAACTTCAACTTACATTACTCTATCTGGAACAAGCATTTTCCTAGGGAGCTTCTATTTCTCTCTCTCTCCACTCTTCATCCCATCCCAAAAGAGTGGAGAGAGTTTCATTTCCAGCTGTGTAGGAAAGGGAAGAGAGCAAAACAGTTCACAGTCCAGCCAAATTTCAACTGAAAGAAGATGGTGCATTTATTGAGCTGTAAAAGCAGATGAAATGCTTCTCTGCTACGAAAGGAAAAAGGTGAAGGGAAATATAAACTCTGCCTATATCAGTGAAGGCAGCTGCAATTTCATGCATTTAACACTATTTTGTGCTACAGCCCAGGTAATGCTCTGCTCAAAATCTATCAACAAAAGGGCAGAAGAAATAGCTTCCACTTCTGCAAAGACCACCTCATCCTGTCCAGGATCTTCTTGTTGGCCTTGAGGTTAGAAGAAATCCAACCTTACACTGATGGGTTTTACATGACAGTGAGTGAGGGTTCAGCTGTGTCACAGCAAATGGGAAAGGGAAGGTATACATTGCTCATCAACAGTATGTAAGCCAGCGGTGGAGAAAACTGATCTGCAGTTACAAGTTGCAGTTTTGCACTGAACAAATGTCCTTTTTAATTTTGATTTATACTGAGCTCTGCCTAAAACTTGTCTCTTTCTTCTGTTTTTCCAAGTTTACATTACAACAGCACATGGAAAATTAGAGTACAGTCAGCCTGCATTTCAACAATTTCTCCCTGTTCCTTAGAATTACAGAATCACAAGGTTGGAAATGACCTGCAAGACCATCTAGTCCAACCGTCCTCCCATTACTATTGCTACCACAAGCACTAAACCATGTCTCATAGCTCCTCATCCAGACACCTCTTGAACACTGCCAGGGACGGCGACTCCACCACCTCCCTGGGCAGGCCATTCCAGTGTCTGACCACCCTGAGAGAAAAAGTGTTTCCTTATGTCTAACCTAAACCTCCTCTGGTGCAACTTGCAGCCATTTCCTCGGGTCCTGCTTGTTGCCTGGGAGAAGAGGACAAACCCCTCCTCATCACAACTTCCCTTCAGAAAGTTGTGGAGTGCTATGAGGTCTCCCCTGAGCCTCCTCTTCTCCAGACTAAACAATCCCAGCTCCCTCAGCCGCTCTTCATAAGACTTGTGCTCCAGTCCCCTCACCAGTTTCGTTGCCCTTCTCTGGACACACTCTAGGGCCTCAATGCCTTTCTTGTAGTGAGGGGCCCAAAACTGAACACAGTACTCGAGGCGCGGCCTCACCAGTGCTGAGTACAGGGGGATGATTACCTCCCTGCTCCTGCTGGCCACACTATTTCTAATGCAGGCCAGGATGCTGTTGGCCCTCTTGGCCACCTGAGCACACTGTCAGCTCATGTTCAGCTGAGCATCGGCCAACATCCCCAGGTCCCTTTCCTCTTCACAGTCATCCAGCCACTCATCCCCAAGCCTATAGCGCTGCATGGGATTGATGTGGCCAAAGTGCAGGACCCGGCACTTGGCCTTGTTGAACCTCATCCCATTCACCTCAGCCCAGCAATCCAGCTTATCTAGATCCCTCTGAAGGGCCTCCCTACCCTCAGGCAGATCGACACTTCCTCCCAACTTGGTGTCATCTGCAAACTTACTGAGGGTACACTCAATCCCCTCATCTAGGTCAACAATAAAGATATTAAACAAGACGGGCCCCAGTACCACCCCTGGGGGACACCACTTGAAACGGGTCGCCAGCTGGAATTAACTCCATTAAGCACTGTTGGGCATGGCTCTCTATCCAGTTCCTTACCCAAAGAAGGGTATACCTGTCCAGGCCACGGGCAGCCGGTTTCCCTAGAAGAATATCGTGAGAGACCATGTCAAAAGCTTTGCTGAAGTCTAGGTAAACTACATGGACAGCCTTTCCCTCATCTACCAGTCTGTCACCCAGTTGTAGAAGGAGATGAGGTTGGTCAAGCATGACCTGCCTTTCATGAACCTGTACTGGCTGGGCCCTTGGTTCAGTTCTACCTGAACTATGGGAGATGGGGCAATGACACTTTGGCTAAAGCTTTCCCTTTCCACCTCTAAATTGGCTTTCTTCCGTCAGTCCCACTCTATTGCTCCAAAGCGCTTTGCAGGAATTGTCCTGGTGAGGTATGTGAGACTTCTCCATGATCTGAGAAGTACCTACCATGTCTCATTTTGAGCAGGCCAGCTGGCACGGGCTTGGCCAAGTGTGTGGGACCCAGTGGATGGCTGTGCCACACTAAGTCTGAAGGCCATCCTGCCTTCAGGTAGGAATCTCTCCTGCCTGTGGGACTGATCTGATGCTCAGCTTCCATACCAACTTTCTTGTCTGCAAGACAGCAACACTTCCCAGAAAACTGCACTTAGCTGTGTCTGAAATACCAAGAGTGTGATTCTATCTCAGGGATTTGCTGCCTTCATGCTGTGCTCCAGCTGTGCTTTCATGGCAAATGACATCAGCAGTGCTCCTCAAGCCCAGCATATAATATTCTCAAAGCAATACAGAAACTAATTAATTCCAAGTGTGCCCCTAATTTCCTGACACAGCTTGTATCTGCCTTTACTTTTGCACATTCAGGAACCCAGCCTTCTTCTTTCTCCTCATCCTAAGTGGTCTTGAAATAAGCAACATTAAATAAACATGCAAGGTTGTATATATTCCCTACAGACTGCATGGGGTTTTTGCAATGTGGATCTCATTAAGATCAAATGCACTAAGGGAACAGCAAACCTGGCATTGAGTAGCAAAATAATCATGATAGTCCTTGTGTAAACCAAAGCTTTCAGAGGAATTTACCACCAAATTCAACATTCCAAAGAAGTGTCCTATAATTTTGAACATATAACTACAGCAATTCTGTGATTTCAGAACCTAACACTGAATACAAACTACTATTGACATGAAAAATCAGGAGATATCAATATCATGCCAAGCCAGCAACCGTCTGATCAAAACTCAACACAACTGATAAAAACATTTTTCAGAAAAATCAGCAGTTCTTAGAGCACACTCTAAAAAATCAATCCCAACCAAGACTGCATCCTTTTTAGGGCTTGATTTAGGTACAAATACTTTTGAACCACTCTTAGCAGAAGTTAAACATCACAGAAAGCTGTTAAACCAGTTTTAACACAACAAGAAATGGATTCGGTTAAATTGATGTAATTTTACCAGAATCAAACTGGAAATACAGCCCTGACCCCATCATCACAAAGGTTAGTTTGATGCATTTTCTGGAGCATAACACTCACCTGTGAACCCCTCTCTGCCTGCTAAGTTGTTTATGGAACTCGCAGACAGCTGCAGCACAAGACTGTAGATGCCATTGTGCTTTCAGAATGACATGCAGAAGCTGGCAAAAGTGGTTAAAAAGTTCTCTCCAAAATTCTGGTTGATAGAGAAAAGAGAAATATTAATTTTGCATAGTTATGGGTTTTTCCTCAGCTGTATTTTCTTTTTTTCTCGACAAATAGTTGCAATTATCTTGCTCGTCCTGTGTCCATTCAGCTTTTTACTTGAGGCTACATTGAATGAATGAACATGAATGACGCTCCAGGAAATGCATTTTTTTTGCAGAGTTTCTACTGCTCAGTGGTAGAGAAAAGCTTAAAAATGTGAGTAAAGTAATTGCTATGTGGTTCACAATTGTAAAATGAAGAGAAGTCACTAAGGAGTGGCCAAAGTGGTTGCTCAGGGTCCTTTTTCTAAGCTGAATTCAGCCATCTCCTGGATTTGGGATGCTTGGTAAGACTGGCAGCATCTCACTATGGTTTGACTTCGACACTTGAGAAAAAGTGGGGAGATGATGACTGCTGGAGATTATTAACTGGAATGCTGTCTTACCTGCCATTGAGTATCCTCATCTGTAATCACTCACAGTTTAAAAGGACCTTTTCATGAGGCTATTGCACATTCCTGTATCTCCCACTGTGCACAACATGCTTCCTGTGGGGTTGGTCTCCAAAGATGCTTTCATTTAGTTCACTGAGCCTGCAGACTGGATTTTTCCCTGCAGTTTTTAGGAGTCTTGATGTTGTGAACCCAGAGCTACTCTCTACCATCCAGTACCACTGCAGCCTTCCACACAAACTGCGCCATTTAAAGAGGACTTAGCAACTTCTGAGTTCAAACACAGATCTCCCAGGCCCCACAGTCACGATGGTGCAGGCCAGGTATGAATTAGGTGAATTACCTCAAGCTGTTAGTTCTAGCATTGTCTCCTTCCAAGTAATTAATGGGGAGGAGGGAAGAGGTGTTTTCCAGACTCCTGCTGTAAGGGATGAGTTGGCTTACCTGGGAGCAGAAGAAGTCCCTGCTCTCATAAGTATGGGCTCAGTGGAAGTGAGGACTCCAGGCCATGTGAGTAGCCTACTGTGCAGCATGCTATGATGTGCCACTTGATCATTAATGAAAGAAAAGGTATAGGGCTGGAGCCTGGGGTTAAGCCAGAACCAGTAAAGGTAGCATAGTTCAACTGCAGCCGGAGGATTTTGCAGAAGGAGATAAGACAGGAATTATCCAGCACTGGGCTCCAATTATGAGCCAGAAACTTGTTGAACACCGTTGCGATATTCAATAGCAATTATTTTAAAAACTTGGTCCTAGGGTTTTCCATCACAGAGGAAAATGTCATTTGCTCCATATCCACCTCCAGTCGTAGAGATTCCTGGTCTGGGACTTCTCTTGAGTCACAATGCCAAACACTCCTTCCCTTGAGTGGGAAATTATTATTGAGCTCTGCAAGGTCTGATCCCATGTCTGGGATATTCCTCAGTAGAAGATGAACAATAGCCCCAAGAGCACTGAAGGCTTCTATGTGAGTTGAAGATGAGGTCTGGAGGAGGTTTTCTTTCTCTCCGTTCTACTAGCTGTACCAATACTCTATTGAAAAACGTTAGATGTTTTAACTATACGGACATGGGTTGAAATCACATCCCTCATACCCAGATAGCTGGGATATAACACCTGTTGTCTTTACAGAGGCCTGGAACCAGCCCGGATGAGAACAATCCCCACAGTATCCATCAAAGAAATAATGCATTTAAGGGTTGATGTACAGAACTAACGGGAGCAGCCACTCATGGATCTGATCTGAAAACCTGGTCCTTGCAAGGAGGTCAGTGGCAATAGACTGAACTTCTGAGGGGTGCAGAAGCACCTGGCATAAGCAAAGATTAAGTTGATAATAACAGAAGGGAATATTTCTGTGTACTTGGGGTGCAGTGGGGCCCAAATTTGAAAAAAGAATTCAGCACATTCAGTTGCTCAAGCACTTAGATATGTTGTCTCCAAAGTCTTATTGTATTTTCATATGTTGGACTTGATGATAGTTATGGGTCCTTTCCAACTTGGGATGTTCTATGATTCTATGATTATTTTTTATTCCAAATCCACTATTGAACAAGAACTTAAAATAGCTATTACACACACTACGTTATCTTAAGTTCAGTCTTCCATGAATGTAATCAAGCCCTAGGCTATACTGTATATTAAACTTCGGCTTGGCATACTCCCACCTCCCTATATTTTTCCTTATTTTGCTGATGCTGTAAGTTTTTTTTCCCACTGGAATCTTATTATTTTTAATTAAAATAAATAGTTTCAATGTATCCTTTCTCAAATAATTTAGACTATCTAAAGAATGCTGGAGCAGATGTTGTAATTCACTTCCTTCTAAAACCTCCATCATAGTGGATGCATTCTTTGGGCCACTTCTGAGATTCTTTCTAGTCTAGTACTTTTCCCCTTGAACATTCTGCTCTATTTCCTCCATTGGTTCCTTCCTTAGGATCTATCCAGCAGACTTTCCAAGTACAGAGTTAAAGTGAATAAGACATCTCTTAGGAAGTGGTGCACATTGCCACAGTCATTCTGCCCTTGTGCTTGAGCCCATCTGAAGCACTGACAAATACCAGAGAAATCTACCACTGTGGGACAAGTCCAAGAGGTGACATCAGGTTGAAGAATTTTCCTCTCACTAACACTCCTGTATACCTTCAAAATGCTGCTGGCAAAAATATTTCAAGTAACTAAAAATACTCTCCCTATCTTCTCCAAATGAAGAGAGGTATTGCATGGCACCACAGACAATAAGTAATATAAACCACGACAGTCATCTTGACAGATATTTTCATTGATTTACTCAAGAACTGCTCATATTCAGTCTCCCATTTCTTGACAATATCATTCATTCGGTAGTAACATGTGAGTCCCATGTCAACATCTCCTGGCTTTCTGACAACCCACTTATGCCTGCAAGCCAGTTGCAAACTTCCATATCCCACTTTGATATAATTCTTTATAGTACGACATCCCATTGCAGGCAAAAAATGCACATGCTCCAGTGATGTCAAAAAGGTGTTTGGGCCATCTAGCAATGACAGTAATTGGCATTACTCAATCCTTCCATACAATGCACATGATACTTTCAGGCCTTCTATCTACATAAATAATCTTTTTCCTTCTAGCAAGTATGAAATGACTATATCAGATGGATGTACAGTTTTCATCTCTGCTAACCAACTCCCATATTATGTGTGAAACAGTGGCAACAGAGAAGCTCTAAAACATTACACACTTTGTTTGCACAGCTGATACGAAGCTGTGCAATAGATAGGAAAGGTTTAAAGCAAATGGAAAACATCCTCACCATGGGCTGCCATGAAACCTAGAACCAGTGAATGCTTTTTCTGAAGTTAGGAACCAGTCTGACTTTACTCAAACACAGGCCTATTCTCATAGAAACAGGTTGTGCTCTTTCCAAAGCATAAACAAATTCTTGCATTGCTGAGATGGAAAAAAAATTGCATGTGGCTTGTTGTTTACTAGGATTTCCTACAAAATTTTGTGGTTGTCTGAAGTAAAATTAGTTGTGATTGTCTAGGCAAAACTAGTAAGAACCGTGGGCATGTAGAAGCCATAAAGTTGAAGTGGTAGCTGACAACTATACGCTGCATTACAACACAAAATGCCGAAAACAGAGGTTTTTAAAGCGATTAGCAACATTCAATTCAATTCAAATTCTGTGTCACTGAAAATTTTGTCTGGGAATTTCCAGAGATTTGTGAATAGATGTTGTGACATTAAGGACTATTATAGGTAGAAGAGTGTCTGGCTAGAGATTGTATGAGCAGTCTTGATGCACAAAAATCAATGGGCACAAAGGGGCGCACAGACATGTACTGAGGGAGCTGGCAGAATTGGGTTGCTGAACTGTTGTCTATCATCTGTGAAAGGTCATGGAGAACAAGTAAGATGCCTGAAGCCTGGAGTATAGCCAATGCTCATGATGCTTCCGCTTTGCATGCAGAAACAGGCCATGTGCTTCTTCTGCCCTGTTTGAAGCAGAAAAGAGCAATTCCCATGCAAAATGACAATGCTGGGGATACAAGGCACAGTCAGGACAGTGAACTTCTGCCTGGCACTCAGACACTCAGGCACAGGTGCTGCGCCTGCTCAGGATCTGCCCCTGCAGGTCCAGTCTCATGCCATCCTGAGAGCATCATGGAGAAGCTGTGAATGAGCTCAATGTGGATGAACAAGGATGCCCTGGATCCTAGCTGAAGAGCTAGCAGGGCTCATGGAGAGGGCTTGAAAGCAGGTAGGAAGGGGGAAGGGGATGCATTGAGGCTCGCTAGGGCAGAGCAAGTAGTCTGGGGTTTTATACTAGATCCGATGGGGGAGGAGAGTCAAGTGTGGCGGGACAAAGAAACGCTTAGGGTTGCTGTCACGCCTAGAGACTGTGGGGAACATAACCCCAAACTGTCCTGTAGGATCCTGTAGGATCTTCTGGGAACTCCACATAGGAGGTAATTTTGTTGACCCCCTGTCCGAAACCTTCTCATGTCCCTCTAGGAAGCAGCGGGGGAAAACTTCAGATTTCTTTTGGAGGTTTGAGGGAGGGCCCCTCTAGAAAGGTAGTGTGCCAGAAAGCCCAGCTGAAGTGCCTTTCCACTAACGCATGCCGCATGGGAAATAAGCAGGAGGAGTTGGAAGCCATGATGTGCTTGGAAAATAATGATCTGGCTGCTACCAGGGAAACGTGGTGGGACGAATCTCATGACTGGCGTACGGTGATTGAGGGCTACATGCTCTTCATCAGAAGGGATAGGCAGGGTAGGAGGGGAGGGGGTGTTGCCCTCTATGTTAGGAAGTGGACAGATTGTGAAGAGCTGTGTCTGAGTAACAGCCATGACCAGGCTGAGAGCTGTCACGGAGTTATCTCTAGATCTGTGTCCGTGACAGGGGCAGCAGGCCCGAAAAGCAAAAAAGGGGGGAGAGGATTAAAAAAAAAAGTGTTGAAGGTTTACGGCCGGTCGGCCCAGCCCTGTGACTAATGAGAAAGCAGCGGGCTTGCGGGCAAGGGTAGGGAGATAGTAGATGGGTCTAACAGAGAAAAATAACAGGGCAACGGCAACGATCTGAGGATGAACGTTAATTTACTAAATCCAGTAAAATCAAACCAAATGAGAGCGTCCAAAGCCGAAGCCTTACGCTGTAGACTGCAGAGGGAACCACGTGCTTCTCCGCCGTGAAACCGAGAAAATCCGCGAGAGGGAGAGAGGCCGGTGTCCCGCCAGGAGCTCCACCTTTCTTCCTCTGGGCCAGCAGTCCTCTGGGGAATGCCACTCCTCCCCTCCCCTACAAGAACCAAAGTGCCCAAAAAAGGCAGTCCACAGAACCAGAACATTAACTCTTTAACTCCCACGGCTTTACATGATGTTATGATGTGGAATACCGACAACAAAAATCACAAAACCACAACAAGAGCCTATGGGTGAAAATCAGGGATCGGTCCAGTAAAGGGCATCTAGTGGTCGGGGTCTGCTACAGGCCACCTGATAAGGGGGAGCCTGTTGACGAGGCCTTCTTGCTTCAGCTGCGGGAGGTGTCGCGCTCGTGGGCTCTTGTCCTGATGGGGGATTTCAACCACCCGGATATCTGCTGGGAATAGCAGCATGGCGGGTGGCAGACAATCCAGGAGATTCCTGGAGTCCATTGAGGATTACTTCCTCGTCCAGGTACCAGACGGACCGACCCCAGGTGAAGCCCTACTGGACCTGGTGCTCACCAATGCAGAGGTGAGCGTTAGAGAAGTTAAGATTGGAGGCAGCCTGGGCTGTAGTGACCATGCCCTGGTGGAGTTTGTGATCTGGAGGAATGCAGGCCTGGCAAAAAGCAGAGTCAGGACCCTGAACTTCAGGAGAGCAAACTTCCGGCTGCTCAAGGAACTGCTGGATGGGATCTCCTGGGAAACTGTCCTTAAGGGCATAGGAACAGAACAGAGCTGGCAGCTTCTTAAAGACACCCTTCTGCCAGCACAAGAGCTCTCCATCCCACAGCTGAAGAAATGGAGCAGAGGAGGCAGGCGACCGGCATGGCTGAGCAAGGACCTGCAGCTGAAACTGACGGAGAAGAGAGAAATGTACTGGAAGTGGAAGCAGGGTTGTGTAGCCTGGGAAGAATATAGGAACGTTGTCTGCATGTGTAAGAGATAGGGTCAGGAAAGCCAAGGCATAGGTGGAGCCAAACTTGGCAAGGGATGTGAAAAATAACAGGAAGGAGTTCTACAGGTACGTAGGCAGGAGGAGACAGACCAAGGAGAGTGTTCCCCCTCTGATGAGGACGGAGAAGTGGCTTCCTCAGACACGGAAAAAGCTGAGGTGCTCAGTAAGTGCTTTGCCTCGGTCTTCGCTGGTGGTCAGGCTCCTCATGTCTGCCATGACCCTGAACCTCTAGGTGTGGGTGAGGGGTCCCACTGTAACAACGGAACAAGTCTGAGACATCCTGATGAAACTGAATGTATATAAGTCCATGGGGCCAGATGATATCCATCCTAGGGTTCAGAGAGAGATGGCTGATGTGGTTGCCGCGCCGCTCTCCATCGTATTTGAAAAATCATGGCTGTCGGGTGAAATCCCCAGGAAAAGGGAAATGCTGCTCCCATTTTTAAGAAAGGGAGAAAGGATGACCTGGGGAAGTACAAGCCGGTGAGCCTCACCTCTGTGCCTGGGAAGATCATGGGGCAGATCCTCCTGGTTACCATGTGAAGGCACATAGCAGACAAAGAGGTGATCCGAGACAGCCAGCACGGCTTCACCAAGGGCAGATCGTGCCTGACCAGTCTGGTGGCCTTCTGTGATGGAGGGACGGCAGTCGGTGGATGGGGGAAGGGCGATGGATGTCGTCTTCCTAGACTTCTGCAAAGCCTTTGACATGGTCCCTCACCACATCCTTCTCTCTAAACTGGAGAGGTATGGATTTGAAAGATGGACCGTTCAATGGATTAAAAACTGGTTGGCTGGTCGCAGCCACAGGGTTGTGATCGATGGTTCTATGTGGGGGTGGAAACCGGCCACAAGTGGTGTCCTCCAGGGGTCATTCTTGGGACCGGTGCTCTTCCCCATCTTTGAACCTCATGAGGTTCAACAAGGCCAAATGCAAGGTGTTGCACCTGGGCTGGGGCAATCCCAGGTATTTATATAGACTGGGGGAGGATCTCCTTGAGAGCAGCCCTGTGGAGAAGAACTTGGGTGTCCTGGTAGACAAGAAGCTGCACATGAGCCAGCAGTGTTCGTCTACAGCCCAGCTGTCTGTCATCTGTGAAAAGTCATGGAGAACAGGAGAGATGCCTGAAGGCTGGAGGATAGCCAGTGTCATTCCGATCTTCAAAAAGGTCGGGAAGAAGGACTCAGGAAACTATAGGCCAGTCAGGCACACATCCGCCCCTGGGAAAGTGTTGGAACAACTTATTCTGGATACCATCTCAAAGCAGGTGGGGAAAAAGAAAAAAAAAAAAAAAAGCTTATCCAGAGTAGTAAACTTGAGTTTACTATGAAAAAATCATGCCCGACTACCGTGGTAGCCTTTGTAGATATCATGACTGGCTGGGTAGGTGTCTTAGTAATCTGGCTTAATGCTGGATCTGATAGACGTTTTGAATCACAGGATCCTGGAATGGCCTGGATTGGAAGGGACATTAAAGTCTATCTAAAGCTCCCAACTCCTGCAGTGTGTTGGTTGCCACCCACTAGATCAGGCTGCCTGGAGCCCTATCCAGTGCGGCCTTGAGCATCTCCACAGAGGGTGGCTCTCTACACGTGGGAGCTCTCCCATCAGCGTTGGCCTGACTTTCATGAAGAAGCTGACTTTCGTGGTCAGGCTGGATGAGCAGGGATGCTCCAGTGTGACTCCAGGACTGCAGCCCTGGACAAGGGACAGCTCCTCTCCTGTCTCTGGCATGGTGACCATTGCCAGCAGGTCAAAGAAAGCAAACCTCAGAAGTTTTCCTGACTCATTTTAAATGCAGGCTTGAAGGGAATCGTGCCCTGCCTATGCCACTTTGCCTCTGGGAATTGTATAGGGGTGGAAGCTTTGATGTGTGAAGACTTGGACAGGAAAGGATCGTAAAACCCACCCAACTCCAAGTGCCTGCCATGGGAGCGCTGCCACCCAGCAGGTTCAGGTTAGAACAGGGCCCTGTCCAACCTGGCCTGGGGTGGGTGCCTGCAGGGATGGGCAGCCGCAGCTTCTCTGGACAGCTGTGCCAGGGCCTCACCGCCCTCCGAGTGAGGAATTCCCTCTCGCAGTTCACCTGACCTCCTCTTTTCTCAGCTCAAAACCGTTGCCCCTTGTCCTGTCACCATCAGGCCACGGAAAGTCGGTCAGCACACACACTAGAAATGCCGGCTGTGCTGTTGACCCACAGACCTTTACTAGACTCTGCTGCGACGTCCCAGCACGGGCACGGTGCAAAAGGCCTGAGGGAGGCCATCCTTGCTCCCTGCTGATGGCAGCACCAGGCCCTCGCTCTGCGCTGCCCACAGGAGCCGCCGCCCTCCCGCGTGGGTGCCACGCCCTCAGCCCCGTGAGGTGGTGAGCGGAACGTGATGTCACAGTGGTGGCAGGGAGCGGCCATTGTGACCCGCGGGGCCGGGAGCAGAGCAAAGGCTGCCGGGCTGGGGCTGTGCTCACTGCGGCCTGGTGAGGTGTGGAGAGAGCAGGGACTCTCTTGTTTCTCGCCGTCGACGCCGATCATGTCCGAAAGGAAGGAGGAGGCCCCCGGCTCTGCGGAGCCAGGTGAGAGCCCCGTATTCCCTGCGCGTGGCTCCCCGCTGCCGGGCAGAGGGCTGCTGGGGGTCTGCTGCTGCATCTGGGAGGGGAGGAAGGGGTGGGTAGGGGCTCCCCAGCACTGTGGGCAGGCAGGGCCCCTCTGCTTCTTGGCCAGGGGGCGAGCTTGGGCTGTGGCTGCCTGCTGGCGCCGCTGGGCCTGCAGTGCCCCCTTCCCCTCCACCCCTTCCAGCCCTGCCCCTCAGCTGGGCACAGCAGGCACGGAGCAGGCCCTGCGGACGGCCCCCAGGGACACCTGGCCCTGCGGACGACCCCCAGGGACACCCGGCCCTGCCAGGTGCTCACCGCTGCTCACGGTTCCTCTCTCCTTCCTCTCCAGTGTGCATACTGTGCCGCCGGGCACAGGTCGACCCGGACATCTGCGGTCAGACATTTGCCAGCGGTGGGCTCCGTGCCCACCAATTCTGCTTGGTGAGTTCCCTCAAGGGCTAGGGCTCCTGCCAGGGATGCTCCCTACCTTTCTGGCCTCACGAGATCCCGCTCTTTTCTCTCCTACAGTTCTTTGCCAATGGCCTTTTGGAGTGGAGAAGCCAAACGGGGAGAATTTTTGGCTTCCCCATTGGTGCCATCCAGCACACAATCCAAGCGGCAGACCAGAAGGTGAGGACCTGAAGGGAACGGGGAGCTTGGTGCCGGCAGAGGCTCGCACCGGCTTCGCCTGGGCCCAAAGAAAGCCATCGCGGCCCTTCCAACCGTCTCCAGGACAAAGTCCCACCTCAGCAGATGAGCCTCGTCTGCCAGGCAGCTCTGCAGAGTGTGAGGCAGCGGTGCCCGCACCCTGCGCCCTGCCCGGAGAAGTGGGGCCGGCCGCGGAGGCCCCGAGCCCACCGCTGATGGGGGCTGCTCTGCTCTTTCCAGCATTGCTTTGTCTGTGGCGGGAGGGGAGCTGCCATCAGCTGCGCAGAGACAGGCTGTGAGCGCAGCTTCCATCTGCCCTGCGCCGAGGACGGGGAATGCGTCATGCAATACTTTGGGCAGTACAGGTAAGGGCTGTCAGCAGCAGCCAAGCTGCCGCCCCCCCCTGTTCCTCCCAGGGAGGAACCGGCAGCGACACCTCCCAGCATCCTGCCAGAGCCAGAGCCCAGGCCTGGCGCTCTTTCCTGGACCTCTGCCCTCCTCACAGCACTTCTCACCATGCCCATCCCTTCTGTCCTCCTGCCCAGGTCCTTCTGCTGGGAGCATCGCCCTCGGCAGGCAGCGGAGGCAGCTCCGTCGCAGAACACCATCTGCGTTATCTGCCTGGAGCCCGTGGGGGACAGCACGTCCTACCACACCATGGTGTGCCCGGTGTGCAAACAGGCCTGGTTCCACCGGGCCTGCATCAGGGTAGGAGCCCTCCCCTCGCCCTGTGGGCACGGCCGGTGCTCAGCAGCACCCAGCCCCGCTCACGCTCACGCTTGTGCTTCTCCTGCAGAAACATGCCCTGCACGCTGCCACCATGTGCTTCTCCTGCCCCGTCTGCAGAGGAAAATCGCAATTCCGATCCCAAATGACCACGCTGGGGATCCAAGTCCCACTCGGGTTGGTGTCCTTCTGCCTGGCTCTGTGGGCACTCAGGCACAAGTGCTGTGCCTGCCCAGGAACTGCCCCGGCAGGCCCAGTCCCTTGCCATCCTGCGAGCATTGGTCTCAGCTTCATGGAGAAGCTGGGAGTGAGCTCAAGGTGGATGAACAGGGATGCCCTGGATCTGACTCACGCCTGGGGCACCAGGGACTCATTACATTCCCTCTCTTCTCTGGCAGAGAACCATCTTGGTGGGACGATGAAGAGTACCGGTCGCTGCGAGAAAGGCGCAGGCGCTGTGATGCCAGCACGTGCATTTACCTAGGAGGCAGGCAGAGGGCAGAGGAAGAGGGGTGAGTTACCTCAGCAGCCCTGCGTGGGATCTGAGCTTCACCACAGGCTGGGGGAGCAAGGACTGAGCACCAGAGCCCTGCCTTGGCTCGCTTTGTCCTCACAGCCGCAACCCATTTGCTTCCCCAGGCCCTGGAAGCTGCTCCTCTGCAGCTCCTGTGGCTCAGAAGGCACGCACTGGTGCTGCTACTTCTGGGCCACCAGCAGGAACAGCTGGGAGTGCGACACCTGCTCTGGCGCAGGCACCGGTAAGTGGCAGAGAGCCGCATGCCGTGGGACTGGGGCCAGGCAAGGCCTGGCAGCGGGTGCTCAGGGTGGCCTTGCCACAGTCTCTCTGCCCCATGAGGGATGGCAGCCTGTCCTGCTGTGGGGCTGCGTGTTCGTCCTGCTGACCTTCCTGTCTCTCCTTACAGCATCCTGCCCCAACTCTGACCTTGCCAACCCCAGCACTTCCAGCCAAACGGTACTGGGGCCATCCCACAGCTTTTCGGGACCTGAAAACATCAGTTCTGGCACCACCAGCCAGGCAGCAACGGGCTCATCCTGCAGCTCCCAGCTGCCTGAGCTCAGTGTCCAGCCCAGAGCGCCTGCAACAGAGCAGAGGACAACCCAGACACGTCCATCTGAGGAGCGGGACACCTCTCAGCAGCGCCGAGGACGTGGTGGGAGAAGACGGGCACCAGCTGCAGGTGCTGAGACCTGCTCCCAGAGCCCCACCAGACGGGGGACCGCACGGTCCTCCAGAAGCTCCCTGGCAGCTGCAGCCACAAAGCGGCCCAGGCAGCGGGGGACCGGACGCACAAGAAGCCGCTCCCCGTTACAAGGCCGGGCCTCGGGCTCCCAGAGACGGCCCCGAAGACAACGTGACGGGAGCCGAACGACAGCCCAAGGTGCTCAGAGCAGCACCCGCACCTCGGCCACACCAGCACCACCGAGGTCCTCGAGGGCTTCCCCTCTGCCTGCACACAGGAGACAATCCAGGCAGCGAGGGCGGGCCCACACTCGAAGCCGATCCCCAGTGGGGCGTCGTGCTTCAACTTCCCGCAGCCGGCCCCGAGGAGGCCGTGGGAGCCGGTCCAGGCAGCGAGGACCAGCCCTGGCACAAAGCCGCTCCCGGGCAAACCATCGGAGAAGACGCCCCCGCAGCCAGTCCCGAAGACGGCGCTGATGCAGCCGTGTCCCATCCCCACTGACGGCTGTGGTCCCAAGCGGCAAAGAAATGAAACCTTGAAGAGAGTCCACACATACTGCCTTCACTCTTTGGTGGACCAGCCCGGGCACGGAGCTGCTCCCGGGTTCCAGCATCAGAGGAAACGTCCCCACAGCCAGTCCCAAAGACGGCGTGCAAGCAGCCATGTCCCATCCCCACGTGATGGTTGTGGTTCCAAGCAGCGAAGAAAATAAACTTAGGGCAGTCCACACGTGTTAACTTCATTCTTCGGTGGACCAGCCCGGGCACAAAGCCGCTCCTGGGTCCAGCAACAGAGAAGACGTCCCCACAGCCAGTCCCAAAGACAGCGCGGAAGCACCCATGTCCCATCCCCGCGTGATGGTTGTGGTTCCATCTTTCAAAATAAATAAACCTTGAAAATACTCCCCGCATGTTGGCTTCATTCTTCTCTGCTTGTCCTGCGATGGGCAATGTTAGGAGCTGAGACCACGGGGTTGTCTTCTCCCCAGCACCTTCCCAGATGGCTGTTGTGGAGTTATCTTTAGGTCCGTGTCCGTGACGGGGGACAGCATCCCCACAGGCCCAACGGCCTGAAAAAAAAGGGGCGGGGACGGAGGGGTGTCGATGATTTACAGGCCAGTCCGGCCCGTTTCCATGACTAATGGGGAAGGGGGACCCGCAGACCTACATTCCGGGAAAGGGGACAAGGGGGGAAGGGTAGGGAGATGGGAGAAGGGCCTTAAAACAAAACAGCGGCAGTGATCTGAGGAGGAAAGTCAATAGTCAAATAGTCCTCAATATGATATCGGAATGCAAGATAACACAATCTAATACTTGACGTAATCCTTGACTGCCGTGGTTAGCTGCTTCAGAGCTGTCCTGGCCAGAACAGCAGCAACTGATTGCAAGGTACAGGGGGGTTTCGGTCGGTTCCTTTACCAGGGGAACCCCAAGCCAACAGAGCAGCCCCACAGTTCGCGTGAGAGTGGCTGATGTGGCGTAGGCATTGCCAGGGCAATGGAACTGCATCCATGCCCCTTGCCTTAGGAGAACCTTATGGGAGGGCCTCAATGCATCGCTGCCCACCAGGTGCAGTGAGGAGAAGGCAGCATGTGCACAGCACCCACAGCATACTGCAGCAGCAGGTGTGGTAGCTTGTGCAGGAGGGCGCAGAAGTACTGTCCCTCTTCGCTCCGGAGACCAGCTTACCTACTGGCAGTCTCCGAGACCACAGATTTACCACGGTCTCCTCCAGGCAATGAGCTTGCCCCACAAAGACTCCATCCTGACCCAGATGGAGGCCCTGCCCAAGACTGTGGCTGTTCGGGTCTCTGGCTGCAGGGAGTGCCTGAGCCTGCTTCTGCTGCCGGGGAGGGCGGCAGGAAATCCACCTGTGTGAGGTGTGAGCAAGTGGAAGATCTGCTCAGCGTGGTGGCAGAGCTCAAGGAGGAGGTGGAGAGGTTAAGGACCATCAGGGAGTGAGAGCAAGAGATTGACTGGTGGAGTAACTCCCAGGCATGCCAGAGAGGAAGGCGCCAGGAAGACACCCCCCAGAAAGTGATGGACCCCATGTCCTCGCACTGTCGGGCAGAGAGGGGGGTCCTGAGAGACGGGGAGAACTGGAAGACAGTCCCAGCATCGTGGGCAAACCCCTTCCCTGGCAACCTCACTTCCCCAGGCGCCCCTAAGTGACAGATTAGAGGCACTGTAAATTGAAGGGGAGGTGGACGAGGAGGCACGGGAAGCTTTGCCTAAGACAGTACCAAGGGCGAGGCGGTCGACCCTGCGTCTCCAGACAGCCTCTGCTAAGACAGACAGAAGGGTTATTGTTGTAGGTGATTCCCTCCTCGTGGGAACAGAGGGCCCCATATGCAGACTGGACCCGACTCATAGGGAGGTGTGCTGCCTCCCTGGGGCCCAGGGAGCATCCTCACAGCGATAACAGCCTGAAAAAATGTGGGACGTATATGCCTCATCTCATCCTTCTGTCTGATTTTGAGAGGTATGGATCTAAAGGATGTATTGTTCAATGGATTAAGAACTGTCTGTCTGCTCGCAGCCACAGGTTTGTAATCAACGGTTCTATGTCTGGTTGGAGGCCGGTCACATGTGGTGTCCCCCAAGGATTGTTCTTGGGACCAGTGCTCTTCACCATCTTTATCAATGACATAGACGATGCAATCAAGTGCACCCTCAGCAAGTTTGCAGACCACACCAAGCTGAGCGGTGAAATCATTACATTGGAGGGAACGGAAGCCACCCTGGTGGTCCTGGACAGGCTAGAGAAGTGGGCCATGAAAACTTAATGAGTATTAAAGAGGCCAAGTGCAGGGTGCTGCACTTGGGTCGGGGCATTCCCAGATATTTATACAATCTAGGGGAAAATCTCTTTGAGAGCAGCCCTATGGAGAAGGTCTTGGGGACCCTGGTGGACGAGAAGCTGGACAAGAGCCAGCAGTGTGCGCTTGCATCCCGGAAGGCCAACTGTATCCTGGACTGCATTAAAGAAGGGTTGGCCAGTAGGGAGAGGGAGGTGATTGTCCCCCTCTACTCGGCTCTTGTGAGGCCCCACCTGGAGTAGTGTGTCCAAGCCTGAGGCAACCAGTACAGGAAGGGCATGGAACTCTTTGAGTGGGTCCAGAGGAGGGCCACTAAGATGATCAGAGGGCTACAGCACCTCTCCTATGAGGAAAGGTTGAGGGAACTGGGATTGTTTAGCTTGGAGAAGAGAAGGCTCTGGGGAGACCTCATTGCAGCCTTCCAGTACTTGGATGGAGCATATAAACAGGAGGGGGAACAGCTGTTTACAAGGGTGAACAGTAATAGGACAAGGGGGAATGGTTTTAAACTGAGACAGGGAAGGTTTAGTTTAGATATTAGGAGGAAGTTTTTCACTCAGAGAATGGTAACAGACTGGAACAGGTTGCCCAAGGAGGTTGTGGATGCCCCATCCCTGGAGGCATTCAAGGCCAGGCTGGATGTGGCTCTGGACAGCCTGGTCTAGTGATTGGCAACCACTGTGGCAGGTGGGTTGAAACTAGATGATCATTAAGATCCTTTTCAACCAAGGCCATTCTATGGTTCTATGATTCTGTGATTCTGTGATTCAGCTCACTCCCTGCCACAAGTGAGAAGCAGTTTATTATTGTATTGTTTTGTAACTTACTTGAAAATTTATGAGTTTGCATCTTNCCCAAATTAAACACCTCTAGCTGTAGGAATCAAGGTAATATTTTCTAAATATTTCATGACTCTTGTTTGGCTCCACTGTTCTCACTGTGAAGATGCCATGGCACATTCCTACCAAAGCCTCCTCAGCTCCAAGTAGGAAACTGGTGAACATGTCATATAAAACCTGTAGCCTGCATGAAGAAGGGAATGGATTATCCTGCAATGGTTACGGAACAGTGATGACCAATGATCCATTTTCTACCTACGTGATATATTCAGAGACATCATCTGATTGACTTGTGTGTTTGTTTGTTTTTTTCAACTTCCATTTTAAAAGAAATATGTTTTACAGCAGAAAAGCCACTGTACTGACCCAGAGAGACAACGTGTGTTAGACTGTTTTTTCTTAATGCCTGCAGAATACAATCTTCCAGCAGTAGTTCTTCTTTATCTGTGTCTCTTCCCTTTTACTTTGCATTATTCATCATCAGCAAAGTCATGCCTGGATAATTTTACTTAGCAGCATCAGATCCAAATACACACGGTTTAGCCATAGAGACAACTAGGGAGACATGCCAGGTACGAGTTTAGCGTATGTAGGACATTACTGAACAACCAGAATGAACCTTTTCAATTATGAACACTAAATTTCATTCATCTCACACATCACTGAAGATCTTTCAGACATAAGGTGCAGACCGTATGGGAGACTAGGTTTTCAAAACTAAGTGAACAATCCCATAAACATTTTTTCTCTTTCAGAATGGAAACCTAATGGCTATTTTATGTCTGCCTGTTTGCTTTTTATGTGTTATTTCACAGATTTGGAACAGGAAGTTTCCAGAACAGAAGTATGCATGCTGATTTTATTTGCCTGCCATCAGAACAACAAAAACCTGATAAGTCTAAGAATGAAAGAGTAATGTAGGAGAAATAAAGCATCGGGAGTATTTAGAAGATAGGAATTATAAGACAAAAAAATTAGTAACAGACATGCATGATTAACTCACCAACATCAATCATTTTGCTGCTTATGGAAACCTGGCTTGGAAAGTCACGCAGAGCCTCACAAAAGACTGTATTTCTGTTCTTGTGGGTAAGCCTCTTTTCTAACAGAACCTCTATCTAGACATGGCCCAGAGGCCAAAGTGTACAACAGCTCTAGGAGTGATAGGCATTTCAATGAGTTGGTTTCGGCAGGTTCCTCAGGGTTTTCCCCGATTGCTGTGTTAAAGATGCAGTGGAGAGCAGACCATCACATTGGGCCATTTGATTTCTGTTCTGAGCTGTGGCTTTCTGTCAGCGCTCAAGAATTTATACAATGCCAGACACATGCTATCAGACACAAACGACTGATGGTCAATCTTTTTTCTGGGCTAGTTTTGGAAGAAGACCCTAATGCTTACAGCCATTCTCAAAATCATTGCTTGGGGACCAAAGGACAGACTTCAAAGAAAATAATTTTCTTCTATCTTCTCCTAAAAAGACTGTATCATTCCTGGTGTGGCTATCCCTCATCGGCTTTTGAAGATGAAACGATGAACACAGTTTTGAGCCACCATTCCCTGTATGAAGTCCAGACACACAGCAGTAACACAGAGTTATTCTCTTTCAGATCTTGCAAGATCTGAAAGAGATCCTTTGTAAAGTAAATCACATAATACTGAGACACCGTTGTCTGATTTTGCTTCTGTTCCTGTTAATAGAAATTTCACTGCATTTTTCTGTGATGCCAAAATTACGGTAAGATGTGCGCATTTCAGATACATCTGACCATGCAAGACTCACCCTAAATGGAAGAGCTAAACACTTATGACATTCACAAGTAACTAAAATGAGAAGTGAAGCAAACAAGTACATTTTAATTGTATTCCATAATTCTTTGCTCATAACCTGAGTTTTTTTAAAGGCTAATCTCACTAACTACAAAACTTTGTTATTCTGAGAAACATTTTCTACTTGAAAACATTTTCCTCTTCCTAATAGGATGTTTGACATTGTTCCCATTGACATCAGAAGCATATCTGCTATTATATCAAGATGGAACATCATTAAGCCATAAGACTTCTGAACAAATAAAAGAGATATAAGATGGTAAGGAAAGTCATCTGCCTTCCCAAGGTTCCATGTTCATGAGATAGTTTTATTCTCCAAGAATCTACAATCAGGAACTGTAAGACAACCTGCATAATCACTGCCAAGAAAGGTCATGGCCCATATGTAGTGCTTTGACTACATACACACTGGGGTCAGCAGCTGTGCTTAACATCCGTGAGATATTCCATGATGATGTCTAAGGCCATATGTGTTTTCATCCTTAGCAGCTAATCTCATTATCAAATTTCTAGGAAACACACAAGCATTTCCTCCAGACTCCTCCATTCTTAGAAAACAAGTTATTGTTGTCTAATATTTGGAGGCAGGGGAGGACAATGCTTGCCATAGATCCATGAGATAAGGAAAAGCATCTCCTGGGAGAAAGAATAGCTTTGGGACTGTTGATCCAACAACAGAAATTTTTAAGCATCTTTAGTAAAGAACACTGAGGCTACCAAAGCCCAGTTTTGCAAAACGGGAAATAAGGACAAAAGGCAAGGAGTGTGCGATCCTCCCAGGATCACACTTGCCTGTGTCAGAGGCAGAGAATCTATCTGCCTGACAAACTAAAGCAATAGCAGCAACATTTCAGCCATGCAGAGGTATCTTTTAGCTGCCTGGTCCTCCCTCCACAATCCTTCTGGGACAGACAGAGTGAGCCAGGCCAGACTTGCCAGAGGCTTCCCCCCCCCC
>JACDJE010000700.1:805924-851540 GCA_016647715.1 Pavo muticus | reverse complement strand
AAAGCAGTCCAATCACCGTATGATGTGTTAAATTAGCCGGGATGTCTAGGAACCAGATAGGTATCCCCATGAGTGCTCTTAATTGGCTAAAGGCAGTTACAACTTCGAGACAGAACATGAGGAGCTCTAAAAGGAACCAACATGTTTTAAGGAGCATAAAGATCCTTAGTCCTCTGTACAATAATCTTGAGATGAAATAAAGATTCCTCAATGCCCGCATTCTCCACCAATAATTGTCACGGGTTATCTCTGGATACAAGTCCGTGACAGGGGGGCACAGGCCCCAGGGAAAAAAAAAAAACGGAAGAGCGAGGAAAAAAAAAAAAAAAGGAAGGGGTACGAACGGTTTGCCGCGCGATCCGGCCGGCCCCGGGCCACGCGCTCCGGGAGAGGGGGAAGGGCAGGGAGCTAGTGGATGGGTTTATCAAAAGGAATGCACAAGCACCGATCTGAGAGAGAACGGTAATTTACTAAATTTAACTAAATCAAACAAAATGAGAGAGAGAAGACTATCCAAAACGCGAGATCAAACCACAGTAGCGCGACGGAACCAGCGAGCTGAGAAGGCTGATCCGGGCAGCGAGGGAAGCCAGGCGCCCGGTCCGGTCCGAAGCTCCACCCCACTTCCTCTTCGCGCCCAATCCTCCCCAGGGAAGCCGCACCTCTCCTCCCATCAGGATACTCCAAATGCCCATAAGGGGCAGTAAACGGAACCAGAACATTAACTCTTTAACTCCCACTGGTTCACATGATCTTCTGATGTGGAATACTGACCACAAAAGAAAAATCACCAAACCACAACATTTACTCAGCCCTGTGGCTGAGGAGGTGGGGAGGCTGAGGAGCATAAAGGAATGTGAGAGGATGATTGATTGGTGGAGCCAGTACCTTTTGGCCCCATGATCTAGGCAGCCAGCTGAGGTTCCACATGGAGCACGTTACCCCGTGTTGCCTTGCAAACCGGTGGTTAAAGGGAACCGGCAGGCAGACAGTGCTCCTGCTGCAGTGAACCCCCTGTCCTCTCCTCCCCCTAGCAACAATGGTGAAGAACTGGTGGGTGTGGGGCAGTGGCAAAAGTGGTGTAACTCTCTCCCAGAAAGGCACCAGGGTGATATTCACCAGACAGTGGTGGACCTCCTGCTCAGCAATTTGGGAGAGGAGGAGTGGAAATGGGTACCGGCTTGATGAAGTGGGCATCCCCCATCCTGACCATCCTCGGTTCCCCAGGTGTCTCTGTGAAATAGGTTTGAACCCCTGAAACTCAAGGGAGAGGTGAGTGTGGGTGTGGAGGGTGGTCCACCCGTGAGGTTGCCTCGTGTGAAGCGGTCGACCCCACGCCTCAAGACTGCCTCCACCTGGAAGGACAGAAGGGTGGTTGTCATAGGTGACTCCCTTCTGAGAGGAATTTAAGGCCCTGTATGTCAGCCTGACCCTACCCGTAGGGACGGGTGCGGCCTCCCTGGGGCACAGGTCAGGGACATTTCTAGGAAACTTCCTGGACTGATTTGCCCTTCTAATTATTACCCCTTATTGATAGTTCAGGCTGGCAGTGATTAAGTTACTGAGAAAAGCCTGAGGACTATCAAAAAGACTTCAGGGGACTGGGGCGGGTAGTTGATGGAACAGGCGTGCAGGTGGTTTTTTCTTCTATACCTTCAGTGGCGGGGAAGGATACTGAGAGGATAAAAAAAACCCACCTCATAAATAAATGGCTTAGAGGTTGGTGCAAACACAGGAATTTTGGTTTTTTTTAACCATGGGGCAATTTACTCAGCACCTGGCATGATGGCTGCAGATGGAAGTAGCCTGTCTCCAAGGGGTAAGAGGATCCTAGCCGAGGAACTGGCAGGACTCATTGAAAGGTCTTTAAACTAGGTATGAAGGGGGAAGGGGACAAAATGAGGGCCACTGGGGTTGAGCGGGCAGTTCAAGGGCTTGTACCAAACTTGATGGGCAAAGAGGGTGGAGTACAAAGGGATAAAGTAGGGCAAGGGGATACTGCTGTTCTAGGGGATGCTAGATCCTCTAGAAAGGTAACAAGACAGAAAGCCCAGCTGAACCACCTTTATACCAATGCACACAGCCTGGGAAATAAGCAGGATGAGTTGGAAACCATGATGCACTTGGAAAGTTATGACCTCGTTTCTATTACAGAAACATAGTGGGATAACTCCCATAACTGGAATACCACCATTGAAAGGTATCCGCTCTTTAGAAGGGATAGGTAAGGTAGGAAAGGTGGGGGAGTTGCCCTCTATGTCAAAGAGTGGATAGACTGTGAGGAGCTCCCTGTGAGAAACAGTTAGGAACAGGTTGAGAGCCTGAGGGTTAAAACTAGGGATAGGACTAATAAAGGCCAGCTGGTGATAGGGGTATACTACAGGCCACCTGATCAAGGGGAGACTGTTGATGAGGCCTTCTTGCTTCAGCTGTGGGAGGCATTGTGCTCACAGGCTCTCATCCTGGTGGGGACTTCAACCATCCAGATGTCTGTTCGAAAGACCACACAGTGAGCTGCAAGAGGTCCAGGAGTTTCCTGGAATCCGCTGATGATAACTTTCTGGTTCAGGTATTGGACAGACTGACCAGAGGTGAAGTGTTGCTGGACCTGCTGCTCACCAATGCAGAGGAGATCATTAAAGGTGTTAAGGTTGGAGGCAGCCTGGGCTGCAGTGACCATGCCCTGGTCAAGTTCGCGATCTCAAGGAATGTGGGCCTGGCAAAGAGTGGAGTTATGACCCTGAACTTCAGAAGAGCGAATTTTAAGCTGTTCAAGGAATTATTGGCCAAGATCTCCTGGGATGCTGTCCTTAAAGACAAAGATGTTGAGGAAAGTTGGCTACTCTTCAAGGATGCCTTTCTGAGTGCTCTCTGTCCCTCTGAAATAAGAAAGCGGGCAGAGGAAGCAGGAAACTGGCATGGCTCAGCAAGGATCTGCTGGGCAAACTGAGGGCAAAGAAAGGTGCATACAAGCTCTGGAAACAAGGGTGTGTCACCTGGGAAGAATACAGAGATGCTGTCCAGACTTGAAGACATGGGATCAGGAAAGCCAAGGTGCAGGGAGAACTGAACTTGGTAAGGGAAGTGAAAAACAATATCAAGACATTCTACAGGTACATCGGCCAGAAGAGACAGGCCAAAGCGAGTGTACCTCCTTTGGTAAATGTAAAAGGAGAACTGGCTTCAACAGATGAAGAGAAGATTGAGGTACTGAATGAGTTCTTTGCCTCGGTCTTCACTGGCAGCCAGGATTCTAATATTTCTCATGTTTCTGAGCCCTGCATCCCTAAACCTCTAGGTGGGGACCGGGGGAGTAAACCCCCTCCTCACTGTAAGGGCAGAGCAAGTCCGAGGCTGCCTCATGAGACTGAATGCATACAGGTCTATGGGGCTGGATGGCATGCATGCTGGTGAGTTTCACCTCTGTACCTGGGAAGATCATGGAACAGATCCTCCTGGACAGCATGCTTGATCACATGAGGGGAAGCTCTTTACTATGAGAGAGGTGAGGTGCTGGAATAGGCTGCCCAGAGAGGTTGTGGATTCCCTGTCCCTGGAGGTGTTCAAGGGCAGGTTGGATGGGGCCCTGGGCAGCATGGTCTAGTATTAAATGTGGAAGTTGGTGGCCCTGCCTGTGGTGAGGGGGTTGGAGATTCACAATCCTTGAGGTCCCTTCCAACCCAGGCCATTCTGTGATTCTGTGAAATAAATCTACTTGATAGATGAAGGCCAAAAACATTAATGTTATTAAAATTGCACTCAGAGCAGGCTATTTCTTGGGATGCAGTGTCTGATTAATCACGGCTATGCCTTGCTGGGAAGAGTACTAGCCCATGCTCCTCCTCCAGGAGTGACACTAAGCTGATGGTGCTGAACTTCATCTGGTTAATGGAGAGTTGCAGTGAGGGTTTTCACCTGTACAACTGGGATCGAAACTGGACCTTTAGTTTTCAAGAATCTGAATCTCTCTTTGGAATTATACAAGCATCTTTTTAGATTTACAATGAATTCTGCTTGTGATTGTGCTCTGGCCCAGGTTCATGTGAAAAAGTCTGTTGTGAGTTCCCAGAATACACGTACAATGGAGACCTTGTCAGCATGCTCATTCAGTAGTCTCTGAAGCTAGGAAGCTGTGCCACAAAAAGGAAGAATAAATCACTCGTGGACCTGCTTGCTTTATAGCTTGTGTTCCTTTTCCGGTTGTGCTGCAGAACAGACACTCCAGAACAAACACTTACCGAGCAGAAAACAAGAGAGGCTTCATTGCACTGCCAGAAGAGCACATCTTACAGTTGAGCACAACTAACATTGAAGAAGCTCTGTCCTGCTGCTCTTAAAAATGATTTTGTGAAGTTAATCATTCTCAGCACAGAAGTTGTACATGATAGTTCAGAGCAAAGTAGACTCAGTTTTTCTGTCTTGTTTACATGCAAAAAACTGCCCTCGTCTTACTTCCTGGCCTCCTGCTCCATCCAAGCATCTGGTCTGATCCTCCTGGTGCCTGATGACAGCAACACAAAGTGGAGTGTAAAAAAGTTGTATGTTTCATGAGCATCTGACTGACATGCAAATTCTAGTGAAACCAGGATCAATGCTGAGGTACGGTGGGGCTGCTGCTGCTTTGAGGTTGCTCTTCCACCTCAGTGGGAAAACTGCTGGTGGCTCATATCTGCCCTCTTGCTCACCTCACTTCTCCCACTTCCCTACTTCTGTAGCAGTGCTTTTGGCCGAATTGGCAGGGTTTCTCTCATTATCAGGGGATCGTGGTGCTGTAGACTTTTGCTTTTTAACAGAAATATTCCAACAACATCCTTTTTGAAAGCTTATATTTCCCTGGCTTCCTTTTCAGATCAATCTGCCTCAGGAAACAGCCTTTCTTTTCCCCATGAACCAGAAGGATTTTCCCCAAGGGCTGCCACAGTCCCAAGCACTGTTCATGCGATGGCAAAAGTGCTTAATATTCTGACTCTGAGGTCCTGAGTGAACTTCAGCAGCTGGCCTGTTTGTCATCTGTTTTGAGTCAGTTCTTATCTGCTCTCTGATCCTGGCATCCAGTTCATGTTCAGTCCAGAAGATGAAAGAAAGAGATGCCGCTAGACAAAAATAATATTCTGTCTAAAATGGAGTTGCCTTTTCACATACAGCTGAGCTGAAAGAGGAGTGAGTTAAATATGG
This sequence comes from Pavo muticus, assembly GCA_016647715.1. Taxonomy (NCBI): domain Eukaryota; kingdom Metazoa; phylum Chordata; class Aves; order Galliformes; family Phasianidae; genus Pavo; species Pavo muticus. The sequence continues at coordinate 846,365 of JACDJE010000700.1, read as the reverse complement.
TAAGAAACATCTGCCTGTGCTGAGAATTAAATGTCAGTCTGAAGGGCAGCACTTCAACATCCCAGAGAAAAAAACGTCATAGGAATATAGATGTACTATAGATGTATAGATGAACATCATCATTGTTTCATGGTAGCACAGGTTTCAGCGAGGGGGAGGAGTAGAAAAATCTAGGTTTTGGCAAACTCAATGGCTTCACAGAGCAACACACACGACCTAATTTTACGGACAGCTTTGTCTCTTGTTGAAGGGCTTGCAAATGAGTGCACATGAAGAAAACCAGCAGCCATTGGAGTATGAGTAATCCAGGCAGGAATGCGGCTTGTTACAGAGATGCAGAGAGCCTGCCCAGTACAGCGTGTGATTCCCCAGCCCAAGGGTAAGCAACACTGGTCTTGTGAGGGCTGTACTGGTGGTGTTGGGTGGGATGGGAGCAGGGAGCTGAAAGACACCCTGTTATCAGGGCTGGTTCCTTCCCCTCACCTGAAGCTTTTGTGGGAATGCACAGCAAGGCTGAGCTGCTGCTGAGGTAGGCTGAGCTGCTGCTGAGGTTCCTCATCTTGTGCTATTCCTTGTAGAAAGAGGTTTTTCTCTTTACAGTCTCTTTACACTTGGGAAAGGCCTCACTCATACTGCACGTCCCAGGCTTGCTTCTTCTGCTTTCTTCCAACATACGAGCACACAAAGGCTACACAGAATCATGGAATCACAGAATCATGGAATATCCTAAGTTGGCTCATTGAGTCGAACTCCTTTCCCTACACTCCTCTTGGATGGAGCTGTTTTCAGGAAGAGCCACGCCCAAACTGAAGCAGAGATGTGAATACAGAAATACAGTGTTAAAGAGGAAAATAACCAAAAGATATCCCAAAACTATGCTGCCATATCTTTACCAAAGTTGTCCATTAGTGCAATCTTCTTTGTGTCACACAGAAAATGAGTAAAGGAAGATACTTTCATATAAATTTAGTTAACCTCTTAGCTGCTGATGCCATGTGACATTTTTAATCTCCACCACCAAAGACCCCATCATCTTTTTTTGCTGCCGGGATACAAAGTTAGATGACACCAAGGAGCATGTGCACTGAATGAAGTGTGTCATCCTCTGGAGCTTAATAGATGGAGCTCCTCGGTGGATCTTTCATTTTTCTGCCAAAGCCAGCTATATCTGGAAGCTCCCCCAGCTTTGTACTGGACCTGCCTGAACCCAGTACAGGCTCTCTTCCTGAAGTCTTATCTCATAATGCCTTTGAAATTACTCTTACTACTCTGTTATTTTCTGTTACAGACTTGTTGCTTCCAGATCGTCCAACAACTTCGACTGTCATCACAGAAATGATCTGTAATTCAGTATGACCACAGTAGCCTGATATCCATTTTCCCCAACTTTCAGTCTGTGTTCTTGCTGGACATCTCAACAGCTGTGGAAAAGGGTGATACTTAAGCCCTTGAGCTGATAGGAATGGTGGCTGTTTGACTACAGCAAGGCACATTGGCCCTGGATCGTTTGTGCACATTGGCTGGTATTCCCAGCACAGTTGGCTGAGGCTTTGGAGTTGTCTCAGTGTAAACTCTATTTTATTTTCTCTCGTTTTTTTTAAAGATTTTTGATGCTTGGTGCTGATGGAGGCATAACACTCACACTGGAGTTAGGTCTCAGTATATGAGAAACTGTTGTTTGATAAGAGTTAGATAAAGTATTGACTGATGATTTTGTACATAATTAGACTTTAGTGCATTTTTGTTTCAGGTTCTCCGCTTTCAAGTAGAAACGTGCTCAGAAATATGTCTTCCATGTTAGAATACCCACATTCTGTTATCTGCACCCATCATGTAAGAAAAAAATGTTCAGATGTTTCCAAAACAGATGTGTGTATTAACTTTATAGATATCATTAGACTGGGAAAGGAATAACAAAAGCCTTAGACTAGGGTTCTTCTTTTTCCAGAAATTACTATACCACAATGATACACTTACACTATCCCCAGGGCTATTTCCAACAGCAGCACTTACTTGCAATACTTCAACCTTTTTGTTTCCTTAATGTTCTGAGATTCAGACAGGGACTAGTGTCTGGATGTAGAAAATTCGTGATGAACTGCTAGAATTTCACTTTTAGATTCGACATTAATCTGATAAATCTTGGATTCAAAATTGTTATTTGGTTTTAAGAAGCTTTCTGACATAGTCCACCAGGTTCAGCTGGGTGCTTTTCCTGGTACTCGCTTTAAAACATTCGAGATCTTAACTCTCTTTTGCCATTAAATCAAGGTTGGAGTTCAGAACATTGTTCAGCTTATTAAAAAGCTCTGACAACAAGAACGTGTTAAGTAGTTTATGATGAGAATTTGAGGACTAATATCCACATGGCTCCCTGTTATATTTCCCACCTGTCTTAAGAATAAAGCTGTGTCTAGCTGTATGAGAGTTATAGGTCAGTTTACTGCTGTGAAAAACAAAAATCCTAAATCCAATGAGTATCACAAGTAAAGATCACTGAAGTGATTTAAAAACTGCTTCAGCACTTGTCTTTGGGTCATTTTACAAATCTTTAAGTTAATGCTGGAATAGAGAGCTCATGGCCAGGATCAAAAATCAAAACAAAATGTTCAGCTGGGGTTAGAAATCCAGAATGCATCATTAGCCTGAATTAAGAAAAAGTACCAAAGTTGATCCCCTTACTGCTTTCAGCCCATAAAGTGTTGTAGATCAAGAGGCTCTTTTAGCATTTGGTTTACGGTTAAGTTGATGTAGTGATGGGAAGAAAGATTGGAGAGAATCAGAAAATACATGCACCACATATGTGCAAGAGACCTGAGTGCAAGACCATCTTATGGCTTCCTGAGAGTCTTCAGGCACAGCAGGGCAGGGATAGCTCGAGGTTAGGAAGGACTTTAGTCAGGGCCACAAGAGACATATGAGCTATGCTTATAAGTTCAGTATAAATGCCACCTTACTCTGTGATCAATTGCTTGTAAAATGGAATCCTGGACTAGCAGCAGTGGCCTGACTGGAGGTGTGCAGTAGTGAAGAGCATATTCCAAACATATAGCCAGCCTAAGAGATTAACTGGTTCCGGTTTTCCCTTCCAGTTTTCTGTCGGACACTGGAGTCGTGGTACTTACTGAAACCGGAGTTTGATTTGGGTCTGGAAAAAACTGGCAAACTGGAAAAGATATAGGAATAGCTAGTGTCACCAGCGCAAATCCAGAGGTCCATCTCAAGGCACAGTCCGAGATGCAGGTTAGCATGATACCAGCCTCACAACAACTCCTGGGAAGGTGCAGACCTTCACTATAACTCACATTCTGTTCACTCCACAAACAACACAAGGGAGATGGGGAGAGGCTAGAAGGGGGTTGCTGAGTACTCAGGGTTAGGGTTCAGCGTAGGAGAATTTAATAAGCAAAGCCAATAGGTCAGGGAGAAATACTATCTACAAGCTCAACCACATCTCTTTGCATTTCCAATTTTGGCTTTTGTTGCCATTCATGTTCTCCCTTCCCTTTTCCTAAGAAAGTTATCACCAATAATCTAAGACATGACCTTAGCTCAAGCCTCACCCATCCCACAAACCTTAGATCTAAAAACATACAGAAAGTCACACAAGATCCTAACTTAGGCTGCTGGGCTTTTCGCAGTTGTTTTTTTCTTTCTTTTTTTTCTATTTTTTAGTTCCCAGCTGAATCCCAACCTTAATCACAGCCCTTGTGTATCTGCAAAAACCAAGCCTCAGTATCATCCGGTGTTGAGGATTTTTAGAAACTGAAACTCAAGCTGAGTGACATTAAAGCAGAATTGAATATCCTTCCTGGTTTCTGCCTTTACGTACTGTGAAGACAATTCTAACACTAGCAACACTGTAGATCTGAACCCCAGCCTACTGATACCTATGAGCTTCATCTTAAAACATCTTGAAAATAATGATAATACTATCCTTCAGCATATTTGGTGACTTACTTTGATTTTATTCCTCTACCCAGTTATTTACCTGAGCCAACATAGTAATACTATACAGTATATAATAGCAGTAATACTGCTCTCAATCTAGGACACGCAACACCCATGAAATTCAGATTTAAAAGAGGTTATGGAACCAGATACGACAGCTACCAGACTCAATGCAAGATTATCTGGCAATTTTGAATCATATTTTTGCTTTGAATTTTAGTGTCTCTCTCTTGTTCATAACCTCAGTATAAACATCAAAGACAAAAAACTGACTTTCCACTAGTTGAAATACTCTTATCACCTCAGTTCTTATCTTTTCAAATTATAACCCTAGACTTACTTTATGGACCACTAAAATTAGAACATCTATAAGCCCTGTAACTGATGCCTCTTTTCCCTCATCTCCATTTGGAAACTTGCTCTGAATATCCACATCAGAGATGATCATTGATTTCTTGATGCTCAAATCCCACTTGGATGCTTGGTCATTATCCTATAACATTAGTGATTTTCTGAAACACAAAATGTAGATCCAGTATGATGCCAGCTCTCAGCACAAGAAGATGCTCTACTCTGAATTTCCCATTTCTCCATACCTTCCTAACTCCTAAAAGTAACTCCAGAAAATTATGACAATGTGAAGCCCAAAATGCAAATGTACTCTTAGGACACATTCAAGCAACAACCCCAAATACAATTTGTTCAGTGTGCTAGTCAGTTCTACCCCTACTTGTAGACTCCATCTTGCTCAGTGTCTTTCTTCTCATGTGACTGGGGCCCTTCATAAACATGATAATATTGATATGACCCATATAAACCACTTTTGTAAACTGTGATACTCTTTGGGGGTGTTTCTGTACAGTACTTGCACAAAGTGAAAAGACAAAGATAGAAGTCTGAGGCAGCCTATTCATCCAGCTGGAACAAAAGGAAAGCTCTGCCACATATCAGAAAGACCTTCTTGGTCAGAAATCTGGACAATGAAATAGCCCATATGTGGATACCACAACACCACAGAGAAAAGTCCTGAGGTGCAGCACAGATTTCTGGATTGCTGGCCATAGCCAACTGCTCCTGGGAATCTGTAGCTCTGAGAACAAAGGTCTGACATACAGCCTTGACATAACTAAACGGGCCACAGCTCAAAAGGATTGCAAACACAAAAGAGATATTATTTTTGTGGTGCATATGACAACATAAACGATATAAATTGAGGTAGAGAAGGCATCGTCTTCTCAAATTGTCAACATGCATATTCACCTAAAGCTTTTGTGAATCTGCCACAAGTTACTGCAAGGGGAAAATCAAATATGCTTTTATGTTGGATCCTCAGAAAAGGTGGTCTTCCAGATTTTCAGAACAGGCACTGGAGAGGTGATGTAGTCCAGTCACAGGAAATCTCTTTCAAATGTTCTTTCCCCAAGGACAGAAGAAAAATTACTTCCTTTTCCTATGCCCTTGTCATCCAAAGGTCAGGGAGAAAGTCTAATGAAAGGAAAGCACCCATGGTTTACTTTCATTTACCACACTTAGCATGCTCATGTTTGGATTTGGGCTGGGCGATATGTTTTTTCTAATATCAGTGCTAGAAAGTTCTCTATATTGTCTGGAAAATAACAGAAGCTTTAGTTTAGACAGACTCCTCATTGTGAAGAGTAATTTGCAGAATATTTATTCAGTTCAGCTTACTTCATGTGTGAGTTCTGTTTACCCACTGTATTCAGTAACAATAAAAAGGTTGTGGTACTGCCTATGCCTGCTAAAGAAAAGCAGTTCTTCATAGTTACATTGATAGAAGGAAGATTTTTAGTTATGACTGATCGAAGGTTTGTTTTCTTTCTTTTCTGTTTGGAGATTCTTTTGTAAATCAAACTCAAGAAATGAGCTCTGTTTGAGTTTTGTATTTTGAAAGGATAAGCTCAGACTGAAAGGGAGATTTTACCAAACTTACAGTACTTTAAAAATCAATGCACAGGAAATTTAATTCTGGATCAGAACTAAGGATTCCCTGTTGTTTCTGCAGACGTTCCTTCAATACAGTGAAATAAAACTTTCCCTTTGTCATTAATTAATATTGAGAAGAGTGGATCAATAACATCCATCAGTGGAGGAGGCTTCTCCTGTTGTCTCATGTGGAAAACCTGTCTCTATTCTGGGTAAGAGTAAAAATTGGTTTTGCATGAAACAGAAACCCAGGTTTCTGTGTGGCACTCTGTTGAACACTGTTCAGCAGAAATCTTCCCTCGAGGTTGCCAGTCAGTCTGGTTCACACTTTATCATGAAGCCTTCATTTAGGCTTCTCTCCATCGAATAACACCTCGAGGCCCAGCTCATTGAGATTTCAGTGGGAAACAAGAATCCCCATGGTTTTGGACTACAATCTTTTCCTCATTTTATACAAATATAAAATTTCCCTTCAGGATTTTTTATATTTTTGTTACTGGCCTTATTGACAGGGTGACATCACTAAATTACACAATCATTTCAGATAGATTCAGATAGAAGACAAGATTGATCTGAGGCGCAGGACTTCCCTCATACACTCTAGTGCATGAGTTCCGATGCGACAACAGTGCTGCCATCCCGTTGTAGCTCAGCTGATCAGATATCTAAGATCTATTTGTAAAAGTAAAACCTGCATAAAGAGTGGCTTTCAAATAATTATTCTGTTTGGGCAAACTGCAGTTCAAATTATTTACTCAAGCCTTATTTCTCTTTTTGTGTATGATGTTTATACACATGTGCTCCAAGAAGTTTCAGATGCTCAGCAACAAAAAAGGCCTATTCCAAAAGCCATAGTGTTTTTCTTCTTTCTTTCTTCTAACATTTTGGGTTTTTTTATGCTATCCAATGCAGCCAGTAAATGCGCCAGCACTACAGAAAGACACTGTTCTTCCAGATTTGAAAGGAAATTTAGTCATTGCCATCTTAAAGATACGAGCACATTTGCTAAAAGAAACATCCACCAAACCAATATGTCTTTGTCATTTCAGCTAAGTACTTTATGAGTCAGACATCTGGTCCTCACTGGATGCCTCTGGATAAGCTCTTTGTTCAGTGGGCTGAAACAGTCTCCAGGCTGTTTGCAAAGGCTGCAGAGCAAGCCTTGCCTTCTGCATCTGGGATGAGAAAATTGTGCATGAGGTGAGAATCCTTTCCCTGATCTCGTACAGCACAACCCACAGGGCATTTCTCTGAGATAATCTGTACATTTCTCACTGGGTTAAGTTACTGTCCTCTAATGCTAAAAAAGAATTGGAAAACCTGCAGAAAAAAAATGACTTTACTCATAAAAGCTTTCTTTTCTAAGGATCCCCAGAGTGGTTTCAGTGTCAGTGACTTCACAGTGTTTTTGAGACAGAAACTAAAAATGATAAGGATGACAGAAGTACCCCACCAACTTTACTGAAATAACTATTTTGATTCAAAACACTTAGGCTGCATTTATAAACCACTTACTGGGGCCTGATTTCCGTTCCTTTGATGTCAATATGCTTAGTTTGAATCTCAGTGTAAATCAAATCCCCTTTCAACCCCAGGAAACATGGGGAAGGTGCCAACCAACAAAGGAAAGCTCCTTGTGGGCTCGTAGGGAAGAGCAGCTGCTTAGTCCACGACACATACAGAGCAGGCCTTTGCGGCTATGGGTGTGTGGATGTGACTGGGACATGTGTCTCAGTGTAGTTTAGCTTTTAGTAACCCCGAGGAAGTCAGAGACACCACAGCTTGGCCTCAAGAAGACCAAGCAATCTTGGGAATGAAGCCTTGATTTTCTCAACAAGAATGTAGATCCTACCACCAGCCCCAGCTTAGCTACCTGTGTGAACCCTGCTCATGAGGTATACCCAGATTAACTTCACTAATGCCTGCCAGAAATTATCGTCTCCTCTATACCTACTGAAGTGGTCTTCCCTTGAATTACAGCGGTGTTGAGGTTGAAAGCTCCTTCCTATCCTCTATCACCTCAAAGCTCTGTACTCATTCAAGACTTTGCTGTTTTTTGTTTGTTTGTTTGTTTTTGGTTTGTGTGTGTGTGTGTGTATGCAGTAATGCTGATTGTGCCTTCAGAAGGGCATAAATCCTTTTTCATCCTTACATGTGAAAGTAAGGGTGGGCAACACCCAGTGTTGCCACATCCACAGTTTCACATTTCTGTTATTAGTCACTGTTGCTGGCACACAAGTCCTTGTAACTTGCATTTTAAGGGCTGTGCTCAGACTCCAGGCCCCAGACCATAATGCTTCCCAGGTCTGCCCCTTCCGCAGGAGCACAGGATTGTCAGTCACCTTGCAACAGACTCCACTCCACCCACAACTCTGATCAAAAGTGCTGACAAGTGACCACAGCTGTGACCCTCAGCTGTTAAATATGAGTTAAGTGTCTTTGATGATCAGGAGGTCAACACAGGTTTCAGAACATACGCAGTGGCAGCTAATTGCCTTTCAGTATGTTAGGAAGCTGCAAAAATTAGGGACAACAACCAGAAAGGTCTTCTTCAGGGAATTTCTTCAGTTTTCTCTTCACCTGTTGTCTTTATCAGTCCATGATCTTGGGAGTGCCATGGCTATTCCATTCTAGACCATTAGTTGAAAGAAGTCTATATTTGCTCTGGACCAAATGGTAAAATTGCTTTATCATTTACAGATGTTCTTGTGGTATTAACAGGTACTGTAACTACAACAGTTGTTTATTAGCTATTGACTACTATACTGATGATACTAAGGACCAGAGTCTATAAACCGTACATTAACTATTAACAATGAACTTTGGACTAATATTTTAACTATATTAACAATTATTTATTATCTATTCATTTCTGTTTCAGCAGATACACTGAGCGGGCAACAACAACCTTTGGATTCAAATACTTCAAAACTTCCCACAAGCTGCATCTTTTTACACTGTCCTCTCATGATCACCAGGAAAAGTGATCAGTGAAGGAACAGTTCTAGTCACAACAAAACAAAATTTCACATTTATTTTGATTAAAGGTGCCATACCTGTGTACATAGGTTCCTGGAAAGTCTCCACAGCATTCCTACACAAATGTCCCCTCAAATAATAAGCCACTCAAAGCATGATTCTGGTTTGGGTGATCTCTTTGAGCCAGGTGTCTTTAAATGAACTGCATTACCCACTGGCCAGTTCAGGCTGCTGCTGACTACTGTAGGTGACATTATTTTAAAGCTTCAGCATGTCCACAGGCACCAGCAACACCAGTGGGTGAGATGCACTGAGATGGAAATGTCAATGGAAATGAGGTGAAGAGGCAAACATTACTTGTTGACCTGACCCATGCAATCTCACTGTTTTGCTATATTTCCATGTCTGTTTCTGGCTTCTTGTCTAGTACTTCCATCACCATCTGCAAACCTTGACTTTGTGCTTTACCAAGCACCTTGCACAGTGTGGAATTAGCTCTGAAAGAACCCAGAGCATAGGCTCTATACACACAACTGGTAACAGAAATATCAGATCAACAACTCTGCCAACTGCAGACGCTGCCAAGCCCTGAAATATCAGTGTCAGGTTTGAGGGGACCATGGCCATGGTTTACATCCTGACTGCAAAAGGAGGTGGAGGTCAGCTGGCTGCCCCAACAAAAACATTAAGTTCAATAAGACAGTGTGAGAATTGCTTCTGAAGAAAAAAAACAACAAAACACCACCAACAAAAATTCCAGGCAAATGACTGCACACCCTACTACAAGGCAGGGATATCTCAATACTCCTGTTGAGTATTCCTAGATTGAAAAGTGGCTTTTTATGGCTTTTCAGTCACTGCATTTTGGTGGCAGGTCCTGAACAAGCTTCTGAAATAGCAGTACGTTAACACTTCCAGTACAGCTCCCTAATGATTGAGAAGCTCTGAAAGGAAAATGGTAATTTTTCCTTTTTCTGCTAATGCTTTTTGCCAATTCTGCATTCCCAAACAGGTTAAGGGTACTCCAACTGGACAAAGAGTACCAAGAAATGCATACTTCATTTCAACTTCCTGACATACTCTGAATTGTTTTTAGTTCTGTGTTTCCATACAAACACACCTAGTGGCTAAATTACAGGACATGAGTTTCAGCAAATTACAGAGCGTGCTCAGACATACCAACCTTTCCTCATTGTCAGAGGGAAGTTTGCTTTGAAATAGAGGCAGGCTTTCCCTCCTTCCTCTGCATTTTCTTTTTCTAACATCCTTTATTTTTCCTTTCTATTTATGCCCTGCTGGTCCTTTTCAGCCTCTTGCAGCCCTTCTTGTGTTGTGGGAGGGATCAGATCAGAGAACAGGCATCCTGCATTCAAAAAAGTAAAACAAAAAATCTGTCTGCAGCACAGGCTTCCCATGCGTGAGCTTTTCCATTTGTACTTGTGTCTCCCAATGGGAACAGTCTCTCCTAAAGACACAACGCCCAGCACATCTCTTTTGCCTGTGCTTCCTTTTCTATTCCTTTCCCCTGTGCACAGCCAGGAGATTGGAGAGCCCTACCTCAGCTTTGTGTTTGTGGGGGAAACAGAACTCTTGGCTTTTCTGAATCTCCATTGGAAAAGCACACAGCAGAAACGCCGAAAATGGCACCATAAGTCCCAAAGTTAAGGAGCAGCCACTGGATGCTATACGGAATTCCTGTGACAGAACAACAGAAAACATTTACTTCACATGATAGTTAGCCAGATGGGCTTGAACAGAAACAATGCAGCATCTGATAAAAATAATAATAATAAAAAAAGCAATATGCAGTCTTTTAATATCCTTCTCTTTTTTATGCTTTTCCGTGGCCAAATGTAGAACAAAATTAAACAAAGAAATATTGTTATGTGTATTCTAACCATGGCAACTTCCCTAGAAGCAGCAAGCAAAAATATTCTTACTGCCATTTTCAGCAGGCTTTAAGTCTGAGATAAATACTAGGTTATGTTTTTAGCAGGCTCTCAGCTGCGTCAGTGCACCAAGTGCAACTGGAGATGCACAGAGGCAACCTTCAACACGCTCATCCTAACACTGTGGGTACCTGAGGCCCACAGCAGTCTCAAGGTCTTCTAGAACAACTTAAGACAGCTCTATGTTACATTTGTGTGTACCCAGGAATTTAAATACCAGAAATAGCAGCAAAACTTCAAATTTTGCAAAGTCCTCCTGTGACATTCTTTTCCGTCAGCAGAAGTGTTTCTTCCTGATTCATATTAAGGATTTACAAAGCAAGAAGAGTTATGGAGCAGAAGAGTCAAACACAAACTGGACCTAGGAACAAATGTTGCCATGTCCAAACTGAAATGATTCACTACTGCAAAGAAGAGCTGCACATGGCTGGTGAATATATTATAGGACAATAAAATTAATTTTCAACAGCCAGAAGTAAAGCTATGGCCTTGGAAATCAGACAACAGACCTACCAGGACTGAATCTCACAGTTGCAGCACCAAACTGATTCCATGCATTGTGACTGCCACCTGCACCTCTTCCAGCAGCCAAGGTATGAAGATAGTGAAGGTCTCCAAGTGCAGCTTCTGACACTGCAGATGTGTGCTGGCTCTTGCTCATGGTGGGAGTTCCAAGCCAGGAGTGCCAAATGGCAGCACTGCACTCACAGTCACCAGCTCCAGGTCTCAGTGCTACCTCATATAGGTTGGGAGGCTGATGTCTAAGTACTGCCATCTGCATCCACTAATCTGTGATGGGAGACAAACAGTTGGGAAATTCATGATATAAATGAGGTAGATGCAAGTAATTCATTAATCCTGCCTGTGAAACCGCATGTCTCCCTCTTGAAAATAACCCCATAATCAGTGCAGACCATTGGTACAGAGCTCCAAGAACATCTGGAAGATCTGTAAGCTCCTGGGAAGTACAGAAACAAAGGACAATGGGAAATAATCAAAGAAGCTGACTGGCAGCTAAGCCACATCCTGCATGCATTCTGTACATGAGCATAAAGCAGAAGAAATAAAAATCCAGATAGTTGGACACAGCCTTCTTGCAGACCATCTCTTTTGGGGCTAGGATTTCAGAAAACCAGTGTGTTTGCCAATCAAATCTGATGAGTGTTTTCGTTTTTTTCCCCCATTATTTTAGTGCTCTTGGAAATAGTTATCAAATGAAATTACCCTGCAATTACATAAATTGCCCTATGAAAAATTACTCCTGCTGTCACTGACATCAAGGCAGCTCTGTTGTGTCACCGTGCCCTGTTCCAGCCTCTGGAACAAGGTTGTTTGCACCTTGTTCATTGGTGTTACATGGAAAACAAGATACCGATACCAGAAGCTGGCGGCTTCCGATTAAAATGGACTTTCCATTCACATGGAGCTTCATCAGGGAGTGTAGGTGGAACAAGAACCTATCTTATGTAAACAGAATCACAGAACTCTAGGGATTGGAAGGGACTTCTGGAGATCATCTAGTTGCACTCCCACAAGGGGGACATTTGCCCCTTATCTCAAGGATGATGGGAGCAGGATAAGGATACCTTACATAAATACCTGGGAGACTACATACAACCCCATGGGTTCTTCTCAGAAGCCGTCCCCATTTTGCATACGGTGCGGACACCTCCATATACAAGGACTCTCTTGGGAATGCAATGCCCCAGTGCTGTGCAGGGACACAGAGTGCTGGCAGTGTGGTGGTGAGGTGGTTGCACATCTGCACCGCTGCACAGGGCACAAGGAAAGCTCAGTGAAACCTGTTTTTCATTTAAACCTTTGAAGGCAGTTAAAATGAAAAACATGCATGAGGCCATGGTGCTCATCCTGCTGGAGGAGGGAGGTCAGAGGGACATGGAGGGGAGAGGGAAGAGAAGGGAAGGGGACGGGAGGGGAGGGGAGGGAAGTGAAGTGTTTTCTATCCTCTGCCCTGCCCCTCTCCTTGGATATCAGTGCTCTTTACTCCATTACTTAGGAGGTTTTCTTAAAAGAGTGAAGGGAGAGAAAGAATCATAGAATCATAGAATCATTAAGATTGGGAAAGAGCACTAACATCATCTAATCCAACCATTAACCCATCACCACCATGCCCACTAAACCATTTCACTCAGTGCCACATTTTCTTTAAAAAATTTTTTTTAAATGTAATTTTTTGAAAACTTAAGAGAAATTGAAAGTTCAATTCTTTTTATTTCTTTCTTGTGGCCGCACACTGAAGCTCCTCCTCTGGCACGCGAGTGGCAACAGCATCTGCCTGGAGCTTGGAGCATGCTGTTTCCCACTTCTCTGTGCCATGCCGGTAGGATGGTCTAGCAATTCTGGGCTGCATAGCAAGCAACAGGGGAGCAGGAGCAGGTCCTGATTATTTCTTTCTTTCAGCTGCGGATAAAGCCTGCACTCTAGTGGATTGACTCTATAGCAAAGAAAGTGTAATCTGTTTATTGATTTGCAGGGTACAAAGAAGGGCTTTCCTGCTCTGGTCTAGCTCCACCTCTTGAGGACCATCAGATGGCAAAGCCCAGCAGGCACAAAACACTTTCTGAAGTCTTATCCCCACCCTGGCCTCCAGCTCCACCAGGAAGCTCAGAGATTTTGGCTGTTCTGGAGTCCTGGGCTGTGTGCTGGGCACTGATTAGAGGTAGGTACTGGTCCATATATGCACACAAAAAGACAGTTTTCCATTGATTAGTCTGTTAAGAAGTCTCAGGAGTGTAGTTCATTCTAGCAGAAATATTGTACGTAATAGGCTGGTCCTTTGGCTATTCTAGTTATGAATAGCTCCTCTCAAGTTCATGCAGTCTGTCTGATAAAAAACAGATGAGGATCTGGTCCGCCATTCTCATAGAAACATACCCCTGATTAGAGCCAGGCGAATCACTCATGCTAAAATATTTGTTTGACACTTGCAATTTGCTTGTTATGGCGTTTGAAGTCTCCTCCTGGCAAATTTCCAAATGGTGGTAGCAAGGCTGCCTTGAACAGGGCCTGGTTCAAAGCTGGGAATGTCCCATCACACCTTCTATTAACTCCACCAGGTTTTGGAAGGGCTTCCACGCCCCTCGCTCATGGCAGGGGTCATGTCCACACTGAATGGTAAACAAGCTAAGTCTAAAAAGCACAGAGGCTTTTACTGGGAAGTAAACGTATCTGTTCTTTAGGCTTGTCCTTAAGTCCTTTGCCAAATATGGACTTATAATATTTACTAATACAGTGGGGAGTTGGAGACAGACAAAGTGAGCTTGTTTTAAAATCTGAATTCTTGAGCAACCCTTGTTATACTGTGTCCCCAGCTTTCATTTTTGCCTAAACCACAACGTCAGGCCTGCATAATGGAGGCCAAGAACTACGTATTGTACTATTATGCATCATAAGAGCATAATTGAAAGGACTTAATTTCTATTAAAGAGGTGGACAAAAACAGTGCTGTTTCCACAGCATACAGGTCTCATTGGTGGGAAGATTTCTAATTCTGTCCTCCAACATTTCAACTTAAATTATTTTAGCATGAGTAAGAGATGTTCTCAACAAGCAGTGCACCTTTTACTTATTGGTTTTTGTATTTTGGTGCATGCAACCACACACTTCCCTTCTCTGCATGATGGGAATAGTGGGATGGCTGTTTTCATCCTGTGGCACCTTCTAAGCTTGTCACTCTTCCTCATCTGGATTGAAGGAGGAGTGTCTCCATTCATGCTTCATGAAAAGAGGCAGAAGGTAAAAGCAAGAGGGTTTTACTACTGCCTTTGTTAAGAGAAAAGGTGTGACTCATTCTGCCCACTCTCTTGGAGAGGGAGTCATCAGCAAACACCTGGTCTGAGCATCCCACATTCCCCAATAAAACCAAGCAGAAATCACATTTTATCTGTTGAGATCTTGTGTCCTGGATTTTCATTCGTCTAATAAGGCTTAAGATCAGATTCAGGCTTTCCTTCAGACAAGTCATGAATAACACAAGTGTCCCATTCTGATGCTGGCATTCCACATGGCAGGAGCTGCACAACAGCTCTGATGGAATTCAAGCAAAAAGACAAAATTTGCACAGCAGAAATCGTCTGACAGGGAGGTTGATGGAGATTAGTTCCAGTGCTTCTGAGCTACTTCTGGCTGCCTCAGAACGCAGATTCTGCACCTGACAAAGCAGAAAGTTATACTTGAGATGAGCTAGAGATGGCTGGAAAGAAAAATAACAGAACTGTGGTCAATGTGAGTAGCAGGAGATCATGCCACACACAGTGTTCTGCTCCTTCTCCAGCTGGGCTTCCCCTTGGGGCTTTCATGGCGTTCAGAATTCTTCTACTAGAAAGCTTTCTGTCAGTGTAGCAGAAGATGTCAAATTCTTCCAAACTATCCAAAATTTGCGATTGAAATGTCCTCATCTTGCTTTGTGTTATATAAACAGATTTTATCAGCTTTACTATTTAGGAAGATGAGAGACTTGCACTTAACTTTGACAGGTCTCTGCCAACAGTAGCACTACCAAAACTGCCTTACCTACTGCTGACAAGAAAAAAAAAAGTAGCAGAAGTGTAAAGGAAGGCAGCATTCAAAGATGAGATGTTGCCTGGATCCTTATTTCATCCTCAGACTGAATACTGCAGCTTGTCTTTCTTAATGACCCAGCCTCTTCTATTTAACAGAATTTGAATGTTCGTTTGTTGTTGTAATCTGACCTCTCCAGCATTAATTTTCTCTCAGCTCTGTGGAGCTATGGAGAACCTCGAAGTTGTGCTGCTGACAACAGCTACCGTGGTCACCACGGGGAGCCAGGAATTCAAGGAGCAAAGCCCGTGTAATCTGCTTGTATCTGGCTCAACGCAATTTCCAGTTGCTTTATGCAAAGCCGGTCATTATTTGCAATTCATCAACTACAAAAACAGGATGGAGAGGCACAGGCAGGTCAGTATCCCAGACAAGAAGGGCTGTGTTTTAAATTTGAAAGTTGAATCCATTATCAGCCATGCTCCAGGTTCTGACTCAGTCGATAACAGTCATCCATGGCTATACATTTTCCCAAATTTTGAACAGCTGCCAGTCACCACTGAGTAAATGTAATAGTTTAAGCAACTGTCTAAGACATTTTCCTTCATGTGAATGTTTCCTACCCCTGATCACTTGGCTCAAAATGCGTAATCAGAGATAATTTTTCCAAAGCTGGAAATATTATTCCTTCTACCTTTCCTTCCATTCCTTGTGGCCAAGTAACTCCAGCCAATGCTAAATGAGTTGCACATGGTGTATGTGAGCTCTTTAAATACCTTGCCAAGCTGCAGGTAGACTTCAGGTGCATAGACCAACCCACCTTACTTCACTCTTCTAATGTTGAGACACAGTTCAACAACACCATAAATTCTGGCACTGTCCACTCTGCAACAGCTTCACCTCAGATAACAAAAAGTTTTTCAGGGCCATTCTTGAGAATCCATTTTTGGATCAAGGATCTACGGCATCTTCAGAGATTCCAGCTTTTGGGACTGGTTGGTATTACTGTGGAGCAGAAGCAGCTCCAGGGTGCTGGCCCCTGACCACAGGCACCTGGCATATCCTACACAGTCACTGCCAGCAGATGCTGTCACATCATGATGGGCCCTTTGTGGGGCTGTCTGGAAGCTCTGCTTCACTGGGCAAGGAAAGCAGTGCTTGGTAATGTGTTGCCAGCACAGGAGTGAGTGGCACAGGAGGCTCTGTGTGTTCTGTACAGCTCCTGTTCACACTTCCTTGTCCCTATGGGCAGGCTGCAGTAGTTCTTACTTCTGCAAAAATTACATACAGCAACTTTCCCCTCCATTGCAGGAAAAAAAATGAAACACTGGAGAGACTTAATTTTCAGTGTAAATGTGTAAAACTTCTGATTTGGGTATTTCAGTCTTATGGCAAAACTTTAGCATATATATATACACATATATTCAAAAATGAAAGAAAAAATGAATTTCATATAGTTCAACAGCTGTTTTCTCTCAAGGAAAATTATCAGAAGTTTCCAGTCAACTTGTGGCATTGGAGGTTGATACTATTCAGAAAATTTGTAATGTGGATTAGGAACTCTTACTGATATCCTTGCTTCTAATGAAGTCAAAATATCAAGTGAAATTTTTCCTATCAGGGTACTGTGAGAAATGTTTTCTGATCTCTGATCAGTGCATTTTGTCTTGTTTGTAAGAAGGCTTTAAACTCCATAGGGTAGTCTCTTCCAACCCGTGCAAAAAATTCAGTGAGGCATTTATGTTGGCTGGGACTCCAAGTGTTTCTATAATATATTATAAAATGCTATTACAATACGAGTAAGTGCTTTTCAACACTGGGCAAGTTCCTGTCCAGCTGTACAGAGATGTGCCGCTCCAGTTGGAGGCTATATCCAAGCAAACCCATCTGATGAGGTGGGATTGGCCATGAAGGACATTTGCAGGATCCTGGTCATGAAACATGAGGACCAGCTACTAATGGCCCTGATCACAACTCAGTGGTCCCAATGTAGCAGAAAATGAGGACTGGGGATGGCATTTTGGTATCCATCACTCTTCAGCTGCTCTTTGTGACTTTCACAATTTAAAGTGCAGGCCACAGAAACACACCACCACCGCTCTAGTGACTGTTGTTCTAGCTCTTGTTCTAAGCACAGAATAATTTCCCACTGGACTTGGTTTCTGGGCAAATCTTGCTTCACTCTCCAAGCTTTTTTTTACTTTCTGGAGAGAAGAACCCCTACACAAATGACTAGTGTAAAACATTATGGTTGGCTTCAGTGCCTCTTCTGTCCTTAAAACTTCTGCTTGTTGCTGATGCCATGGTGAAGCAAAATCCCATCCCTCTGAGTGGTAAGAATCCCCATACTCAGGCTCAGTACTGAGATCCCAGTGATGCCCACACCTGTGGTCTGCAAGCTAGGGCTTATACATGCATGGTTCTCTAGCTATGGGATGGGAGGAGATGCTTAAAGAGATAATAATGTTACTATAACCGTATTTCTTTCTCCTGCTGTGAATGATCTCCTGCCCAGGAAGAAGTGCTCAACAAAGTTCGCCTACAACTTATCAAGTTTGAAGAACTGTTCAGTCAGGTCATGGCCAGGGCCGACTGAAGACACTCAGCAGTCCCCAAGGCAGCCCTTTACTTCCCCTCACTGCTCTCCCTCACTGCACACAAGCCACAGCTTGTAACAGATGGGGGAGGTGGAGGAAAAGACAATCAGAAGCATATGTAAGCATTAACTATAGATCAGTGAACCTTCCTGTAGGCAATAGTATGGGGAGACGGCCAGGCTGGAGGAGAGAGGTGAGAAGAATTGCTCAGCCTAAGGACCTGTCCTCTGTGTACTCCCAGTGCTGTGCTGTGATCTGCTACCAGGGAGCAGAACAACCCAGCATCAGCCTAGATGGGTGTTGTGGCACTGGGCACTTCTGAGGGCATCATTTGTTTTTGGTGAAAAAGATGGTTTTGCTGATTGTGCTACAAGACAGTATTTTCCAACCCAAATTAATGTGGTGTTGAAAGTGGGTGTATGCAGTTTTCCTTGCTTAGCATCTGTGCAACTAGACAAGTTGACATTGAGAGACCTTGGGATAGGAGAGCAACAGGGACTGTTGCTCTTCCCCTTCCTTTGCTTCTGATTCTCACTGTCCCTAGACAGGGATGATCTACCGTTTTGTGCTGGTACAGCTTAACACAGCTTGGTTTTACACCAGGGAACTGCAGGTTGTGCTTATGGTACGAACAACCAATTTTAATTTCTCCTCTCACTGACAGAGTCAAGCAAAGGCAAGGAGACTCCTTCTTGCTAACTAGGACGCACTGGGACATCCTCTGCTGACCACCAAGAAGAATGCTGAACGTACCTCATCCTCCATCAGGAGAGGCATTTGGTGACTTTGATCATCAGTAAGAATTTGAACCTCACTCTGCTGGGTACTTTGACACTGGTTTATCTGCTGAAGGGATATTTCTCCCAGTTCCCTTGTTTTTTAATGCAGAACATCTGCGTCTTCTCTCCTGACATAGTTTCTCCTTTCTTTCTTTTCTCCCTATATAGTAAATTGATGAATGAAATGTCCGCTTTATTCCTGACTTTGCTCTGCTGCTGTCCAAAAGCTTTGCAGACACCTTAGCACATGTACAGCAAATAACCCCAGGTCTTCACAGGCACACAAAGGCAGGCATGTGCATGCAAGGAAAACCACCACAATCCCCTTCATCTGAACATAGCGTCTCATCTTGGACTTCAGTTTCAACCAAGTGACCTGATGAACTGTAGATTACCTGAGTCAGACAGCTTGTCTGACCGACTGCAAGTCATTTTCCCATTACTGAGAATGCCCTTGGGCCTCTGTGTCTTCTCACAGAATGAAACTGTTTCCATCTGCATGAAAAGGCTGATTTTTGTCAGATTTCTCCTTCGGATACTATTTGAAGAAGAGCAGTGGATACTCCCTGCATTCCTGCATACTACATTTCAAGTTGTACGCTTCCAAAAGAGTCAAGTTGAAAACTGATAAAATGTTTAATTACAAAAAAAAAGAAAATCTTTTATGTCTTCTTCCTCTAAACTGAAGCCTGAGGCCAGTAGCAAGGAATGGGGGAAAAAAAAGACGTCCTCTGAAATTTGTTAGGGCACTGGGGCATGCTTTTAGATGTTATCTTACCTGGTATTACACAGGATATGAAATTGCCCATGGAAAAGACAGAAATCTGCAGGCAGCTGAGATGTCTGTCTCTTTCATTCTGTTTGGCTGATCCAGAATTGGGGAACAATTCCAGAGTACTCCAGAAATGCAGGGCTAAACCTCCTGTGATCTCCAAATAAACTATCCAGTGCCCTTCCTTCTGCTAAAGGAAGAATCAGTTGTTCTTATAGAATCATAGAATCATAGAATCACTAAGGTTGGAAAAGACCCACAGGATCATCCAGTCCAACCATTCACCCATCACCAATGGTTCTCACTAAACCATGTCCCTCAACACAATCCAAAAGTTGTTTGAACACCTCCAGGGTTGGTGACTCCACCACCTCTCTGGGCAGCCCATTCCAACACCCAACCACCCTTTCAGAGAAGTAGTATTTCCTAACGTCCAGCCTGAACCTTCCCTGGCGCAGCTTGAAGCCATTCCCTCTAGTCCTATCACTAGTCACACGAGAGAAGAGGCTGACCCCCAGCCACTACAACCTCCCTTCAGGTAGTTAAAGAGAGCAATAAGGTCTCCCCTGAGCCTCCTCTTCTCCAGACTAAACAATCCCAGCTCCCTCAGCTGCTCCTCATAACACCTGTGCTCCAGACCCCTCACCAGCTTTGTTGCCCTTCTCTGAACATGCTCCAGGGCCTCGATGTCTTTCTTACAGCGAGGGGCCCAAAACTGGACACAGTACTCGAGGTGCGGCCTCACCAGTGCTGAGTACAGGGGGACAATTACTTCCCTGTTCCTGCTGGTCACACTCTTTCTGATACAAGCCAGGATCCCATTGGTCTTCTTGGCCACCTGGGCACACTGCTGGCTCATGTTCAGGCTAGCATCAATCAACACCCCCAGGTCCATTTCCTCTTCTCAGCCCTCCCCAGTACATGAGGACGAGGTCTTAACCTGAAGGTTAAGTCACAAGGTTTTCTCCTCTTTGTTAGCTTTTGCCTTTCACTTTATCAAGCAGAATTTACAAGTGCGAGCACTCCACAGAATGAAATATTGTTCAACCTGGAAACATCAGTATCTTTCATATTTCTAAGTCCTGATAAGAAGTACCATAAATGCAGTTTTAACAAGACAACCAGTGTTTTGCTTTCCATTAATCCCTGAAGCACCTCCCTCTGGAATAGCTTTGGAACTGAAAACGCATTACTGCACATCTCATTAATACCACGTGCTTCCCCTCAGTAAAAAGAGCTTCTGTCCCGCAGCCTTTTGGCACGGGGATCCCATCTGGGCAGCAGGAGTTGGAGCAGCCCACGGGTTTCCTTCTGTCTGCCCTTGGTGGAAGGCACAGAGAGGGACATCGCAGCACCAGGGAGTGAGGACGCACCAAGGGAGCTTTGTGACATGGGCTCACACATAACGAACTATTGTGCGCTGCAGAAGATAATTACAAATCATCAGAACTACCCTAACTGTGGAACCACTTGCTCCGGAAAGCAGGTTGGAAAATCCATGGATTCTGAAGGTCAGACAGGACTGTGGGGTCATCTTTACTGATTTTCAAAGTAAGGACATTCAAAGTTTTGTGAAGTAATACTAACAGTAATAAGCAACAGCTTGTATTTGGAAAGAAAAAACATTTTCCAGGAATAAACCTGTCTTGCAGACAGACAACTGGTATCCCACCAGCCTTCATCATTCACCCTTTCCTTCCATCCTGGTAGCTGAGTGCTATATCTGTGGGTTTGTTATGCTTTAGCTTGCCATACCTCCAAATTTAATGCTCCTGATAAAATCAGAGGAAACACACAAAGTAACACAGACACCGAAAGCAGCCGGGCACTCAGACTGCTGTGCAGAGGAGTTATATGGCCCATTTCATAATTTCCTGTGCTCATTTGGAACGAGTCCTGCAGACACACAGCTGGGCTGTATTTCAGTAATTAAAGGCATAGGGCTTGATTAATGTTCACTGACTCAGAAGCTGCATCCCAGAGGCATCAGCTGCCTGTCTCTGAAAGCAATAGCTCTGCACTTCGGAGTGCAGTGGGCATGAGGGTAGGTGCGTGCCCGCTGGTTTTTCTCCTGTTGGTCATCCCAGAGGCCAGATGCTCAGTAGGCTTCTATCAGAAATATTGGTGCTAGAATTGTGAACGTGCCATCATGCCTCTTTCTAAACAAAGAGACGAACCAGGACACAATAAATACACTGTTTTTTCCTAAAACCAATCTGTCCGGAGTTTTCCACAAATGCTCATCACTATTTGGATGATGTTAACCTAAAGCAAGTGTCATGCACTTGCATGTTCCAGCATCACATCAAGTTACTTTTAAAAACTCCTTTATTTTTTTCCAGCAACAAACTTCCTAATTGTAAAGCATTTCCTGTCAAAAATCAAATAACCCAAAAGTTGGGCATCTGTAAATCCCACGTCAGGCAGGGTCTCCCACAGACAGAGCTATTTACAACACACAAGCTGGACAGAGGGCTGGTTCCTGCTGGATGTGGCTGCTGAGACTCAACAACGTGCTTGCTGACTTCAGCAGCGTTCTCTAAGGTCTGGCAATAAGTTCAAGCACTCTGACCTGGTGTGAAGGTGTCCTGCAGACTTCAGACTTTCAAGTTTTTATGTCAGATGTTGCTGTTTCTGGCAGTTCAAAAGCACAGGAAAAAAATAATCAAGGAGGCATTGGTCATCTGGATAGAACTGACAAAGTTTAGTCCACGTTTGTACTTATTTTCCTTTTTTTTTTTTTCAAGTTTTTCAGTGGGAAATAAGTCTTCAAAATTATATACCCAAACCTACATTACACTAAAGTTAGGGATTTGTACTCGTTACGATGGCAAAATAGGTTTCTTGCATACTGAAGCACTTCCACACTTTCCATCTCACACCAGCGCAGACAGACCTAGCTTGAGCTTTGCTATGACTCAGTCTTGCAGCGATCCTGGGTAACACATGAGCCTTTGAATAGATCTGGGTGGAGCTACTCATGCTTCTGCTTTGGTGATGAGCACCGGCAGAGATAATTTTCTCCTCTAAAATGTCTTGATTGCATTAACAAAGAGTGGAACAAACTGGATTAAGTGCTTGAGCATTCAAGAGAGGATTTCCAGAGAGTAGCATGACATTTAGTACCAGCAAGTTGGAAAGGCATGTATATATTCTCAGGTCTTCTATCTTATGTGGTTCCCCTCCTGTACACCTTCATCTATCTCAGTACCTTAAAAAACAAACAAACATAAACCTAAAACAGTTTTTTTTTGTTATTTGTATATTCGTTTGTTTCATTGTGAGATAGAACTTGCATGCAGAAATACAACTTGTGGGTATTTTCCTGTGTCAAAAAAACATTCATACTCAGAAGCTGGAGACACAATGCAACAGCCTTGTGTACAGCTCATTGTGAATGAATCCATCAGGGTTCCACTGCAGATGGTGAGAGTTTTGCCTGTGCGTGTGAATAACAAAGTAAAATAAAATAATACAAATTCACAACAGGGAAAATGCATTAAGATGCTAAAATCGACTCCCGCAAATTTGATAATGAATGTACCTATTGGTACAGATGCTAGATTTCCAAAGCAGGATTTACTTGTTGCTTTGCATAGTAAATATTTTCTTACTGCTGGTGAGGATGTTTATTAGATAACTGTGTGTAACTGCCCATCTATCCAACCACAGTCCATCTGCTGGTAGCTCTGTGGGTTTTTTTAATGACAGCTTACATTTCTCGCTAATAATTTGTACACTTCAGAGTCTACTAACGTGCATGCCCTGCACACGCACACAAAATTACAAAGAACAAATTACCCCCAGATCCTCCTGCACTTGTTCAGAGTTCATTTGTAAAGATCAAGCTGCAGAGGTCTGCTCCCTTGCTCAGAAGAAGGGCCTCTCTGAGAGTGGGCAATGCCTGATGTGGCTTAGGCAAGGGAAGTGTATGCATGCCAAGGACCCTGAAGTCACTGCTCACTTCAAAGCTGTAACTTGAGCTTCCCCAGTGACTCTGCAATAAATCAAATAAACCAGGCTAAGGAAGCACGGGAAGCAGGGCTGGCAAGTGAAAGAGGTGAAGGGAAAGAAAATGCTGTGACAGTGAAACATCCAGGAGACAAAGCTGTCCAGCAGTGGATTAACAAATGTGAAAATGTAGCTGCTGGCTTGGACAGTGCTTGCTTTCTTCATCCAAAGAATTGCAGTGATAACAGCCTCCACACCCTCACACACAGGTAATGCTCATGGAGCTGAGGAGTAACGTGGGCCACACTGCGTAAACTTTCTCTTGCTTCCCAGTCTAATTCCTTGCTGTTATTCTTTTCCCTCCCAACACAAACAAGCCTGAATATGGCACATTCTTGAGAGTTCTATTTTTAATGCTACACAGGTGGATGTCCCGTGGAGACCTGCAGGTAATCCTTTACCAGTGACATCCATCTCAGCCCAGGTCTCCAGAAGTCCTACACATAAGAAATTGCTTGATTTCCACTTGGAAGAATGTTCAAGACTGAAACTTGCAAACAAGGTATCATTGCTCACTGTCAGCTGCCTATCATTCCCATGTGAACAAAGTTTATCAGTCAGTCAGGAAACAGACTCATCTCTGCCCCATGTCCATTAGGAAGACTGTAGCACACATAAAGAAACATTATTGTAGCTCTGAATGCTTTTGAGATGATCTGCAAGATGAGACATTTTCAGAAAAAAAATTATGACAGGCATCTATTGGGAATGAATGGATATGAAATAATTCATTTCCTATACATTTACTATGAAAATGCACGATCAAATTTGCTCAACAGCTATTAAATGTCAGCTACACAGAATAGAGCTAAATGGGGCTTTACCAGAATTTTGATACCACTTTCCTTTTCGCCTCCTCTGTATGAGTATTGGCAAAATACATTTTTCTGAAACAAAAACACTTTGAAGGAACAAAAATATTCTGGGCTCAATTAAACTGAAATGAGTTTCTGTGATCTCTTCGGGGTCAATGTCTCCTTGTTTGGGAGGCAGCAGAATTCTCCATAGCAGTCGTGACAAGCAGGCTTATTCATTGTGCATTCATCATCCCCCGAGTGAACCTTACCCTCTATCTCCTCACTGCTGTGATATCCTGAATACAAGGTTATAAATGAGAAAGCTGACCCATATAAATTCACACTGTTCTCTGAAAATGGAACCTTGTAGATCATGCAAGGGAACAGCCAGCTCAAATGGAGCTAGTTTTGCAAAGAAATCAGCCCTACAGTCTTGGCTGTTCTTTCCAACTGGAATTTATAATGAGAAAATTTTAGTAACTTCAACTTATGTAAAAATTATTAAGGATATAGAGGAGAGTCTGGAGATCATAAATACTGCACTTCTGAGTGTTAGGAAAAAGAGAATAATGAGTGAGGCAGTAAATTATTAGACTGTTGTTCAGCAAATCTAGGCAAGGGAATTAAGAAGGGAAGAAGCAAAATTCATGCGTATTTATTTTACTGAGTAGTTTCCAACTGAGCTGAAGGTTAGAGCTTTCCCCTTGATTTGGGGGAAGAAGTTATAGCTGGTTCTCTTCTTTAAATGAGATTTCTGATTTGTGTTGTTCATATTCTTTTTCTTCAAAGCTATTATAAACCTTGGCAGAACTGGATAGCATAGTGATGATTGAAAAAGACTGATAGCAACTGATGGCTGGCCAATGCTTCATTCTGCGACTGCGCAGGGTGGTTACTGCAGTTCCAGATACCAATAGCCCAGGCACCAAGAGACTCAGGATGTGGGGCACTGCCAGGCAACTTCCCATGCCACGGAAGGAAAGTGATAGCATCAGTGTGGGTTCTGCCACCTCATACGCACTCATAATCCCAGCTGCTGGCCAAAAACCCCTGCCCAAGGGAAATGGGGATGGCTAGTGGCAGACCACTAGCTGCTGGCCTACAACAGTTGAGAAGTTACTCATGTTTACAGCAGATGTGTTGCCTTTTTAAGATCAAAGGGAGTGTTGAGGGGTGGGGGACAGCATTTTCCACTTCCTGCTAGCAAATGACAGTGGAAATTCCCTCCCCAGGCATCAAGAGCAAAATCTGGCAGCTGTTCAGATGGCTGAAATGAATGGCCAGCCCTTCCCAGCTTCCTTGCCTTACTTGCCCCAGGTGGCTGAGCTGTTGTTCAGAGAGAAGAAGGTCTGGAGACAAAATCTGCATAATAGTGACTCCTCTATGTCCACTATGCCAAATGCACCAGCTCCAGGTCTATCCACCTCCATGAACCTAACACCAATGGAGATGAGTCTTGGCAAAGTGTCACTGAGTGCTAAAGAGGTGACCACCCCAGCCAATGCCCTTTGCCTATTCAGTAGACCTTGCAATTGTCTCCTCTCCTCCACCCTGCTATGCCAGTAGAAGGAAATCCAAGTCACATCCTGACCCTCTTTAGAACAAAATCTGGCATAGTAGTGAAAAACCATTTTTATGCTCTTTAAAATAAGACACCGGATTTTCTATTGAATTGGCTGAAATATGCATTCTTTTTTGCTGACTCTATGCTAAATGCAGTCACTCCCAGCACAGGAAGGGAGATCACAGTTGAGGCTAATATCTTTTCAAACTTTTGCCCCAGTGTTCCTCTGATCTTATCTTTCTCTTACTTGCCAAATCTCTCTGTTTTTGTTGCTCCTTAATTTTTTTTTCCCCTAAGGTGGGTAGCATATTTCTTCCTTCTTCTTTGTTCAAATATTTAAAAATGCCAATGTGATTTAGAAGCCCTTGGAAATCTGCTCTGAAAGTGTGTGCAATATTAGCTGCTAAACAGCTATCATCAATTCTAAAATTAGTGTGTTAAGTTAAGCTACTAGTACCCATTTGGAGAGGATTCTCTGGAATCATATACGCAAGTAAAATAATCCAAAGCTTCTGATAGGATTAGTGCAGAAAGAAATAACAAGCAACATATGTAATAATAATGTAGGAACTAATGTTGAAATCAGCAGAAGGGAAAGAGTATTTGGTCCAATTCCACCATACACTTTAGGGCATGATTTTTAAATCTCTTCTCAGTTTTCTTTGGAAGGTGGAATTGAGCAGGGAATCTTGACACCAGTTGTTCTTAGAAGCCTGACATTTTGATGGGGTCTTTTGTATGGTACAGCTAACTCTGTGAATCAGTAGCAAAACACACACACACACACACACACACACACAAACCCCAAAAACAAAAACCACCAATCTGCGGAGAAAAATGATGACTTGCATTTGATTCTGAAGTTCCAAGCATTTTTTGAGTATTGTTTTGCTGACTCAAGTTTTATTCTCCAACGTTGCTGGAAGCAGAATTTTCTTTGGCAGGTTCACTTCTTTCTTGCTGGTCAAAGTTAAGCTGAATTCTACTCGACAGTTAAAAAGAAAACAACAACAACAACAACACCAAAAAAAAACAACCCACAAAACACAACAAAAGAGTCTCTCCTGCTTTAGATACTCTTTATAAATATTCTCAAATACACCTTTTCCCAAAATGAAAAGCATCAAATGTTGAGAGCGTGGTTTGATGTTTGGACCAGATGATCTTAGTGGTCTTTCCAACCTTAATGATTCTGTGATCCTGTGATTCTTTATCTTATGAGAGGATAAACAGTTGAAAGAAAAAAATCTTCATTTTTATTTTAAATCCAGGAGTACACTTTGATGCCAATTGTGAGTCAGTTTAATTTAACATACTACAAATGAATCCCTGACCTATGAAGGTACAGGAGAAGCTCAGGATTCTAGGCCCCACCTTCAGAAACGACATCTGTGTGCTTCCACTCAATTTGTTGTCTAACTTAATCTAACTTCAGTACTTGTAAAGATGGAGCCACACAGGCTTAGAGTTCACTGTTTAGTGTGCTGGGAGTTTTGAATTTCTGAAGAACTAAGATCCTAAAAGGTAAGGTGGCCCAAAGCCCTTTAATGATTTTCAACTCCAAGCCCTGACCCATGTGTGAGGATGGCTAGGAGACCTCCCATTGCTCTCCCAAGGCCATTAAAACACCCCAGAGAAAACACAGCTGCTTATGAAGCAGTTGCTGCCCCACCACAGCGCGCAGACCAAAAGGTAAATCAGCACAGGTTTCTGCTTGCCTCTGTGCTGCCATGGGTGGTGCAGCTGCTTGCAGAGGCAGCTGAGCTGCCTCAGCAGTGGGCTGGGTATGTGGATGGACAGCTGAGGCAGAACTGCTGCAGCCATCTCAGTGAAAGTCAATGCTGTTTACAGATTGAAGGCTTCATTCACTTGAGAAAAAAAAATCCAACTTTTTCTGTTCATATTAAAAGAAAATACAAGATTTTTTTTCTAAAGTGTCATATTTCTCCCTAGCTCTGAAATTTTACATACTATGTTTCAGCTTATGCAGCTTCAGGCATTCAAGGTGGTAGCAGATTTAATATCAGGCAACTGCTACACTCTTTTATTGTCCCCTTGGTCAATTTGTTGTGAAAAGGAACAAAAGAATCATGGCCACTCCAATGAAAAATGCACTGATCAAGACATTCTGTGGAGATGCCCGTCTCCTCAAAAATCTTTCAATAGGAAGTATATAATCACTCATGTTTACACTGGGTGATGGCTTTGCTTTTAGTCTTTAGTCCTTTTGTCCTCAGCCAAGAAGAAGTAACTTCATGTTTGGAAAAGGTGGGAAGGGTTTATGGAGAAAGAATAACATTGCTTTGCCTTGCAAATCTCCATCAAGTTCAAGATCTTTAACAGACTGAAGAGTTCAGATTGATGAGTTCAGAACAAATTTTGTGTTGTTTTGTTGTATCAACTGGAGTTTCCCTTTCCAAGCTTACTTTCAAAGAATAGATCTGAGCAGGTTTTTTTAATATGACAAGATTACTTCTAACGCAAGATGTATGCACACAGGTGGACACATGCCAGGTAGAAATAGTAATCTCCATCATCTTTGGACTGACATTTGAGAATGGGCCAAGACCTCCTCTCGGCAATGACTGTCCTCAGCCAGACTCAGGAGCCTGTCCTGGAGTAAATCGCAGCTTTTCCATCACCTGCCCTGCTTTAGACAAGTCTTTCTCCACTCTGCGGATCTCTTAAACACTTCTTGAATTTCCTGAGTTAATGCTGAAAAAACAGATTTTGCCTGAGCTGGCACTGAGTTCCCCTAAAATAATGAATCTGACAAAGAGTGATCTCCTATGTTGGCTGTCCTCTTTGTCAGTCTGAATACAGTATTATTCCTGTATGAAGTTTCAGGAAAAACAAAAATGAAGTGTCCTTGATGTTATATTTTCCCTGGAATTCTTCACATTGCAAAATGCAGTCTGAAAGGGCTGCCTGCAGTTTTGAACACCTGAGTTTTGAACACTCGATTACGCATGAAAAAAACAGAATTGACGTAAGAAAGGATTTAAGCAAATAATTACTTCTTGGTGCTGCTCAACAGAGAAAGCATTTGAGACCTGAAGATGAATATAATCACAAAACATGGTGCAAATCACCTGTGTCAGCTTTCATTGAAAATCAGTAGACTCCATGCCTAGAGAAACTTCGATATCTAGAAGAGAGAAGCAACATAAATTAGCAAAGTCTTGACAAGAAGTACTAAACGGGGCACAGGAAATATTATTATAGAAAGTAATGTCTCATACCACAGAGGACATTTGTGCCATTAACAGAAATTAGAACTTCTAACCTTTCATATCATATATCAACTTAATTGTCTCATATGCCCGAGGAAGGGACAGACTCCCAACTGTTAGTCAGTTTTCAGTATGCCATAAGCATTTAGATGTGCGAGGCCATAGGTATCACCAACAGAAGAAAATAAACAGTCCCAGTAGGATGCACCAGCTGGTGATGATGGACAAAGGCTTTACCATAACAACCTGCCTCAGTTCTCTGGCCAGTTAAAAAGTGCCAAAGAAGACGATTTCTCTCTTCTGTATCTTTTTATTCTCTTTCCACAGTGCAAGTTAGCACTTTCTCTTTTACACTGCAGTGCTTTTTTCCAGCAGTGACAAGGTTTCCATACTTGCAATTTTACTTTTCTCTCCCTCTACTTTAAGCTGCCTGTAATACAAGCAAACAAAAAAGCAAAAACAACTGACCCCACCAAAACTCAAATCCAAACAAAAATCCCAGTATGGTCCCATCTTTCTTTAGCTTCTCTTTTACGGCATTGTTTTTTTTTTTTTTTTTTTTTTTGAAGTCTCTTTCTCAATTCATGTTTTCACCCCTTTTTTGAATCACAGTACTCAGGAAGGATGCAACAGATCAAAGACAATTCTTTGGACTCCACAACCATGTGATCAACAGAAGTAAAAGAAATAAGTGTAAGCATGTGCAAAGAATAATTTTAGAGGATCTGAATTTAGGATGGAAATGGTTTTGAGCAATAAATGATGCAGACTGCATACAGAATCAGAGAAACACAATACATTTGGTATTTCAAAAATATTTTGAATACCTTAAACATATGAAATGGTTGATCACATCTTTTTCTCTTGTTCTTTCCTTCAATCAAGATGTTTAAAAAGTCTTCCTCTAACATGACTCTAGGAATTTCTAACATCTTTACACTATCTTTTCTCTACAAATAAATTCCGAAGTTCTCTAATGTGTTGCTATAACCATTACAGTTTTTAGAGTCTATCTTCTTGTTTCCAGACACCCTCCAAATAATAGCTCACAGATTTGCTTGGGATAGACTCTCTCACACACCACAGAATCATAGAATCAGAGAGTCATTAGGGTTGAAAGTTCATCAAGTCCAATCATCAACCCATCCCCGCCATGTCCATTAAACCACATCCCTCAGTGCCACATCTACATGTGTCTTGAACAACACGGAATGTTACTCAATCACTTCACTTGGCAGTCTTTTCCAATGCCTGGCCTTGTTTCAGGCATCAGTACCGTGTTTGTCAGGATGCTGGGAGGTTTCAGGCAAGCAGGCCAACCTCACTGCTGTCCCCAGGGCGATTGCACCACTCTCATGCAGACCTCCTACTCCTCCGTTTCAATAAAATGAGCTGGCACACTCATGTAGCAAATGGGGCCTGGAGAGCTGCAGTTGTCTTTGTCTATGCTCTCATCTTTGCCAGTGAATCCAATTTACACAGGATGTGTTGGGGATTTAGGTGATGCCTAAATACACAAGCAGAAGGTCCAGCCCCTGATACTAAGCTCTAGTGTCTGCTTTCCTTTTCTCTTTCCACTTCTCCCTGAGATGTCGAAAATGCAAAAAAGTGTGTGCATACATAAACACACATTTATAAGTATACATAAATACACAGTAAAGACGAGTGCATGGAAACCTGTATTCCCAATATCACAAATAAGCAAAGCAAAAAATAAGCAAACCCTGGAGTGTTTTTAAAAATTAACTAATTTAAAAGTAATGAGATATTAGGGAAAATCTATAGGACTTTGCTATCCTGTCACACAGATTTTTCGTAATTACTCACTGAGTGAGGTTGAGTTGTAATCAGATGACAGAAAAGGAAAATTTACTTTAGAGATGAGTTTAGTTTTGAAAAATCAGGGTTAGAATATTCTAAAGGCTGCCCAATAAATATTTTCTTGAGGTACAGAACTCCATTTCATGCAGTTGTTAACTTCTATCTTATGCAGTCTCTAAATTGATCTGTAAATCCTGACGATGCCCTGGGTGGGACACCAGTGCTGAAATAAGATTTTTGTGCTTTTGTAGAAGGGTCTCTTTGACATTATTCTGTATTCTGCAGATTGTGCATCTGGTAACATTTACTGTACTACCAAAACACTGTGTTTTCAGATGAGATAAATAAGACAAAGAGTAGAATCCTGTGCACTTCATAGATAAGACATTCTGGGTTGTACTTGTTTCTTTGCATTACAATAGGAATATTCCACACAGTTAGCACTGGTCTTCCTCTCTCTGTGGTCTGTGTGAGAAATGATCCTCCAAACAGGCAGGCAGAGCCTGAAGTGAAAGTGTGTCAGCCTGAAGAAGTTGCTGAAGGAAGATACGTCCTCATTCAGCAGCGGAGACCAGGGATATGGTATCTGCTTGGCCTGAGCTTGCATTTACAAGCACTCTAAGGATGAGAAACTTCCTTTTACTGCCCTCAAAATGTAATTTTTCCAAGCTGGAGGACCACAGAAATCAGAAAGTATCATTTTCACAGAAGCATAACTAGTGTACTTATGACACTGTGTACTTAAGAATGCTTTCGTGCTTGGATGAGCATAGGCATAGTTCCTAACAAGACAAACTGCAAAGCATCCTCATTGCAAAGGTTGTTTTCCCTAGGGGCTCAGAAACTTGCTCCTGCTACGTAAGCGAGAACCTGGTTCCCACTACAGCCAGTAGAATTTGCCATGTATCTGCAGAGGGTCAGTCAGCTCAGCATTTGAGGCACCTGAGGCTTGAGTCACCTCTGTCTCAGAAGCTCTGAGTCTCAGAAGAGTTACAGAAAGAATCTAGGTTTTAACTGCTTGCAAAAGCTGACCATAAGATGCATTTTGATTAATCTGTGTAAATTCTAGAGGGTTATTTAAGCAGTAAACTCCTGCACAGCATTAAGATGTTGCGAATAGACAGTGTTAAGCTGCTTTAACAGCAGCGTTGCAGTTTGACCTGGCAGGTGGCTGAACACCACACAGTCATTTGCTCATTCCTCCCTTTACCAATGGGTTGGGAGAGAGAATAGAAAAAAAAAAACACACCAAAACATAGTAGAACTTGTGGGTAAAGAAAAAACTATATACTAAGATAGAGAAAAGGAAGAAGATCGCAATTATGACAAATATACATATATGTATGTGTATATATATATATGTACAACACTGCTTAGCAGCAACTATAAACATCTGTGTGTTATCAGGGTCATTTTTCCCCTAGAACCAGAACATAGCATCATACCAGACACTCTGAAGAAAACAGTTCCATCTCAGCTGAAATTAAGACAAAGAAGCGTCAAAGAGAATTCACTCTCATGCCCTGAGAGTAGTGACTGGACTGGACTACACAGAAAGAGGCAGAGAAGAATCTGTGATCAACACAGTAGGTGAAGGCAACAAGGACTGGTGTTGGTATTGTCAGGTATCCTGTAAGGTGTTTAATGAGCACAACATAGGAACTCAAGTAATAGTATATGAGTCAAGAAGAGAGACTGATGGAACTGCAGGAGCATGAGGCATGTGTAGAACATTGTTAGGACATGCCTCTCAATTGGAGAGTTTGTGTTTACCTTCAGACAGACAGACATCAGCAATGGAATGAATAGTATGTTATCAATGAGTTCACAGCAACCGGATGTAAGGTGCTAAGGCCTCTTCTGATAGTGGTAGGAAAGGTTAGTGGAGGAACCATCCAAAGGCACAAAATATCAGTGCATTCAAACCTGAGAAAGAAAACTCACTGCTGACAGTCCATGACTGCCAGAATTTGGCACTGCTAGAAAAGCAGAGATGTGAACACTGTGAGTGCTACCTGTGACGGAAGGAGGATAGCACACCTGGGAAAAAAGCACGTTCACGGAAATTTCTGGTTTCATTTGGTTTTCATTTTTACAGCTGATTGGAAATTCATGAGACCGGTTTTAATGAAGTGATAAGTGACGAAAGGCTATGAAAATGAGAAATGAATGTTAATGTTTTCAGTTGTAGGCTGTGATGTTTTGGAGCTGGAGCCAGGAAAGTTTCCAGAAGCACTCTGCTTCATAACCAACTGAGGAGCTTTAAAACAATAGGCTCTCTTTAGAACTTCTTATATATCTCAGCCACAATTTTCCAATGCTAAGTCTCCATTATTTGATATTTTATTTCAGCTTATTGTGATCACTGCAACATACAACATTTACAGCAAGAAAATGCCCTAAAATTTGCAAAGATTAATGGACAAATGGCACAAACATTGGAAATGTTTTTATTAATGTAATGTGTTATAAATATGAATAAGATGCATAACTAAGCCTTCAGTTATATTGTAGTGAATGAAGAAAATCTGTGAAGTTCACTGTGATTTAAGTTGCGCCTTACACAGTATCTTGTCATTTTTCTTTGTAGTAATGAGCAAATGCCAAATGTGGTATCTAGTGGTCACTAGCAAAAGAAAAAACTGAGAATGAAAATGTATAAAAGAAAATTCAAATGGTAAAATGAAGAAATCTTTATTTTAAGAGAGTCTTTTAGACCAAGAGAACATCTTAATCCATCAGCTGGGAACAATCAAACTGGTACGCAGACTAGTAAAAGAAACAACTGCCATATTTATCCACTGGCTTAAGATAACCACAACGTAAACAAGGCCCTGTGCTCCAATAGACAGAAAAAGTGAAGCAGTTATTTGTTTCTAAAGATACATATTTCTTCAATAGGAGCTTTCCTCAAAAACTGGAAATCACACCTGTTTCACCAGTTTTAGAGGTGTCAGGAATGGAGTTCATTCTTACTTGTAATCAAGCCAGTGTTTACACTTTAGATCTAGAAATATTTTTAATTCAAAAAACAAAATGTAACATAAAAATAGAGATGCATGCCTTAAGGTGGAATAACAGTTTCAGAAGACATTATGCCAAATTGACATTAGAATGACACTGAAACAAGTTCAGAAATTCGGAAACAGAATTTCTCTACAATCATTAGCAAATACGACATCAAAATGTTGCTTGTTATTCTTATTTGTGAGTGTATATCTACTTTTCATTTACAGTCACTACTAACAATATTCAGATACTAATGTTAATCCATTTTCACTCACTTCATGATATGGGAATCATAGAATCACAGAATTACCAAGGCTGGAAAAGACCTCTAAGATCATCCATGAGGATTTTCTATAAGACAAGACTGGGACACACAACTGGTCACCAGTTTCTACTCTTACTGTATAGCTATGGTGACTATTAGGGACATTGAAAATCTCCTGTTTTTGCACTGCAGAGGATATTCAGTACTGCTAGAGAGTATGGAAAGTACAGGAATTCTCTTTCTCTTTTTTCTTTTATCAGATCTGAAAACATGCTACTAAAGAGGGAACCAAAGACCAGAAAAATTGTGTAATTAAACAGAAGATCTTGGGAAATTAATATTAATATTAATTATCACTTGCATAAAATGTCTACGCTAATCAGGGTACAAAGTGCTTCTCATTAACAATTTAAATTCAATGATGACTTTCCATTTGGATGTACAAATTCAACAGCCAAGATTGCTGGGTCACTTCACTAAGTTCTGCAGAGCAGAAAAATATTTGGTGCTACACTGTCATCTCTCCACTTGTGCCACAATTCTGATCACGGACAATGCACCAAGTATGAACAGGAGGTTTCTTGCATTAGAGGCAAAAGTCATTACATTGTGAGCTTAAAATGGATGAACTAAACCATCAGTTGAAGGGAGTGTACATGGCTGACAGCTGTACCTATTGAGTGGAGGATCCTTGCTGGCAGTACAGCTCTATATGAATTTCAAAATCAAATGCATGAAGGGAAGTGGAAGCACAACAGTGGTTTCCTATAGTGCAACGCTACCAAATATCTTCCTCATTAGAGACTCAGCAAAAACGTGCTTCCTCCTTGGCATGGGACAAACCAGCATGTCTCCAGGCAAAGGCTGAAGTGCAAGGTTGACCAGGTGGACTTCCATATCTGTGGAAAGGGCAGATTCAAAGCCCAGTAAGGAGCTCCTTTTGGATGGCGAGCTCTGTAAGTACTGTAACATCTATGGCACTGCACACGGTTGGCTTGGGCAAAGCTCTGGAGCAAGCAGCCAGCTCTGCTCACCTAGTGCAGCTGGTGTCACCTTCAGGCTGGTGAGTGAGAGCAAGGAGAGGCTGACCTCAACAGAAAAGAGTAGGGAAGGCCAGGCTGTGAGCCTGCAGAACTTGTCTTCTCACTGTTGGCCTGAACAAACACATTTGCTTATCGCTATTGGTTGGGTGCTCCAAAATCATGTTTTTCTTCTTCAGCACCAAGAAGCGCATCCCACAGGCAAAGTACCTCTTATCTCCCCTTGTGTTGCCCTTCCCCACCATAGCCCTCTGTTGTCTCTCCCCCCTGTTTCTGCCTACCCCATCCCCAGCCTATTTTTTTTCTGAGCTTGAGATTTGAAACCCTTTGAAACATGTTGTTTCCAGATGCGGTCTCCAGGAATTGTGTTCATGGCTTCCTGCCCCACTCTGGGCAGCGGGCCGGGTGCAGGGAGCACAGAGTCTCCCAGCCCGCCCACCATCCCCTCCCCACAGCCCTATGGAAACTGCTCTGCATCTCCTGATTGACACACTAAATTACCACCTCATTAGGGCTGCTGGTTTTCTATGTTTGGTGTCCAGGACCTGCGTTTCCCCACACCCCTATCTTTCTAATTAGCTGGTAATAACACAGTGTGCTCTGTTAGCATACCACATCTGCACCAGTATTATGTTAGAAAAGCCTCACAGGTATGAATGAAATGCAACGCTATATTACATTATTAATAAAGTATTTTGTGAGAAACAAAGGTTGGATAGATAATATCAATTAATTCTGCAGATAAGGACAAACTAGAAGAGCAAATTACAGCAACTTATGTCAAATACCTGTTCTGAGGCTTTGAAAGCATGTCAACCTGTTCACTAAGCTAGGCCAAAACAGACCAATAAAACAAAAGCAAACAAGCATTTCCTTTTTTAAATTCAAAAGCAGAAAGTATTACATTAAATTAAAAAAAAAATTGGCTTTATTAATCACCGGCTGTAACTACACTACACAAAATATAAAGCTCTAAAACTGGTTACTTACGTGCAGAAAATTCAACCCATAAAATTTTAGTTCAGTGTTTCACTCCCACTACGTCTCTTTGATGAACGAGTTTGTTGAGAGTAAAGTTATAGTGGGATTGGAAGGGTATTTCAGTGAAGGCCTTTTAGCTTGTAGGGTTTACAATAGCTTGCTATCCAAAGACCAGGTACACAGTGAGGAGAAGAGAGGAGAGGGGAGGGGAGGGGATTTAAATTAGATATTAGGAGGAAATTCTTTACTTGGAGGTCCATGAGGCACTGGCACAGGCTGCCCAGAAAAGCAGTGGATGCCCCATCCCTGGAGGCATTAAGACCAGGTTGGATTGGGCCCTGGACAAACTGAGCTGGTAGTTGGCAACCCTGACCATGGCAGGGGAGTTGGAACTGGAAGATCTTTAATGTCCTCTCCAACGTAAGTCATTCTACGATTCTATGATTCTATGAAATGGTTTTGCCTATAGGAAAGGTTATTTGCTGACACAAATTGCTTCAGAGATAAGGCTGATTACTTGCCTCTCCAAGCCTTTTGTCAAGGCTAATAGGTTTTTTGGAAGTTGAGCATGCTCCAACAATGACATAGTGACTGGATGAAACTCTCACTTCCAAGGGATACAGTAAGCCTGACAAACAGATGTGAACATAAGGGTGGACCACCAGCTTATCCATACCGTACAGGGGTGCCTGTGGGCAGTGGCATCCAGCTCAGGGCTACATTCAGCCTCTGGCACTTTCACAATTGCTAACTGTTGCAGCCTCTCTCACAGAACACTTCTCACCACTGGAAGTGTAAGAAAAAGCATGCAGAGCTGGTGCAGTCTTTCTAATAATGGCTAATAAGTAGGAAAACATGTAGAAATATGAAACAGGAGGTTTTTGCACAGATACAGAACTAAAAGGCATGCAGATTTCAATTGTCAAAATGAATTTTAAAGGCAGGAGTAGGGGCTTGTCGTTGCAGTTTCCCACTTCTAAACTTGCTGATCCAAAATTACCTCTTTGCGTTCTCTACAAATTGTATATGTATAAAATATAGTAAGTATTTAAAAATGTGTATGTGAAGAGTTGAGAACACATATGCTCCAGCTGTCACAGTCATCAAGAATTTCTACTGAACTAATCCATGTCTAGCCAATGTAGATTTCTGGTCATGAGCCAAGGGTTTGAGGATGGAGTGAAAAAGATCTACGTAAGGTTTGGAAAATTTCAGGTAATGCACATCACATTAATACTCAGTCTGATGGCTGAGTTGCAAAATAACAGCAAAAATGTGGCAAAGCTCTATCTGTATTACAAAACGCGTATTAAATATTCTAGGTTATATGGAAAAACAAGAGTCTAACACAGGATGAAATCCAGGGCTTGATTTAAATAGTGTTAAATAACACCTACACCGACTTTGCCCTGTGACCCACTAGAGACTTTTATGACCCATCTTTCTTCATTTAGCTATGTGTCTGACCAAGGAAAAGAGCAACCGCAGCAGCAGCAGGTTCAGTCCAGAACATGGGCCCGAGGGCCAAAGTGTTACGGTATGTTGATCCAAGTTAGACATACACGCCTCTTTCCATTAATTAAGTAGAAAGCACCTGGTGTGACAAGATGATTAGTTATGCATATGAGCATGTGCAGACACATGCAGGAGAGCAGCTGTTCTGGAAAAACGGCTCAGTTAGAATCAGTGAGGTTCCCCTGCAGTTCCTTGCTAGCTTTAAGCAAACAACTTGTACATGTCTGGGAGTATCACCTGGGCAATGGATTCCAAGCTGCAAGGCAGTAGCCAGAGCAGTTCAAAAGCAAGCTACCCGGAGACAGGTCAACATACAGAGCCCATTGGAAAAAAAACAAAACACATTTGTCATAAAGGCTAAGGTTTGTTCCTTGGCCTCACTGTGTCACTAACATTATCTTTTTCTACACTGAAGCTCACGGTGAATGCTTTGACAAACTGTAGCCAAAAAGTGACCTTACAAAGAGAACTCTCTTCAAAATTGATTTCTTTTTGTTGGTTTCAAGAGAAACAATAGCTATTAGCTGTTACAGTAAATCACTGGTTGCTAATTTATGAAGGCTTTCAAACCTTTACGATTATCTGTGTGAGTGATGGGTCCCATTGTGCAAGCTGCAAAGCATCCTGATCCTGATCCAGCAAAGCTATTAAGCATGTGCTTCATATTAAGAACGCAAGGAAACACAGTAAGATCAACATGTCTGAGTTAGGCATGTGTTTAAGTGCTTTACTGGACTGGGGTCAGAGTGAGCAGCAACTTGCAGGATGGAGCTCTATGGGAATTTAAGTGCTTGTGTTTGAAAACAACTGTCCATGACGGAGATCTAGCTCAAACTGCAGTGCGTTCCTGGATGTCTTAAGATACTTTTCTGTGTTCTATTTAATGAAGAAATTCTGCTCAATGAGCATAACGATCTGCAGATGGAATTTGATGAATGGCACTGTTGTATTCACCTATCCCACCTACCTTTGTAGCAGAGTAGCTAGTAAAGAAATTCAATCCAACACATGGCAGAGCCTTCTTTTTCATTTCAGAAAGGCTTGGTATTGTCCAGGTATCACATCAAGATTTCATCCAGCCTAATTGCCATCTTTCCAGACAGGACTCTAAGTCTAGCCTCAGGAAGATGAGGAGAAATACACAGCAAAAAGAGTGCTAGAAGAATGACACTGTCACAGCCTGCTTGCAGTGTAAAAGATGAGGATTGCAGCTGTTCTCTTCCTCTCCCCTCATTTTTCCAGCAGCCATGCTAACAGATTTTTTTCAGTCCATTTTTTTCTTCCTTTTTTTAAAAAATTTTTACATGACATCAGCAAACTTCTTACATTTCTACATGGTTTTTGTGACCTGTGGCAACTTCATCCCTCTGAGATTGGTGGAACGTGTGTCTACAGCACACGGACAGAGTCAAGCTTCCTTCTCCATTAAAACCGTAAACATCTCTGAAGCCAGCAGTGCAGTACATATGCTAAGTGGAGAACTGAGCCCACGACATACATGCCAAAGAATGAGTGACTGAAGGAGGCAAGATAAAACTGCAGCTGGGAAAGAAAAGCAAACATACTGTAGTTGGAAAAACAGTGATGAGTGCAAGGTCCTAGCCAGCTGCCCCCTTCTTCCTGACTCAGGAAAGAAAATAGTGTTGAAGTCCTAAGGTCACAGACAGAGGAGAAGAGAGGGCAAGAGCCAGACCTGAAGCTGAAGTACTTCCACACTTCAAGGGGTGTTGTAGCAAAAAAATGACTGACAGATGATTGGAAAGGGAAATGAAGCACCTTAAAGGGAAATTAATGAATCAAAGCAGGAAAATCTCTCCCTAATGGTATACTACTTCACAAGATTTTGTCCACAGAACATGGAGTGCAAACTTTTATCTGTTCTTTGTTGTAGACACCTGCAGCCCTTTACTTAGTTCAATACCTTGCTGTTCAGTACATCTACACATTGAAATGTACCTTTTTTCATCATGAAGACTCCTACATCTGGACATAGGGGTGCAATCTCATGATCTGTGAATGCAAGGAATAAAATAAGGTGGTTTTATCTGTTTGTTCTTCTTACAATACATGGAGCACGTCTTTAAATCATGAATCAGTGTAAGCTCTCTGCGGCAAACGGAACAGGGAGGCAAAGTAGCTGTCCACAAGGAATAATGAATCTGCTTTAATGAGCATATTCTACAGCTAAGAAATAAACCATATCTATATTCAGCAATAGCACAGAAGCCCTTAGCAAGCACTGTTTTCCCTTGCTTACCCCTTCTTCTTCATTGACTGTCCCTTGTGTATATGACACTTGGGTGAAAGAAAACATGATGGAATGTGAGATGAAGCAGCATGTCTTCAGTCCTACGCAGCTTGAGGAGTTGAAGAGATGGGCTGTCACACAGGAACAGAAAAGAGGAAATGAGGAGTACCAGAACTCTTTGATAAGATCCTCTGGAAGGCTAATCTTGTTCAGGTAGTATTTGCCTGTATTCCTACAGTGGCAGGGAAGGATGCTGAGACGACCAGAAGAACACACCTTATAAACACGTGGCTGAAAGGCTGGTGCAAAAGCAAGAATTTTGGGTTCTTTGATCATGGGGCGGTATACTCGGCACCTGGCCTGGGGTATGCCGATGGGTCTCACCTGTCTCGAAGGGGGAAACGGATCCTTGCCCAGGAGCTGGCAGGACTTGTAGAGAGGGCTTTAAACTAGATATGAAGGGGG